>CM060467.1:18332717-18800217 GCA_030544235.1 Lepturacanthus savala
TTTGATTAATTTAGATTGGTTTTAATAAATTTAGTCACTAATTCAATATCCAAAGACTGACAGGTCAGAAACCTGTAGTCAGAAAGTATATATATTAAAAATGTTAAAATACTCTGCTACTTTTTTTAACCAGATTTCTGTTTTCTATTCTAGAGACATTCCCTGTATTTAAAAAGTACATTTTTAATTGTATTTGTTAATTATGTTCTTATATTAAAATAAAGAGGCTTTGAGCTGCTGTTGTGTTGTTCACCTATAGGGGCCGTCTCCAAGGAAACGGAATCAAACACGGAAGTTGTCCAGCTCGTCCACCTGCAGGTAAACAACACAACAGCTGTTTATTGGACCAAAACTGTGTAAACATTCATTTATTATCGCGAGACGACGGCGGAGACGTTTTCTTTCTGACCGAGAGACGTTTAATCACTTTAACGGCGAACAAACAGCTGATTAACGAACGGAAACGGCTGATCAGCCGTTAAACGGCCAAACGGTCAGTTCACGTTAGTTCCTCTAAAGTCGGTTTAACGACAGACTGAGACAAGAAAAATACTTTAACTGCTAGACTTGAAACTCAAGAGTTCCGTTATCGGACAAACGTCATCCACGCCAAACGGCATCCGGTCTCCCTTTCAAAATAAAAACAATCTTGCTGCATTTCCGGTACCTGGAATTTCTTTTTTTTTTTTAAGTTAAATCTGGTTAAAACAAGCTTAAACTATTTTAAAATTTTGTTCTTCAACATTTAATATGTTGTTGTAGTTTGCTTTAGCCTACGTTAGATTGCATAAAAGTTAAATTTTTGGATTTCTCTCCAGCTCTATAAGTTCATACAAGTTCAACACATCCTTTAATATCAGCTTTTTGTGTTCAGATGTTTTTAGTGTTTCAGATTTACAAATCTACAAATGATCTTTGAATGTGTTGTCAGTCCACAGGTGACATGATGCCCAGGTATCAGGAGGCGGAGTCCGGCCAGGCCACGCCCCCTCTGGTTGCTAAGCGATACATCATCCTGCAGAGTTTGGGCCGAGGAAGTTTTGGTTCAGTTTATCTGGTTCAGGACACAAAAGCTACAGATGAAGAGAAGCTGTGAGTAGATTTAATATTTTCATGAGTGGTGATGGAGATGAACCGTGAAGACTTTACTGCAATATTGTTGTAGTTTATAAACTTCTTAGACTTTTAAAATGAAATATTATTTTCAGTTATTTTTTGTGTTTAGTTTGGGTTAAAGAGAGGGAAAGAGACTTTTTGTTTTTCCTTCTTGGTACAGTTAGTTTCAGCCCCAAAAACTCAGGTTTAATACATTTTTAAATAACATTCATGGAAATAGTTTAGACTGATATTGATATCAAGTGATGTTGATATCAGAAATAGCCAAAACAAATAAACAAATCAATAAATAAATTAATAAAACAATAAAGAACAAACATTAGAAATAAAAGGCTAAATTAACATAAATGTTGCAGGTCAACTTAATAATAATGAAAAGAAAATGAGAAAAAATAAAATGTATTTATTTATTGGAGAAATGACTCATTTTTGTATTAATTTATTTTATTTCCCAGTTGATTCTTGTCAGTGACTGTTTCAAGCACTTTTCTATTTATTTATATGCATATTTATTTTTATATTTCTTCACCTATATGCTAATGAGGGGGCAGGCCTTGATGGTATCACTTACAAGGCATTGGTTAATTAAACAGACTCATTTATAAATTAACCTGCATGAGTGTAATTTGTCCTTTTATTTAGATATTTATTTCTTTATTATTTCATTTATTTATTAATTGAGTCATTCATCTATATATTATGGTTATGGCAGTTAAATTCATATTTATGGATATGTATTTATACATTTTAAAGTTTAATGAACAATTACTCGTCTTTATTAACAATCAGAAACATGTTCAAAAACAATGAATTGCAGGTAGTATTTTTTCCATTAAGAGCAAATGTTCTATTTTGCCATAAACCTGTCACTAGATGGCAGCAACAGACCAGAAAACAGAGAAATTAGCAGCTTTAACTGAGGATAACAGACAGGGCTGCGAGAGATGAAGAGGATTTTGTTTGTTCGTTTATTGGTTTATTGACAGGTGCTTGTTTTCAGCTTTTGGAAATGTTTAGTTTTCACCTGCAGCCACTAAACATCAGTGAACTTTTGCAGGACTTTGTCGCATCTGGATCTTTACTGGTTCATCTGGAGGGTTTTTGTTGGAGCTCTGATCTATAGAGACATGGTTAAAACAGTAGGGAATTTGATGCTTACTAAAGTAAATCTGAACTAAAACTAATAAAAACTAAACTAAAACTAATAAAAAGTTATAAAAACTAATAAAAACTAAATCTTATAAAAAAGTTATGAAAACCAAACTAAAAATGATACAAATAGGTGTTTTCAGAACCAGGAAACACACTATCAAAACTAAATAAAAACTCTACTATGAAACTATAAATATAAACTTAGGTCTGACTGTTTTCCTGTTGTTTTTGAGCCAGAACGTCTCATCACAAGCAGAGTGAAAAACTGCTCCAACAAGTTTCTTCTAACTTTAGCTCGAGCAGTAGTTTGAAAGAAAATACAGAAATGTCCTTGAATTGCATATTTAACATCACAACAAACCAATTATTAAGCTGATCTGAATGTTTATGAGTTAAGCAGTGAAGTAAACTCTAAGTAAACTCCTCTGCATAAAAAATATTTATGATAAACAGATGCAGAAAATTAAAACATATCACTTCTTCCACTTATTTTCGGTACCTATATTTAGACAAAAGTCAAAAAAGTATTATGGAAACAATCTTATTTATTCAATATGTCGATGGAAACTGGATTAGTTAGTGTTAGTTATTAATACTCTTGATGTCAATATGACCTGAAAATTTACAGAGAAATCTGGAAGTTTAAAATCGGACCCTGAAGAGAGTGAATAACATGAAACTACAGATGAGACATTTCTGCAGAGAGTCGGCAGATGGCAGCAGTGAACTGTCTCACTCACTCTCACACACACACACACACACACACACACACACACACACACACACACACACACACACACTCCACTGTCAGAAAGTGTGACCCTGTGATGTTTTACAGTTCAAGTTGTTAAATGTTATATAATTGTTTTTTTTCCTTAAATGAACCGACAAACCTGTTTCAGGGTTCATTAGTCTCCTGACTTGTTTTCAAAGACTCTATTTTACCATCATTTCCAGGTTCATATTTCATTTTTTGGGGTCTGTTCCTAAAAAATTATAATTTTTTACTGTCCGAAAGCAGCTGTTTAGACCTGTAGCACCAACACAGTCGCCTTCCCACACACAAACACACTCTGAAAACACACCTCCCTACTGACACGCCCAGTTTGTTGTGATTGGCCTGAGCACATAGATGCCCCGCCCCTTCAGAGAGCTGGGGTCAGTCAGAGAAACAGAAAACAAGCATAAACACTCCAGAAGGAGGAGGGGCTACATGGGTGTGTTTACTATTAACCTCAGCTCCTGTTGTGACATCACAACAGGAGCCATTTCTAAAGGGCTTGTGTTCTGCCAGGTTGCAGCAACACTACAGAAGGAGTGTGTGGATTTATATCACTGCCTGTGTGTCAGCAGGAACAAACAGAAACTAAATATTGATACACACACAAGCTCTGAAAATGTGTTTTTTCTTCTCCATTATTACGAGGCGTCTGTTCACATTCCACAGATTCTAGTAAATGAATCAAAGTGAAATGTGTAGTAAGATTCTCTGTTGTGACAGAGCTGCACTGGAAACTACAAGCATCTCTCTCTCTCTCTCTATCTGCCTCGATCACTCTCATTCATCCTGTCTGTGTCTACCTGTCACGCTCTGTCACTCTGTCTCGACCTCCCACACACACGCGGTGGCGGCGTGTTGGGTCTGTCTGCAGCTGACAGCAGGATTTGTGAGGCTATAGTTAGAGATGACAGCAGGCTGCTGTCCCTCGGTCGTCCCCATCATCAGCTCATCAGACATCCTCTGAGGTGAGAAGTCGGTACCATGATGAGCAGCGGAGGCGGAATCTCAGGTCCTGGTTACTGCTGGAAAGCTGCAGAAAGAAGCTGTCACCTCCGCCTTTACTCGCTGCCCTTCGGTCATGTGACCTACAGAGCTTCACCTGAACAGTCACACAGAGCTGTGCTGTGTGTTTCCCAACATGTCAGGTTCTCTTTAAGAAGTTCCTCGATGCGACTGAATATAGAAAGTCAGGAATCTCCCCGATTACATAATGTTCCAAGCTCCACTTCCTGTTATTTCGAAAAAGAACTGACTGGAACACGGATTGATTTTCAGCGTTTCAACACCATTGTGTCTTCACCAGAGTCAAAGAAGGACAAATCTATATATAGTCGACCTAGGACAGGTGGACATTTATCACTGTAACAGTTGGAATAGGAGCTCAATGCTATTGATAGATGTTTATTAAATAAACATTCATCTTATCAAAGTTCTCTGCAGAAAACATGAATTACATATTGCATTCATGATATTATTCTAATTTCAAGTCTATTTCAGATTTTGTTATCTGTCAAAAATCAAGTGTTGACAGACTTTTTACTATCACTCAAAATCCCAGTTTTTCTCTTTTTACATTTTTGATAAAATACATTTCACATATGTTTTTTTTCTTCCTCTAAAATGGTTCCAAATGTTTGAAGACTCATCTTGCACTAAAGGCTGTTTACAAAGTTTATCCAACTTTTACATTATTATTGTAAAAATAAAACTCTGTATCGCTCAATTTAATTCGTGTTTAAAAATCAGATCATAATTCCAGTATTGAATCATGAGTTGAGTGTCTTGTTACATCCTGAGTGATATATTTTCTTCCTCTGTTGTTTCCGCTGTGATATGATCCTGATGAAGACTTTGCTCATGGTAGTTATTGAGAAGCAGATCATGTTTCCATTCGAATCTTAAAACAACAACCTGAAAATGAGACTTTAGGGTTTGTTGATGCCGATCCAGAGATTGTGATTTAGAGCAAAGCAAGCTTGTTGTTCTACATTTAGGGCGCTTTCACAATCTCCTCCTTTGGTCCGATTTTAATTGGATGTAAAGTTGGTTTCCTCAGATACTCGCTTTGTTTGGGCAGGTGTGAAAGCTCATATGAAATCTGGTGCGGTCCAAACAAACAAACTCAGGTTCACCTGAAAACAGCAGTCTTGATTAATTTGCAAGTGAATCCTGGTGCAGTTTGTATGCAATGCAAACGCTAACCGGACCAAACACAGGACCAAATGTATGTATTACATGATGTAGTGACCCTATATGCAGTAATATAAGCAGGTATAAGCAGCAACAACTCCACATCTCTCATCAGTGCCGTTTCTCTCTCATCAGTGCAGTAAGAGTGAAATGTTCTCTGCCTCGCTGCCTTACACGGTGGTTGTATCATACAGCTCGCTGAGCCATGAGCAGCTGATAAATAAAGAAAAGAAACATCATTCCAACAGCTACTTCACATGGTGCTCCATGTTTACTGAATTCAACAGAGTCTGAGTCTGGCAGTCGGGAGCTATGAGCGGCCGTTTCAACTGTTTGTGACAGTGTCTGTTGACGCTCAGAAGGTTTGATGCGGTGTTTGAAAGTGGAACTGAAACAAGTGATAAATGCAACAGTTATAACTTTCAGCTCCACAAGTGAATCGAGTCGGCTTGGTTAATTGTGAAAGAAACCCTAGAAGCTTCACAAAAAAATGACTTTAGCGGAGACAGTTGTCCGTGTCTTGTACTACATAGCCAACTGCTGTCAGGCTCAGTGTGACCGGAAGTAGAGGACGGAACAAAAACCAAAGGATTTTACAGATAATTCAAAGAATCAGAATCAGGTAATTCAAAGAACCAGAATACAAGGACCCTGTTTTGGATTCTGATTCTTCAAAAGGAGATCACGGGATGACAGCTTCACAGAGTAGGTACGAAAACGTGATGTTTAATTTTAGTTTGCTGCTCAGACTGGACTCCAACATGTCTGCAGACACCAGGAAAACAGATGGGAGGTTGGCGTTTGCGGTCGTCATCTCTGCCATTTCACCATCTGAAGGTCTCCCCCCTGCACCTCCTTCCCTCGTCTTTCCTCCTCTGACAGATTCAGACTTCGAGGCCTTATCAGTGTGTCAGTGTTTGATCATAAATGTCTGCATGACAGAGACAAATCCAGGCTTCAGAACTTCTCCTTTGTTCCTCCGACAGAAAAAATTAATCTCAGATGTGAAGAGAGATGCTCGACAGGTTATGAAGCCAAAAAAAGTAAACAAAACAATAAAATCTCCAGAAATGTATTTTGGATGGTTTCTGATGAGCCATGACCTCGGGATTGTTAGCCAGGATGCGGTATCCATGACGACAAGCAACGGCGGCTGTGCCTCTTTGATCCTGGCTTTTCATCTGTCAGCTGATGAAACCGGCAGAAGGAGCTTTGTGAGGATCTGGAGGCAGACGTCTGTCCGCCCCCACACCGGAACTTTCCTCTTCTTCGAAAACAGCTTCATTCATAAAAGACTGAATCACTGTTTCCTGTCAAAAGGCTCCATTTATAAACCTCAGATCCGATGACATCATCGCCCTTAGCCAATAGGCATGCGTTCGCAGTGTTTCTTCTGTTTTGTGGAGTTTTTGAAACAACTGCTCCGGAATATCATACTCAATATTTCTATAATATGTGTGTGAGTTTCATCTGTTCGGTTACAACTCAACTGTTTTGGTTCATTCTCAGAGTCTCAGTCGTTGTGATGTTTTAACAGCTGCTGTCAATCAAACAGCTGGCTGCAAAACACACCTTCATTCTTATAATGTAAAACTTAACAATAGGGAACATGAGCTAATTTCTGGAACACGATCGTGTGACTTTCTGCCATCCATGACTTTTCTAGTAGATTAACAACCATGTTTAAAATTATTTTTTACTCTAATTTTGTCTATTACAGTATAAGATCACTGAATGTAGATTTTCCAGGACTCAGCTGGCTCCTCCCTGTTAAATGTTTAAAGACTCATCCTGCATTAATGGGCATTTACAAAAGTTTGTCCAATCAACTTTGACATTATCTTGAATTGAAAACCTACTGTTAATTTAAATTGTGTTTAAAAAGTCATGAGAAAATCATATTGTGAAAAATATCATTACATCCCTATTGATCAGTGTTGATTGTTCTAAGACTGCAAGGGAAGCTCAACGTCCCCTAAAATATAAACAAAAAAAAATAAGTGGTGAAATATGTTCTTGTGTTAAAACGCCTTCAACTTTAGTTCATAATGGATGCTTTTCACAGGTCACTGACACGACTTCTTGTTCATTTATTCAGCATCAATGCATTAAACAGTGTTGAAGCTCAATAGATTTGAATGAAAACACAGAGAGTGGGTTCCACTGCAGTGAAACTACAAGCTCATTGGATAAATGCTGCGTTTTGTCCCACCCATTGGAAGCTCAGTGTTTCTGGGGATCTTGGCGAGCCTTGATGCTGAAATTCTGCATGATGATCGGATGCTCTATCTGAGGCTGTGTCTCATTTTGATTGGCAGCGAAATCAATGATATCTACCTTTGTTCCAAGATGTGTTTTTCTGGTGACTTTACAAACCACCATAGTGACATTTTCTTTGTTATGAATAGTTTATTAGCATCTTTTTCCTGTGTTATTAGAGACTCTGACTTCTGTCACTCTGCTTCTTACTCTCCCCAATGAGCAGTGGCTGCAGCTGTGAGCCTCCGCCGTCATTAAAGACTCACAGGTGGTCACAGCTAGCAGGCAAGCTAATGTTGGCCAAAAATGGGCTTCCCCTACTTGAAAGACCAACAGCCACCACTGCTACCGACATATATATCATCAGTATGGATGTACTGAGTGTAAGTATAATATTGCTGAATGTGAATTTTGTGGGGCTCAGCTGGCTCCGCCCCCCTGTGGTCAGACCTTCAAAGCCTCCAGACCTTCAGGACGAGTCAGGAAACCTGCTTTGATGTGACATGTGAGCGCTTGTTTTTCCGGCCGCTGTGATGTCCTGTGAACTCACCAAGCGATCGATGGAGGCTCGCGAACTCTCCTGCTCCTCTTCCTCCTCCTGCGTCGTCCCGCTGACACTCATCATGTTCCCGTTGCATGGTGGGAGATGAGTTATTCGCCTCCTGGAGGCAGGAAACGACAAACCCTTCAGCGTGAGCATGAAGCTCCTGCTAAGAGGATCCGAAACTGTAAAAGGCTCCTGGTGGGTCGCCATCGACCCGCAGAGAGTCAGAGAAGCTGGAGGACACAGGAGACAAACAGCTTCCTCCTCCTCCTCTTCCTCCTCCCACTTCATCCTCTAATTCTGATATGAAATCGGGGGAGTGGGAGTCAGCAGTGAAGCCTCCTGCTGTCCCGGAGTAAAAAGTCGACACCGCACTGAGGGAGGTGCAAATTGTTTCCTTCCCTTTATTACCTCTGTGAGGAGCCTTTCCTTGTCAGCACTGTTTACTTGTTTATCTGCAAAGAGAATCACAGAAAAACCACCAGGCTGATTTTGGTGAACGTCGGTAGCAAGATGTAGTATTAATCAATGAAGAATCCATCAAATTTTGGGGTGGATTCCATTTCTGAAATCTGCACAATGTATGTTTTAGTGTTTACATAGCTGATAGTGGCTCCTGCTGGTTAATAGTTAAAACGCGCAGTAATAGAACGGATTGACAATCAATATTAGTATATTTTGGATTCCTGTGGAGTGTCCAGCAGGAAAACTTGTGGAGAAGAATGATGTTTTATTGTATACTAATTGTTTATGAGTCTTTAAACATGTCTGGAGTGGATCTTTACTCTGCAAATACTGATTACAGCCGGTGTAAGTTGAGTTAAACTGGTTGTGTTTTCAGCTGGTGAAGGCTGCAGCAGCGCGCATGCGTGTGTGTGTGTTACTAGAACCTGCAGAGTCTCCACCAAACTCGATGCTTCTTATCATCTCCTAGTTTTTTACGGCTGAGCCTTCAGCTCGGCTCCTGTTTCCTGCTTCTCGTTCTGCTCTCAGCCGCCAGACACAGAGACAACGAAATGTCTCAGCTTTAATCAGAGTGTCACACTTCAAACAGGGTTTCGCTGTCGTTGCGTAGCAACAGCGAGTCCCGGCTCGGTAAAGAGCTTCTCACCGGGAGCACCGAGAAAAGAGAAAAGGCGCCCGCTCAGAGCAGATCAGAGCGAGGTATGAATGAAGCGTTAATGTGAATCCCAGCAGCCTCGAGGCCTCAATAGAGCAGATAAACTCACTCACTCAGAAGAATATACTATCTCATAAGTAAAAGTCACAGTACCAAGGTGTACAACTACTCAGCTTCAACCTCGACGTCCTGACTGCGTGAAACCAGAACACACACATTAAACACACACGCTGCTCTTCACACAGGTGTGTGTTTTTCTCTGAGACGTGTTCTTCGATATCAGTAAATCACTTTGAAATCAGACTCCTTATAACGTGAGATTTTCACGAAACAACAACCGCCTGCAGCCAATGATTTGCAGCCATTTAAAGCGTCATCCATCCAATTATAACGTTGTGTTTTTCAGATGTCTACAAGTAATAGTATCTCTTTCTTGGGATGAAAACAAGCCAAATAGTAAGAGCAAGAAAAACATGTAACTGCTGCAGTTTCAGTTCAGTACTGTCGGCTTCTTCTTCCTGAGTTTTCAGCCTCAACTTCTCCTGCTTTTGGTAAGTAGCAGCCTCTGTCTTGTCATTTATACCAACAGTGGCCTGATAGCTGAGATTCAACCCTACATTCATCCAGCTGTTGAAGTTAATCCTCAATCTTCTGCTCTTTAGCCGAGAAACATGCTTCAGAGCGTCGACTTTGGTCCGATGGTTCCAGAACTTCAGGATTATCACGCGCTGATATTTACTTTTCTTCAGCTTGACTGATCGTGTAGCAGCTCTGAAGTTGTTTTCACTCGCACAATCCCACTGAAATCTAAATTACCAGATAATCTGATAAATTGTCTTTATCTTTTCTTCTACCTCTCGATTTTACTGTCCAAGTGGTGCATCTTAATAATAATAATAATAAAAAAAACACTCAAAAATCACTTATACAATAATACTGTGATTAACAACAAAACGTCCATGATCCTCACATCCCAACAGGTGGAGTGTGTTTTGTGTCTGTGTGATTATTATTTGCTAGAAAATATCTTGAAACAGAGATGTTGACAGACTCCTTTAATTTTCATGTCTGTTAATCTTTTGATTTGGGCCCTTGATTAGACTTCAAGTTATTAAACCAGGCAGAAGAGCTGAGTAATAATGTATATATCACAATAATAAATAACATCAATATTATTATATCTTAATAGTTAAAGGTAGTAGTCAGTATTAATCTTAATAGTTAAATCAGGGAGGTTTTTAAACCGGTTTCCTGCAGTTTTTAGACGACTCATTAACGGAATATTGAAACCAGACCATTTTTTTTGCAGAACTATGTTGCAGACCAGACTACAGCTCTAGTAAACCTCCACCGCTCTGACACAAACAAGATCCACGCTCATTTCCAAACCTTTCAAAGAAAGTACAGATACATGAAATGTACAAGATTATACGGTGCAGCTTACTAGGATGGTATAAATACACACCAAGCTCCAGCTTTTCACTTTCACAAGTTAAACGGGTTTTTCTACCACATTCAAATCTAACATCATACTGAAAATCCGACCACAAAGCTCAATACTGGATGGGTCAATGAAATTATGACTGAAACATGGGAAATAGATGTAAATGTCAAAAATAGTGGACTATCCCTTTAAGAATTGTCCATAAAAAATACACTACCTTAAAGATCTACAACAATTACAGTTTTATTATCATATTTGAGACAGAAAAACACAACAGCACAGCTTCACATAGAGGAAATAGAAGCAGCAGAAGAGGAGACTGTAGAGCTGTGCATCACAGTAACAGGAGCATAAATATGAGCATATATGTATATATATATATTTGAAAAAGACCGATTCCATTAAGATTGTAGAAACATCAGTGAGTTTCCTAACAGCAAGCCTCAGCTAAAATCATTCATGCGTTAATTAATTCATGCAGAAAGAAAGAAAAGCCTTTTAGTGCCCTGATGAATTTCCGTGGAAGCGTCTGAACTCTCCAAGGAGCCACAGTTACAGCTCAAACACTCAACAAGCTGCGGCTTCTATACAAAATTCCCCCCTTTCTTCCTCCTGGAGGAGAAGGAGAAGACATTATTTTAAGCTGCAATGGGTAGAAACTCAGAGCTGCGGTTGTGTTTGTATGTCGGCGGGGGTTCAAGGCCCAGTGAATCCAATACAGCAGCTTCTAAAGCGGATATTAAAGGCCCATATGGTGGATTTAATATCGGTTTGATTAGAAGGTTTATTTATATAAATACTGCCATGTTTCAAACTGTCAATCTACAGAAATGCTCACAGCCTGAAAGCAGAAACCGAGCCTTAAAACCAGCTCTTAGGGCTTCTGGGAAGTTATGATGTCACAGCTATACAGTCACCGCCCTATCACGGACATTCAAATCAGCCAATCAGAGGGGAGGCTCGTTAATATTAACGAGACAGACAAAACAACTTGTTCTCATAGAGCTGCAGAGAAAAGATGGTATATTTATCTGGTATTAACGGATTTGTGATATATTAGGGAAGAAATTAGCTTATCTGCTTTACAAAATAATAAAAAACAATCTTATATATCAAAATCCCTCCCTAAATAACAGACTTATATCTCTCTATGTTTATTAATTTCCTGGAGTGAAACTTGTTTTTGTTTGTTTTGGTACAGTTTCATGTTTTTCTGTTTCCGGAGCAACACTCCGTGTTTCCACTCCGTCATCTCACAGCCTGCAAAGTTCCCGTCGCTCAACAGTCTGAAAGTTTAACTGTCTTGGAAGAACTTCTTTCCATCTACAGAACATAAATTATAAAATATGTCCCTCATATTTATTCAGGAAGGAAGCCTAATCTCTTTTCAGGAGTTTTTCAGGTTTTACCGCAGCGTTATTCACAGATGTTTGTTATTCTGCGTGTGAGGTGCTGTGAGGATAATATTCAAAGTTATGCACAGCAAGTTGCATATAATCAAAACTTAAACAATGCATTGAAAACACAGAATATGCAAATCAGTGATTGTCAAGTGTTGATCCAATTTCAAACTAGGTTATATTATAAATGAATCGACAGCAGTGAACAATGCAGAATAAAAAGGAAACAATCTGTAGTTTCATGTTGAAAAGTATAAACTAAATTCAACGTGGATTCACGATGTCGCTTCAAAGTAAATGAACTGATTGAAGTTACTGATACAGCACACAACAACAAACGCCAACAGCCCACCATGTACATACAGTATATAAATAACTAGAATAAAAGCAGCACTTCTCATTAAACGGCTGCAGCCTCCTGAACGTCCTGTGATTATCTGGGAAACAGGAGACGTTCACTCCACTCCTACCGCTGCTGACCCGAGCTTCCTCCTGCTTCTCTGCTCTGTAAATGTCTCCAGTGAACCAGGGTCAGTCCGATAATGGATCCTGTCTTTTTAATAAGTCTGCTGATCGTGTTCCTGTCCTCCACCGTCATGCTGCTGCCCCAACAAATATACATTTTTAAAGAGAAGTCCGATCTCCTCACCGTCCAGCTGCTGACCCACATCAACAAGTCCACCAACCTTCTTTAAAGGGATAATTCTGTCTTTTGGATGGGTGGACCCATTTTCCATGATCATGTCATGTATCTGAAGAGAGCGTATTTTCCCTGATCCCTCCAGTATTGTAGCCTGGGTACCCATCACATGAATTCACTTCACACTACAATTCAGTCTGGACAGCAAGGACCCAATTTTCCCCTCAGCGAGGTAGCCGATTACAGAACAGGGGAGGCTGCAGCAAGATGATGATGAAATATAGAAGCGACTTTGTTGATAAGTGATAACCTGGCAGCAGATAGTAATGAGTTCTAAGTAATGGGCGACACGGTGGAGCAGGGGTTAGCGCTGTTGCCTCACAGCAAGAAGGTCGCAGGTTCAAGACCTCCTTGGTCCTGGGTCTGGGACCTTTCTGTGTGGAGTTTGCATGTTCTCCCCGTGTCTGCGTGGGTTTTCACCGGGTACTCCGGCTTCCTCCCACAGTCCAAAAACATGCTGAGGTTAATTGGAGACTCTAAATTGCCCGTAGGTGTGAGTGTGTGAGTGAATGGTGTGTGTGTGCCCCACGATTGGCTGGCGGCTATCTGGGGTGTATCCCTGCCTCTCGCCATAACGCGCTGGGATAGGCTCCAGCAGACCCCTGCGACCCTAATGAGGAATAAGCAGGTATAGAAAATGACTGAGTTCTAAGTAATATGGACTACAAGTTTATTTTGAAAAATTGGCAAATTCTAGCGCTAAACTATTCCATTGTCATCAGCTATCAGTACGTCATCTCTATGTTGGATACGACCGGCTATAAGCTATTGGATAGACATTCATAGCGCCCAATAAGTGGCTTTTATTAACCACATCTACAATGAGAGGAGGTCTGGTGTACGCCAAGCTACCAGTATTGAGCTTTGTCACTGGATTTTCTTTTCTTTTTTTTTGATAGTTTTTAGTATTTTCAGTTGCTGACAATCAAATATCAAGACCAAAACAAAACAAAACAAAACAAAACAGGAAGAACACATAAAACAAGCAAAAACACCATGGAGGCTCCTTTAGTAATGCTAGTATATTAAATGTCTGTTGTCCGTAGTGAACAGCGTCCTCCATTGTCCCAACAAAAGCAGCCCATTCCGCCCACCTCCTGGAGAAGGTCGCTTGTTCAGATTTAAGAGCGAAAGTTATTTTTTCCATTAAACACAGTTCCTTCCCTTTGTCCGTCCATCGTTTAAGGCTTGGAGACACAGTTTTACAACAGCACTTTGCAAAGGCTTTCATCGATATTTTACACAGATCTTTTTTAATAGCCATATTTCCATTTAAAACACAAAAGTAGAGGACATCGTTAGGGATTGTGTATCCCAGAATCCGTCCTATGGTTGGACATACATTACTCCAAAAAGTTTGAACTTTGGGACATAACCAAAATATATGGGAGTGATCAGCATTTGTGTCTCCGCACTGCCTCCAGCATTGGTCTTGTACTTGAGAGAATTTGCTTTTTTGTAAGAGGAGTAATGAAAAAAACGGATCATATTTTTTCCAGCCAAATATTCTCCACTTTGAACTTGTGGATGAATGCTGTGCACTCCACACGGAGCACTAATCCTCCTCTGATACGTCTATGTTTAGTTCTCTCATCTGTTTTTGCCTTAATATATCCTGTGTTGTTCCTGTTCTGGTTCTGAAGGTACAGATAGATTTTAGAAATTATTATTCTATTTGTTTATTTATAGGCTTCAGTCCGAATATCCGTCCCTATATGGTTTGATTCTTTTATCGTAATAATCTCTTATATGCAGTTTTCTAGTCCAAATTCCTTTTGTAAGTTTCCAAAACCTCCGTCCATGATTGCTTGAATCCAAATATTTTGATATCTCCCAATAGTATTCTTTTACTATCTTGCTCCTGATAACCAGTGTTTGTTTAATTATTTCATTATTACTTTGTTGATTTGATTTATTTCTTATTGTCCCCTAATGTCCTGGATGTATAAAGTTTCCCTCTTGGCCTCTGTGGCAGCATATACACGCCAGGAACTTTACTTGAGATGCATAAAAATATAGTTTCAGAATAGGCAAGGACAACCCCCCCTCTTCTTTTTGTAGCTGAAGTTTCTTATACCTGATCCTTGGTCTCTTTCTGGTCCAAATAAATCTAGATATAAGTTTGTCCCAGTGCCTGAATTGTGATTGTAGAATCATCTGTGTGCGATGGATCGGAAGAGGTACAAGTCTTGGTTATATAGACATTTTTATTGCCTCAATTTCATGTTAAAAGCTGCCCACTGTCCAAAATCCATCCTAATATTATTAATAATATTATTATAACTGATATCAAATGTTTTCATAAGATCTATCTTAGCCGATAGAACACCCAGATATTTAATGACCTTGGAATTCCATTTGATTTTACATTTATCTCTCAGCGTGGGTAATGATTTAGTGTAAGCAGTTGATTTTTTTCTATGTTTAATTTATAGCCTGGAGTATTTACCACAGTTTTCTAGTATCAACATCAAATTAGGAAAGGTCCTGTCTGGAGGCGCCAAAATTACATGATCAGTAAAGAGCCCTATAAGATGCTCCTGCTTTCCTATCTGGATTCCTTTTAGGTCATTACTTTATCTGATCATTTGTGACAGCGGCTCAACAAATATAGAAAACAATGTAGGACTAAGGCAACTTCCTTGACAAGCTCCACACTGTAAGATAATTCTATCAGTTAAGTGTCCGTTAAGTTTGATCCTGGTAGGTTCTTGATAGAGACCTTAGATAGACTGTTCTTGAATCCCCAAAACCTGACACAGAAATCTCCAATTAACACAGTCAAAGGCCTTTTCTGCAGTGTAGCTCTCAGCGTCTCCTCTCCGCCTTTGAATCGGATCTATTATGTGAAGGACCTGTCTAATGTTATCTCGAGTCTGTCTCCCTGTTATAAAACCTGGCTGAACTTCATCTGTCAAGTCAGGCATAACATGTGGAGTCTTTTAGAAATTATTGAAGATCTTATAGTCAACATTTCAAATTGAAACGGCTCTACACAATTCACAAAGTTCCTTTTCCCCCTTCCTTTTTTGCATAACTGAATTATAGCCACTTTCTCTGAGGGAGGCAGTTTGCCCTCTGTCAGAGTTTAGGAGTAGCGGCGTTAATTCCTCTCTAAACTCAGTGAATTGATCACTACCTGCTGTTTTGTTTGATTTTAATCTGCTAATTGCAGCATCTAATTCCTTTTTATTTATACTGGATTTTTTTTACTTTGCTCTTCTCATTCTCTCCTTTTGCTGTGTGTTGGGTATATTTGTTCTCATAGTAATCTTTAAAAACACTCTCGGTTTGCTTGGACCTTGACTGTCCTTGCTAAATATTTAGTTGATTTAGAGCCTGATTCATAGTAGGTCTCTTTAGTGAATCTTAGGTTTTTTTTCAACCTCTTGCATCAGGATATCATCTAAACCTTCTGACACTTCTTTTCTGTAAAGTTGTATCATCCTTTTTATTCATATGCTGATGTTCCAGTGTTTCTCCAGCCTCTTAGAACCTTCCTCTCTACTCTTAGGCTAGACTGCCCTCGCTATTAACCTCCCTCTCAGAGCAGCTTTAATTGTATCCCATAGTGTAGTAGAATCTACTGTATACAGCATTTACTCTCTTTCTTAACCTGCTCTTGTTTTTTTTTTTCTGATTATTCAGCACACCTACATTTAATCTCCAAAATGTGTTTTTATTTTATTTGAATCCAAATATCCTCAGTTTCTCATGCTCTTGTTGAGGGAGGTGTGTTTCCTGTAAATATATCACTTTAAGTTAAGTAATTCAAATTAAGATATTCACTTTTAAGGGTGCTATTTTCAGGTTGTTACATTGCTTCACTTACAGGAGTACAGACAAAAGAAAACATCGGTAGCCTCCCCACTAACGTTGCCATGACGATGGCATGGAATGAAGCAAAAACAGCTTAACTTCAATTAAGGATCTTTCCCTCCTCTAACAGACTGATCCCGTTGGTGCATCTCAGAGAAACTCTCTTCTATAAAAAGGGGCCTAACTCAGTAATGACATTAGTGCTCACAGTGAGGGTTTTAGTCATTCTAAATGAGTCCAATGTTAGAAAAAGAAAATTAAGCAACCCAGACTTATGATAGTCTCTTTTCTTAACAGGGAAATTGCTGGGCATGAGTTGGACAACTCTGGCATTAAACAGATTAACATGTTGTTGTCCAACAATAATTAGTTTTTCTGCAAATGTCATGTAAAGAGTCCAGCCAATCAAAATGACCACAAGAGCACAGCAACGACTCATCCAAGACTCACAGAAGTCCCCGCAACAACATCCAAAGAACTGCAGGCCTTGATTACCTATGTTATGGTCATCGTTCATGACTCCACCATAAGAAAGAGACGACTGCATGACAGAGTTTCTAACATTAAAGCTCAGCTCTTGATTGCAGTTGTTGCTGCTAAGGCCCCAACCAGTCATTCAGTTATAGGGAAATCACCTTTTCACACAGTGACATGTAGGTTGGTTTTATTCTTCTTTAATAATAAAATCCTACATTTAAAAACTGCATTCTGTGTTCACACGTGTTGTCTTTGAGTTATATTTAAATTTGTTTGATCATCTCAAACATTTAATTGTGACAAAGGGGGCAAACACTTATTTTACACCACTGTAGCTGCTGAGAGGAGCTATTAGCTGAAACCTGTGTTTCTGCTGCAAACCGTTGATTCAGTGCTTTAGAAAACAGAGTTGCAGAGTTGTTGATGAGTAAACAGAGTTTGAGACAGAAAGCAGCAGAATGGGATGAGTAGTGGAAGCAAAATGAAGCCATTAAACAGAATAGATATATGTATAAATATATCACAACCTGATTTCAGTTTGTGCAGAAAGAGCCGAAAGTGAAGCTGCATTATTATTAAATCAGAGCCTCCATCTCAACCACTCATCAATTTAACAAGAGCAGAGTAGATGGAGCCGCTCAGTGAGGAGCAGCTGATTAACTCCCTCAGGAAGAAGAGGAGGAGGAGGAGGAGGAGGATGTAGGACGCAGGTCTCATTTCATCCAGCTCCATTATTCTTTTCCTGCCATGGTTCTTACTCCACAGCATCTGAAGTTTGGCTCCAATCAGTCGATCATTTCAGAAAAAAATTCAGTCTGAACTTGAAAACAGGTTTGGATTCAAATATCCTATTTTATATATTAGCCTAAACTCTGCTCTGTTCGTGTCAAGTGTTTCCCTGAATGTTACACTAGAACCACTGAAACAGTCATTTAGCTGCTGTGATGCCTTCATGTTTGGTTATTTTTCAGAAAAATACGTTTCCCTCCCTTATATTTTCATTTTATCTAAGTTTTGCGTTTTATTTTGTTTGAGTCGTTTGGTTGAATTATTATGACACAACTTTAATCCCACATTAACAATGAGTCAGTATGCCTAAAAAATCACTAGTGTCCATTCCCTAAACGCCTCACATGCAGACTATTGGTAAAAGCTACACTTTACAGACCCTCCCTGAAGGCCTCACATGCAGACTATTGGTAAAAGCTACACTTTACAGACCCTCCCTGAAGGCCTCACATGCAGACTATAACAGAAGCTGCTTTCTGTTTTACCCCTGAAGAACAGTTTGTCTTAACTTCACATTAATGTTTTCATTTTCAGATGTGTTGTTTCCTTAAAGTTTCTAAGAAGTTTTCCCGAATATGAATATGAACCTTTAAACAGTATTGAGTTGATATTTTGTCATGTTTTTAAACACTTAAGAGACTGATGTTTTTTTTTTGATAGAATATCTTATAACATTGTAAATAACTACTGATTTATAAAAATGTATTTTCTTAATTCTGCTTATATGACGCAGTGTTTTCTTGATTTTGTCCATAGTAAACCCTAAGCGGCTACAGGCCTGTTGACCTCTGACCTCTGCCTCTTCAGGAAGGTGCTGAAGCAGGTCCCTCTGGGCGACCTCCGACCTGACGAGACGGTGCGAGCGGCTCAGGAAGCTCAGCTGCTGTCTGTGCTGCAGCACCCGTCCATCCTCACCTTCTACCACAGCTTCCTGGAGCAGGACGCTTTCTGCATCATCACCGAGTACTGCCAGGTAACCATGGTAACCACAGCAGGTCACCCGATGGCGCATGACCCGTCATCTAGACACAACGTAGTTATATAAATACCACAAATGACACGACTCTCACGGTTTTAGTTGGTATCTGAAATATTTGTTCATGTTTTCCGCTGCTTGGTGAAATATTTTAAACCCGTGACGGAGCGGCGGCGTTCAGAATGCGCGTCTGCTCGGAGCGAGAAGAATACTCATCTGGTCAGTTCACACTGGAGTCACTCAAGTCCTCAGATACACACTCGACATGTGTGAAGTTGATTAGATGAACAATTCTCAACTCAAACACAGACTAAATGCACACAAACACACAGATTCATTCCTCTATAGATAGACAATGCTGCAACAACATGTTTACACTTGTTCACCACATGTGGTTCAGGAGATATGACATTTTTTGTAACTTAGGCTGCACCCACAACATTCAAGCAAACTTTGAGTCAACTACTGCAAATCTGTATAAAACATCAACATTTATTCCAAAAAAAAGTTTCCAGCTCGTTTCGGAGATGTTTTGAACCAAATTTATTGCAGACTGCTCAAAATCTGTAGAAAAAATAGAAGATTCTAAACTGAATGTACTGTTAAAAGGCCAAAATCGAAATGGGTGCTATAGCGCCACCATCGGGACAAACTGCACCAAACTCTCGTCTGATCCACAGAAATATTGTTACGACCCGGCTTATTAGAAGAGCCGCAACATAGGAAGGAATAGGAAACAAAAGGAAAAATGACACCTATTTAAGGTTCGTCCGTTTATTCTCTTACTTCAACAAAAGGAGGTGAGGGAAAAGGGAACATAAAAGGGCAGACGAGTGCTGTTTAAAAGAACAAATAAATAGAACAAAAAGAGACTAACAGAGTTAATCTATGCTATCTCACAGTGAACAGAACCAGAAACGAAAACCCTCACTATTTAACCTACGTTTTTCAATAACTTTTTTTAAATTTTTCTGAAAATAACTTGTTTGGTTTTCATAAAATGTAGGTTTTCTTTTGCTAAACTGTGGTTTAAAAAGCTGCAAAAGCTTTATCTGTTTAGATATGTGTCAACTGTGTTTGTATGTAATTATGAAGTGGGTCTCCTGTATATAACGATGATTTGGTCTCAGAGGAAACATCCATTAGGAACGAGCTTATTATATTATATTGGATATGTTTCGACTCCCTGCCCAAACATATTTTTACTCCTGCACACAGAAGCTTTCATTCTTCTGTTTTTACCATTTTTTTTGTAAATATCAGCATCCTGGGAGGCAGCATGGTAGAACATCTGAGTATTTCCCGACTACACCTGTTTTTCAGTTAAAAATAGAAACGGCAATCTGTGATTTAACTAAGTTATTTTTACTTTAAATTTATTATTTCCAAAATTGTATTTATATAGTTATAACTGGCTGTTTTGTGGTACTATAGCACGCGAGCGCACACACCTGGTGTTGCAGTACAATGATCACTAGCAGAGTAAATATATATTTCATGCTGATATGAATCATGTAAAGCTCGGTTTCTGCCTCTTTTTACTCCATTCTTCCAAACATCCATCATTTTATGATCCATGTGTGAAGAATAAGAGCAGAAGAGAAAACCCGAGCAATAATATGAAACTGAAATTTGTCACTCGTCTTCCTCCTTCTCCGCGTCTCTTCATTTCTTCATTACATTTTTCTATTCATTGCTGCGGCAGTGATGACAGCAGCTTCTGTCTTCAGCAGCAACACTAATGAAACTCAAAGTGCTCTCTCTCCTTCCCCCTCCCTCCCTCCCTCTCCCTCTCAGCGTATCAGTGTATCTGTGTCGTTGCCTGCAGCTCTCGGAGAACGTGAACATTAACGCTTTTCTGCACACCGTCTATTTCTTTCTGTTGCGTTTCACTCGGAGCCTGAGGAAGCGGCGGCCGCCGCCATGCCAGCAGCTCCGGCTGCTCTCACATGCAGTTTGGTCTTTTTGTGAACTCGGGGCCTCATCCAATCAAAGACCGAGGGCTCTCACAGCGCCTCTCAGCTAATTGTTTTGAACCAGACCATTACCCACAATCCCCTGCAGAGTTCGACTGCAGCCTGCTCCACTCCACTCCACAGAGAACATCAGCATCATTTTAGATGATCTATTATGTTATAAATAATTCATCTTGGTTATTTTTTTTGTTTTCCTGTTGAATAGCCCTATAGACTTCTATAAATCTAGAAAACATGTGAAATAGATATAATGAGACTGTTGACAATTGCAAAAAATGATAAATATCCACATTTGGCGTTGGATCAGTTTTGTTACCGTCAGGTATTTTACTGATCGTTTTAACCCAAACTGCATTTCTTTAACTTTCTTCTGATCCTTTTTGTGATTTTTAACAGTTGGAGTGCTGTAACTTCCTGTTGTGGGCAGGGCTGATGTTATAAAATAAAAAGGACTTGTGCAGTAATACAATAAAACACTATGAATTGAGTGAGATGTTAGTTTAGTCTGCATTAATCTTTAAAACCTTCAAATCTGTTGACAGTATCTCACAGTTTCTTTCAATTTCTAATGTGCTTGTTTAATATATTTCACATGAGTTTGTATCTCTAATAAATGTTAATTTGAGTTTAAAATAGCTTTTTCAACCACATTCAACCAGTTTTCATCAGCTGATGCTGTTGATTATATTTTAATATCAGGCTGTGTTAGATAATTCACTCCCTGCGCCACTGTAATGATCTTCACAGGAGGTTTTGGATTCAATGCCTGTTTCGATCTGTTTGCTCATACGTATGTGAACAGAATTATGAAAAAACTAACGGGAGCCGATTTTGGTGAAACTTGGTGTTCGGTGCAGAAGTGGCTCATTCAATGTTTGGACCAGATCCAATTTAGGAGATCTGGACGATTGTTTTAGTGTTTTAAGGCCCACACACACTCATTGTAGAAGAAGTGGCTGTAAACTAATGAATAAAGAAGGTTAACATTCAATAAGACTGAAGAGCGGCACAGTTCAAATAATCAATAGACAGAGATCTTCTAACAAATGAATCCCTATTGAACCGTTTATGATAGAAATGAGCTTTAAATCATCTCTGAATCAATGGTGTAACACGTGACACAAAAACCGACTCATTGCTGTGAGGTCAATCCTTCCTTCCTTCCTTCCTTCCTTCCTTCCTTCCTTCCTTCCTTCCTTCCTTCCTTCCTTCCTTCCTTCCTTCCTTCCTTCCTTCCTTCCATCCTTCCTTCCTTCCTTCCTTCCTTCCATGTCACATGTTCTCCGTGTCTCTGCAGGATCGTGACCTAGACTTTAAGCTGGCCGAGCTGAGACAAGGTGGGCGGAGCCTCCCCGAAAACCAAGTCATCGACTGGCTCATCCAACTGCTGCTCGGCCTTCACTACATGCACGAGAGGTGGGGGGATGCGGTCGCCATGGAAACACACATTCCTCCCCTGCATCCTCTTAGAGATGGTCCTCAAGTTCATGTGTTTTTAATTCTTCTCTGTGCTCAGAGCGAGTCTGACGTTCTGTGGATAATCAGGATGATTAGTCTGATTGCAGGTCTGATGGTGGCTGGAGGTCAAAGGTCACTCAGACATAGGATGTGATTAAATGGAGCTAGACAGGCTGCAGACAGGTTCGGGTTCAGTGTCTGGTCAAACAGATCCACGGGTGCAGGCTGAATTAAATTCTGAAATAACTGATCAATAATAAATAAGGAGGGTTTTATCCATTTTTTATGATGCAGGAGGATCCTCCATCGAGACCTGAAGACCAAGAACGTCTTCCTGAAGAGGAACCTCGTTAAAATTGGTCAGTTTCCTTCCCGTATTTCCTTCCCTTTTTTCTTTATTCTCTTTTCCTCCCTTCTTTCCCCTTTCTGAAGGCCTAAACGTAAAACAAAACCTCGTTGAATCGAGTTTATTTATCTGTTGCTGCAGCAAAGGCTCACAGGAAACTTTCTGAACATATGTGTGTCTGTGTGTGTGCGCGCGTGTTGGTGTTTCCGATTCTCAGCAGCTTCCTCTTTCTCTCGACAACAAGTGGTAAGTTGTAGTGAGTCAGCAGAGAGGAGCTGGATTTAGCTCAGCAGCTTCTGTTCAGACCAGAAACTCAGCAGATTGTTGCTGCTGCTGCAGTTTTGCTCCCAAACAAAATCTCTGAAGTCACATCTGCTCAGATGATCAGAAAACAAGCTGCAGCCTGTTAAAGAGACACGTACAAGTATAAAAAATGTGCCATATATTATTTAAGGGATCATTACATAAATATATTTTCTATCTTTTTCTTCCTTTGTTCTTCCTTCCTTCTGAAGGGTCCAATCCAGGCCACTGGATGACTGCACAAAGTGTGATTAAAAAATGGACCAGTTCCTGTTCACTTCACAGAAATGTGGAGTCATTGAGAATCTTTCAGGCCTTAAGCGATAAAATATTTACAGTTGTGATTTGTACATGGTTTGTAAGGCAGGAGATAACTTCATGTGATACTTAAACAGCTAAATATTGCTCAGTGAGTAAATGTTTTGAATTTAAAACACAGCTTTAGACTGACTGAATATCGGATAACTGATACATTATATTGTTAAACATAGCTTTTTTTCTATATAAATAGGTGTTGTTATTTTTCTATATGCATTTTTACTGGTCTGACCCACTTGAGATCAAATTGCGCTGAATGTGGCTCATGAACTAAACAGAGTTTGACTCCCTTGTTCTACATGAACCAGTGTTCCCCAAATATAGACCACTCTGTGGTGCAGCGCCACAGAATGAAAACCTAGCACCACAAATCGAAGCACCTTTTTTTTAACACATCTGGCACTCTCACTCACACACACATACACACACATACATACATGTTAATGCAATACGCTTGCACTGGCTTGATGTTTTCAACCAACCAACACTGTCAGCATTATGCTGTTAATGCATAGCTGCAGTTGTAAGGAGCCTGCATTAGGACTATTGCATTAGTGCATTTTAGCTTAACATTTAAGATTATTAAGAATTTCCCACTAGCCTACATATAATGCATGAAGAGTTACTCATGGGCATATCTTATTGATACTATCCTGGAAAGCTTTGCGCAAGTCATTCATCCAATGATGGTAAAAACTAACCTTTAACATCAGTTTTGGTAAGCAAATGTCAACATGAAACTTGTCGCCTTCTGATGAAAGCTCCTTGGTCTGTGAAACACGGTGAACCACCGCTTTGATCCACAGTGAAATATCCGCATCAATCAGTTTCTGCCGCTGTGTTTGAGTCTGTGCATTTAACGACTTCCTGTAAAAACATCACTGTGAGAATAAAATTCATCCGACTCGCTGTTCGTCTGTTTCCAGGCGACTTCGGTGTTTCTTGCCTGCTGATGGGGTCATGTGACCTGGCCACCACCTTCACGGGGACGCCGTACTACATGAGCCCCGAGGTGCTGAACCACCACGGCTACGACTCCAAGTCTGACATCTGGTAATTAAAGGGCCAGTCCGCTATTATTTCTTCCATTACACACACAAACAAAAAAAAAAAGTAACTCAAGCCGAACACGCAGTCACTCACAGTGTGTAGAAGCAGCACAGGTCTGTTTTCCTTGGCTGTGATTAGCAGCTGGAGGCTGCACAGGTGCATCATGGGAAGGATGGTCTCCTGCAGGTGAAGAGCAGAAATTAATTTAGTTTTGTTGCTGGAGGAAGGAAAACAAACATCACTGGTGACTGACTGGGGCAAAAAAGAACAAAACAAACATTTCATTAAATCAGTTAAACTCGCAATTTTAGTAGTTTATGTGCTTATTTCTACTTTTCTTGTCCTTCCTTTTGCAGTTTTCCACTATAACGGAGTCTGTTTCTGTAACTGCTGCCGGCTGCAGACTAAAGCTACAGTGTTTCTCTTCCTCCCACGCAGCTCATTATTTTAATTATAGTAGCTTCAGCGTGTCGGCTAATTATCAAGAAAGTATTAGTTAAATTTGACATGGATGAGCATCTGATGCACCTGTGAGTTTCTCAGCTGGGAAACGTGTTCGGCTTCATCCTGAAACATTTTCATCATGTAAAAATCCACTTAGAGACTGTAAACATGCACTTGACTTTCTGTCATTAATCATGTAGAAGTCGTTGCTGGTTAGCTGTTATTGTTGTAGCCTCCACTGATTACACATCCTCTAATGGTCAGTGTGAACTGTTGTTTGAAGACAAACTCAAACCCACGCACGCTCCTCCTATATGCAAACATGGATTTAAACTTGTACTTGTGTAACGGATCACAACCAGCAGCTTCTGATCTACAGTTTCCTCGCTGAGCCTGAAGAGTTTCTCAGCAGGTTCTGAAGCCGCTTTTTGTCTCTGATTTGGATTCATGGAGACGCTTAAAACACAGATTCAGCACAATTCAGAATCAGAAACTACATCGAGGAGCAGCAGCGATAAAAGCAGATCTGGGTTTAGAAGAGATCTACAAACAGATAAAAAACTTTGATCAGACGATCAAGGGGCAGCAGCTGGAATAGTTCAACAACTGATGTATCTGCAGCAAACACAGGGTAGAAATTAGGTGTTTTATTGAAGCTGATGAACAACTGATGTGAAATGGGACTGACGACTGTTTTTTGTTTCTTGTGGCTGCATTTTACTGAAGACAAGCTGAGACGACTGATTTATCCAAGTTAAGACGGGTATCTGATGTCCAGGGTTTTGGTTGTAATATTTCTCAACTGAAAAAAAAAACAAAACTAAATGAGCTAATGACACACGCATACACACTGAAATCAAAGCTCACAAAACCCTCAGTGTGTGTGTTGTGCTAATCCTAACACACACACGGTTTATGCAGTTAAAAGGGTCAGTGATGATGAAGAGTAAGTCTCACTGAATCCTCAACATGTTTCATATTTGTTTGTCTAAGTCAATGTTTGAGTTGTATATTTCTAACAGCTGTTGTGAAACAAACTGAACAGCTGTTGTGTGTCAGAACAATTTGATTTGTACAGACACGTAATAATTAGCAGTAAAGAGACAGATGCCTGTTCGAGTATTAATAAGCTGTAATTGTAGGAGCTGCAGGTGATAAACATGAGTCATCAGAGAGAAGCAGGTAGATCATTAACTAACAAACACAATGAGATGAGAACAGGAGAATCTGCCTCTTCCTGCATATTTTAATGTCAGCTTCGCATGTTACACTCTGCACTGATAAATATTTTATACTTTATAATTCAGCAGAAAACAAACAAAGCTTAATGTGCAGTAAAGAGCCTCTAATATTCATGTTCCTGCTGGAAGTTAGACAACAATGTTCCTCTGAAGATCAGATTCTTCACTTATTCTGGCATCAGAATAATGTACACACCAGGATTCTAACATATGAGGAGATGAAGATGATGAAATGCAGACTTGTGAGATATTTTATTAAATCCTGTTGTTGGTTAAGGTTCTTTCAGCCTGAAACTAACGACTCGATAATCTCTGATTTATAAAAAACATGTTTTATTCTCAATATGCTCTGAGGCTCTGATGAGCGATGTTTACAGCAGGAAATATTTTACGACTCTAACGTTGTTTAATGTGCAAAATGAACATTAATGTGCGTTGTGAGTCGATGAGATGAGAGATGAGATGTAATATCTGTAAATCTGTTCCCCCGTCAGTCTCATTCATCACGTCTTCTTTTCTTTACACCTCAGCGAACGCAAACTGTTTTTATTTTACTTTTAAACCGCAGGTCAGCAACTGTTCTCTCATTGATTGTTTTGTCCGTCACTTTAGTTCAGACTGAAATATCTCAACAATTATCGGCTGCGTTGCTGTGAAATGAAATTCGCACCTTCCCGTTTCCCTCAGGGTCAACTGAAATAACTTTGGTCCTCTGACTTTTCTTTAGTTTAAACCTGCAAAACTAAAGACCTCAACCTTTTGCTGTTCATCAGTAAACTAGAAGTGCAACTAAGGATTATTCTGATTAATCGGACTATTGATTAATCTATCGATTATTGAAACAACAACACTGCAAAATGTCGATCACGGTTCCCCAAAGCTGAAGATTCAACCTAAAATGTCTTTTTTTTGTCCAGACCAACAGTCCACAACCCAAAGATCATCAGTTTACTATTATAGAAGACTAAAGAAACCATAAAATAATCAGATTTGAGAAATTGGAATCAGAAAAACGTGGACATTATCTTCTTATAAATTACTCTAAATCAATTAGCCGATTATCATAATAGTTGGATAAATGTTACCAGCTATTAATTAACCCCTGAGCTCTACAGTAAACATCAGGATGCTAATCTAACGATATAAACGTCATGGTTTTGATCCTGGCTGCAGGAACCTGGATCTGGACATTTAGTTCAAAGCATCAGCGAGTTCTACTCTGACTCTTCATCCTGTTTTGATGCTGGAGGGTTGGTGTTGGTTGTGTAGATACATGTGGGCTGTGTGAGTGTTTCTGTGCAACTCACCACAGACTCTGTTATCTCCCTCCTGTCGCCTCTGGACGTTCATGAATGAAGCTGCAGGATCCGTGTAGATACCAGCCTCAGTTGAAGAACATCTGCAGGAAAAAAAAGTTGTTGTTTGAAGTCGCAGTTACTAATGAGCAGCTGGTGTGTGTGTGTGTGTGTGTGTGTGTGTGTGTGTGTGTGTAGGGCTCTAGGCTGCCTCCTGTATGAGATGTGCTGTCTGGCTCCGGCCTTCCAGGCCCCCAGCTTCCTGTCGGTGGTGATGCGGATCGTTGAGGGAGACACTCCGACGCTGCCGCCCGAATTCTCTGCTGACCTCAACTCCGTTCTGCACAGGTGAAACACTGACTCCGCCCACTCCGATCAAACAGCTGTTCTTCAGGACGACATCGTCATCAGCATCCGTCACGAGCAATCACACGGAATCCGAGTGCTGCCGTAGATCTGATTGATATTCTGCTGCCTTCTTCCCTGTTATTTTCAGTTTAACATTTGATCTGTGGTGTTGATGATTCTCTCTCCAGTTTATTTCATCTGAAGATTTATTTCATGTCTCTGCTCTGCACAGCAGCTCCCAACATGTTCTGGTGATTTAATAGAAAGGAAGTGATATGTGACTGTAAATATCAAGGGGGGGAAATTTACATGAAATTTACAGAACACGGACCCTCATGTATATATATATATATATTATATATATATATATATATATACATATATATATATATATATATATTCCATATGACATCAATTTCTTGGTCAGAGGGTGAAGCACAACAATCCACAGCATCTGTATCTGTCTTTATCTGCAGCTTCAGCCCAGTTGAATCTTCACAGTCAATAGGTCTGTGTGTTGGTCTCGTTTGTTACCAGAATGCTGCAGAAACAACCTGCATCCAGACCCTCAGCAGCAGAACTTCTCAAGACCAAGTTCATGGAGGAAAACATGCAGGTCGGACACTTTAAACTGGTTCTGAAGCATGTTTGTTAAACACCTGACGGAGCTGAAAGTTTAATTTTAACGAGGTTTAACGTGGATCAGTGGATTACAAGCAAATAAACACTAAATAACTTTAACCTTCAGATTTAGGACTCACTGGTCCTGTTAGAGGGACGACGATGACGTAAGTTTTTAGTTCGTACTATATAAAAAAAAGACTTACAGATAGTAAAATGTCACTTTTAGTTGATCTGGAGACAAATAGATGGATCACATACAACAATAGATGGGGATAGACTGATAAAGAAAAAAGAAAAGATATATCTTCTTCTTCTTCAGGTGTCCCAGACTGACACCTGCTGTGCTGGACTGTTATTTATCCACCTCTTATCAGGTTATTCAAACTTAATAATAAACACAAATCATAAAAATAAACAAAATAAATCACTGAATATTAAATTGGACTGTTTTGTCTAATATTTTTTGGTATTAGTCCAATATTTCCACTGGCAGATCATTTATTTTATGTTTTTTTTCCTGATTTGGGTCAGTTTGGTCTTGTTTTAAGAAACCAAGACTAACGTTTTCTTAAAAAAGGATGACACTGACAAAAATCAAGAAAAAAAGAAGATATAACCTAAATTATCTGCCAGTGGAATAAGATAACAACACAACAAGCTTCAGCATTAATGTCTGCTCCTTTTCATATTTGACTACATATCTGCAAAAATATGAGTTATTAAAAAAAAGTCAGTGGTCATTAATCAAAAATAAACACTAAAATTGGCCCAAGCATCATTAATGGAGTATTTATGTCCCTATGGTGCACACATGTGTGCATGTTCACCATAACATGTATGTGATAGCAGTAATAATTCCTATTATTTATGAAGTAATTTGCAAGAAGCTCAAAGGCACTTTACAATAAAGGAGAAGACATACATGTGCAGGAATGCAGGCTGACCTATTTAAACCACACACACACACACACACACACACACACACACACACACACACACACACACACACACACACACACACACACACACACACACACACACACACACACACACACACACACACACAGAAACGAGAAACCCATTAAACCACAGGAACAATTATGCATTCACATATATCCTCATACATACAGTAATATATAAGGTGTGTGTGTGTGTGTGCGCGCGTGCATGCGTGTGTGTGTGTGTGTGTGTGTGATAAATCATGCTGCAGAATGGATACCCTCCCTGTTTGAATGTGCAGGGCACCTGGGAGGAGATAACACATTAGGGATTTTTTATGGACTCCGTTGCCATGGTTTCCCCTGAAATATCATTATGCTGATGTGATTCCGTTCGGCAGCAGCACTATGGGATGTTCTCAGTCCTGCTCTGTGAAAACATGGAGAAACCTCACTGAGCTCCTCATGGATCATTTTAGATTATAAATTATGATGTTTTAAAAATAGTTTAATAATTTCCATAACTTGCTTTAAGCTTTCATCCCAGTAATGTGATGTTATATCAGGATATGATGTTTTATACAGATGATGTTATTTTGTTTTTAAATAAACTTAAACATCTTAAAAAAAAAAAAAAAAACACAAAAAACACAAAAAACAAAACCTTACAAAAAAACTTTCTGACATGATGAATTTCTCTTAACAGAAGATGAAGAGTCGCTTCGTCTTTATGTCGTCAGGAGAGAAAGATGCTGAACTCATTGCCAAGAACGTGTAAAACTCTTCTTCATTTCTCTTCTGCCTCTGGTCAACCTTTGTTTTCTTTTCTATATCTTTCTGTATCTTCTAACGGAGTTTATTCTTATTATTGTTTATTCCCCTTTAATTCCGCCTCCTCTTCCTTTATCTTCTTTTCATCCTCAACATTTTCTGCATTATTCCCTCTCTGCTTTTTTCCCACCTTCCTTTCTCCTCTTCATTATGCTTCTTTACACACACACACACACACACACACACACACACACACACACACACACACACACACACACACACACACACACACACACACACTCACACTCGCTGCTATAATTAGAGCAACGAGCGTTCGGTTCAACTGTGTGTTGACAGACGACACACCACTTGCTGTCAGATAATCCATCCTCACTACTGTGCACACTTGCACACTTACACATAGGCACACACACACACACACACACACACACACACACACACACACAAAACCCTGATGTTGAATGACTCAAGAAGTACAAGTGGAAAAAGATGCTGTAATCTGATTAAAGCAATCGTGTGTGTGTGTGTGTGTGTGTGTGTGTGTGTGTGTGTGTGTGTGTGTGTGTGTGTGTGTGATTCTACAGGCAGATGAAGGTTCACCTGCAGACGCTGAGGGAGAGGTCAGAGGTCGAGAAGATGTCACCAAGAGAGAGAATGAGGCTCCGTAAACTGCAGACTGCCGATGAGAAGGCAAAGAGACTGAGGTCTCTCTCTCTCACACACACACACACACACAGTCGCAGTGAAGGTGTAAAATATGATCTGTTGGAAACCAGGTCAAATCAGATTATCTTAGCTCATGTTAGAACTGTGGAAATGTGTATGTTTGAATGTATTGAATGTTTTAATAACTTGTTTGAATCTCTGCAGTTAAAAAATGTGGTCACTGTGGTTTCATACTATTTCTCCAGACTTGCTGCTACATCTATGTTATATATCTCATCCGTGTCCTCGTGGCCTCTGTGGGTAAAACTCATGAGGCGTTACACACCAGGATTAAACACAGGAGCAATATAAGGATGTTACAGAGTGGTTTTCAAACTGGGTCCTTGAGATTCTGGAGTAAATTCATCCATTTGTAAAACAGGCAGAATGTAGGAGAATGTTGGCCAAAGGTTTTGCTCACTTTCTTTTATAAAACCTCTCAAAATCTAATCAGAATGGGACAAATCTTATTGTCTAGTGTCAGTAGGTGAAAGTGAAAATATCTATTTAACTGAATTGCTGTTTGCTACTATATATATTTTGTTGGATAATTTATTTGTTGCAGATAGAGCTGTAATATGATCAGAATTCTCCTTTAAAGGTTGTAGTTTGTTCCTCCCTGTGATGAAGCAGCTTCCTGTTAACTGAGTGCAGCGTCTGCTCTGCAGGAAACTGGCTGAGCACAAGTACGAGCAGATCCAGTCCCGCAGGACGGAGCTGAGGCGGCGCCACTTCCAAAGCGTCAGCGTGGATGTTCTGCACGTGAGGAAACATTAGAGTCGTTAGTGTTTAATTAATCTCTCAGGTTAATTAACTCACTGAGGTTCCTTCTCTCTGGGAGTTGCTGCATCTTTGAAGCTCCGCTGGGTTTCACTTTAAACCAGCAATTAGTTTTTTTTTGTTTTTTTTTACCCTATCCAATAGGAGAACAATGAGGATGGCGACGGTCAGATTCAGCCAATCAGCAGCCAGGATCCCCGGTGGACAGGATGGTCACAGCCAATGGAAATGCAAGATGACAAGAGGTCAGAGCTGCATGGTGAGAGGCTGTAATAAGTTCATTATTAAATCATGATTACATTAACAATCGACAGCTGATTAATCATTAACAATTCACTAATTTTTCCAAAATAAAAGCTTTTTATTTAAACACATAATATACAGACTGTTAATAGACTTTAAATTTGTAGTAAAAGGTTGGTTATAGAGACATCATATCAAATAAATATAAACCATGTTATGCTTTTATATAACATACTACCGGAGGTGGAAATTAAATAAGTACATTTACTTAGATATTTAAGATTTAAGCTTTTATGTATGTGTGTATAACAGTACAGTTTTAAGTACAGCTGATATTGACCTTTTAATTAGGATTTTTACTTTACTGAGTAGTAGGAGTATTGCTGCTGGTTCTTCTTCCATCACTGATACTGCTTAGATGTCCAGTGGCTCTGACTTTATTTGTTTCTGCCACTAAAACAGATTCAAACTGGGATCAGGGCAGTGACCAGGCCGCTGGCGTTGGGATGTGTAATTAGAATCCAGCTGTTGCTGGAGATGAATGTTCAGTCGCTGCTGTGAAGCTTCAGCTTCTCTGAAGCTTCATGTGGCTTCAGCTTCTCCTGCAGCTGGGGTGAAACTGTCAGATCCTGCAGCTGCTCGCTGACAGATTCAATCTGCTCCATCATCACTTCTTATTATTTGTCTCTGGATTAAAATCAGTCACCGTGTTTTCTAATCAACGAGCAGCCGTCACGTCTGTACTCATCAGAGTCCAGCTGCTCTGACGCAGGAAATCTCCGGAGGCTTTTACCTTCCAGCAGCTTAATCAAGTGTTTATCTGAAAAAGTCCTCCAGGTATTAAAGAGCCAATAAGCCATGAATAGCATTAAACTTGGTGTCAGTTATGCAGCAAAACTCTACTTTAGCTTTGTTTTAACCCGTGTGTGTGTGTGTGTGTGCGTGTGTGTGTGTGTGTGTGTGTGTGTGTGTGTGTGTGTATTTTATTCCATGCGTCAATCCACATAAAAACTGCATCAATATCCCTGACTTTGAATAAAATCCCCATCTTCAGCATGAAGCTGTTTCAACACTGAAAGTGACATGATGAAGATGCTTCATTCTTCCTCCTTCATCCTTTTCCTCCTCTTTTTCTTCTGCTTTCCTTCTTTCTGTCTTTTGTCTTCTTCTTCTTCCTCTCAGTTTTCTTCCTCTCACTTTTATTTGTTTCTTTCTTTCATTTTCTCTCTATTAACCCCTTATTCTTTCTTTCATCCTTTATTTTCTTTCTTTTGTTTTCCTTCGTCCTCACTTCATTCTTTCATCAGTTTTCTTTCTCCTTTCCTCCTTCCTTCTGTCATCCTGTCATCCTTATTCCTCCCTTCCGTTGTCCTTCCCTCCTTCTCTTTTCCTTCTGCCTCCTTCATCACTTCCTTCCTTTTCCTTCTCTAAACCTCATTTCTGGGACTCCACAGCCAGGAGGTCCCCTGCAGGGCCCTGAGCCACAGATTGGGAACCGCTGGTCTGAGATCTAACAGGCTGATTCTGTGATGAAGCCTTTGAAGTTTCATGAATCCAACAGAGACGTTAAATTGGTGAAAGTGCAGCAGTGATTTGACTTTCTCGAAATAAACCGTAACAAGTCAAAATATCAAACTGAAGCTGACTGAAAACACTTTTTAATGCATTTCTGTGGATGCAGATTTAATTTAGATGTTCTACAGTCACTTCTCATTATGGAAGAAGCCCACAGGCCTTTTTACACTAAAGAGAAATTCACATAAGGAAAACAAAGAGTTAATTAAGTGTTTTCATATCTTTGAAGTTCAGAAACGATTTGTTGCTCGTGGCTGTGACATCATCAATCAGCTGCCGTTAGTCCGACTGAATCAAACTTTAACAGGTGTTAAGGTTTGATTCTGTGTGTTTGAAATCTTCCGTTCTCCGAGTGAAGCTGAGTTCAGGCTTGTTAGCTGATTAGCTCGTTAGCTCGTTAGCTCGTTAGCTCATTAGCTCGTCACTGAGCCTTTTAAAAGGCCTGATTGCATCAAACTGCTTGGGGACTCATGATGAAACATGAGAGCAGAGTTTCTCTCCTCAGACACAAAGCTGGAAGCAAAAATAAAAAGTCACATCAAGAAAACATTCAAATTAATTGTCGTTGAGCCTGAAATGTTTTTCAGATGCTTTAATTTCATGTTTTCACACACAAACACATTTACGATTCTGTTTTTGTTCAGTCACTAACTCCTGAAATTACAGATTCTGCTTTCTCTTATTTTCTGTGGTTTTCTCTTATTCATCTTCTCCTGAAGTCCAATTTTAAACATGAACAAACAACCTGAGGTAAAGGTTGTTGCTGGGGTGCTGAGCTTGTTGCTGAGGTTTTTGCTGAGATTGTTGCTCATGTGTAATTTTGTTAGTGAGTTAGTTGCTGATGTTGTTGAGGTAGTTTCTGATGTTTCTGGATATGTTGCTGAGATTGTTGCTAATGTTATTGTTTGTTGGTAAGAGTGTTGCTGAGCTTGTTGTAGAGGTTGTTGTTGAGGTTGCTGCTGAGAGTGTTGCTGAGCTTGTTGTAGAGGTTGTTGTTGAGGTTGCTGCTGAGATTGTTGCTGAGATTGTTGTTCAGTTTGTTGTTGAAGTTGTTGCTGAGATTGTTGCTGAGTTTGTTGCTGAGGTTGTTGTTGAGGTTGTTGCTGAGTTTATTGATGAAGTTGTTGTTGAGATTGTTGCTGAGTTTGTTGCTGAGTTTGTTGCTGAGCTTGTTGTAGAGGTTGTTGTTGAGGTTGCTGCTGAGATTGTTGCTGAGATTGTTGTTCAGTTTGTTGTTGAAGTTGTTGCTGAGATTGTTGCTGAGTTTGTTGCTGAGTTTGTTGCTGAGGTTGTTGTTGAGGTTGTTGCTGAGTTTATTGATGAAGTTGTTGTTGAGGTTGTTGCTGAGTTTGTTGCTGAAGTTTTTGAGGTTGTTGCTAAGTTTATTGCTGAAGTTGTTGTTGAGGTTGTTGCTGAGTTTGTTGTTGAGATTGTTGCTGAGTTTGTTGTTGAGGTTGTTGTTGAGATTGTTGCTGAGTTTGTTGTTGAGATTGGTGTTGAGGTTGTTGTTGAGGTTGTTGCTGAGTTTGTTGTTGAGATTGTTGCTGAGTTTGTTGTTGAGGTTGTTGCTGAGTTTGTTGTTGAGATTGTTGCTGAGTTTGTTGTTGAGGTTGTTGTTGAGGTTGTTGCTGAGTTTGTTGTTGAGATTGTTGCTGAGTTTGTTGTTGAGGTTGTTGTTGAGGTTGTTGCTGAGTTTGTTGTTGAGGTTGTTGTTGAGATTGTTGCTGAGTTTGTTGTTGAGGTTGTTGTTGAGGTTGTTGCTGAGTTTGTTGTTGAGATTGTTGCTGAGTTTGTTGTTGAGATTGTTGTTGAGGTTGTTGCTGAGTTTGTTGTTGAGATTGTTGCTGAGTTTGTTGTTGAGGTTCTTGTTGAGATTGTTGCTGAGTTTGTTGTTGAGGTTGTTGTTGAGGTTGTTGCTGAGTTTGTTGTTGAGGTTGTTGTTGAGGTTGTTGCTGAGTTTGTTGTTGAGATTGTTGTTGAGTTTGTTGTTGAGGTTGTTGCTGAGTTTGTTGTTGAGATTGTTGCTGAGTTTGTTGTTGAGATTGTTGCTGAGTTTGTTGTTGAGGTTGTTGTTGAGGTTGTTGCTGAGTTTGTTGTTGAGATTGTTGTTGAGTTTGTTGTTGAGATTGTTGCTGAGTTTGTTGTTGAGATTGTTGCTGAGTTTGTTGTTGAGATTGTTGCTGAGTTTATTGCTGAAGTTGTTGTTGAGGTTGTTGTTGAGGTTGTTGCTGAGGTTGTTGCTGAGGTTGTTGCTGAGTTTATTGCTGAAATTGTTGCTGAGATTGTTGCTGAGGTTGTTGCTGAGGTTGTCAGGGTTAAAAAAAGCAAGAATTCCTGCTGCTATAGTTTGTCCACAGAACCAAAAGAAGCTTCTGAAGTTGACCAATCAGAACAGGGTGGGGTCATCAGCAGAAATCTGAAAGAGAAAGAAAGAACTGAGGCTGTCTAAAGAATCAGTATAAGATCAATAAGGAGTTTTAAATACACACACACACACACACACACACACACTGGCTGTGACCTTCAGCAGCTTCATCTTACTCATCTTTTATGTTGCAGCTCTGCAGCCAATAAATAAATCTTCATTTCTTGTTATTGATCCAAGAACCTGTTTGAGTCCAGACTCTGACAGAACATTAAGACAAGTGTTTAGAGCATAAACTGCTGCAGAGAATCACGTTGAAAACACATAAATCATCATATGGCAAAATAAAGACAAATTCTGTCTGTATTACGCTGAATTTCCTTCCTTGTTATATTATTCACTGTGTTAAATATTCTCCTGAAAAGAAACTAAAGCTGTCAAATAAATGTAGTTAAGTATATAATAGCATCACATTAAAATACTCAAGTGAAGTACAAATATCTCAAAATTGTAGAATATTTGAGTAAAAACACTCAGTTACTCTCCACCACTGCTTCTCTTTCTATATCTCTTTGTATTGTCCTATAACGTATTCTTCTATATTGAAAATCTCAGCAGTAGTTTTACTGTTTAAATCAGTCAGTTTAAGTGTCCACAGAGATTTTGTTTCCATGCTCAGTAATAAAGTTTAAGTATTTCTATATATTTATATATTTTGGTTTCAGCCTTCAGACAGCTTTGTATTTTCCTCCTCCAGCTGCTCATTAAAGGGCCTGTGAGCGCCGACAGGAAACTCCTCAGAGACGCCGCTAAACGCCGCCGACGCCTGGCTCCATGTTTACAGCCTGAAGCCAAACACAAACAAACACCTGAGCCTCGGTGTGATGATGTCACACCGAGGCTCAGCCAATCGGCTTTCAGGAAGATCTCGGCAGAGGTTCAGTTCATCTTTTTAACACTTAGGAGTTAAAGTCCACAGGAAACAAACGTTTAACCAGCTGAGATGCTTTAATATGAAACTTTGGGCTGAAGATAAAAAAGCGCTGTTGTGTTAAACCAGAACAGTGACCTCTGACCTCCAGACTATACGTCAGTTGTAAGAACATTTATTTCTTTTTATAACTTATTTTGATACCAACTTACAGACATGTTTAAAAGGAGAAAGTATGAATATATTAATAATCTAATTCAAATGTTTTTGAATTTAAAATGTATTTGGAAAAGGTGGAAAATAATGAATTTATTATTATTGTTAATACAATGAAAATATAATGAAGAAGAGAGGGGGAAACAAAACAAAGAGAGAAAGAGACCATAAAAAATAATAACATCTTTGGGAAGCATTTAAATGTTTCTCAGACATATTTGAGGTCGTCTCAGGAGATTTTATTTCAAATCAATGTGACCGATGAGGAGAAAAATCCTGATTGTGGTGTTTTTACTTTAACAGACTCAGAATGTTATTTATCGCTGAATTCTTGTCACGTCAGATCCCAGAGCTCCGCCCCCTGATCCCAGCCACGTGATTGGTGGACGGGGAAGCAGGACACAGAGAACCGCACTAATTAAACATTCTTCATCTTTAAAACTCTCAGAGCTCATTAGTGTTAGTATTTAGAATAGCCGGATAAAACCAGACAGATTAAATCCACGCAGACTGAAGAGTCTTTTGTTCCTCGTTCTTTTTTTTTATCCATTACTTGTCTCTACTGGCTGAAGTTAAGCGCTGCAGGTAAAAACAGTAAAACATGATTACACCTGTCAGACTGAAGAACACACAGGATTCTCTCAACAATGACTCTTCCCCAGTGATGTTTTTAGTCGTTTAGTTGGATCGTCTGCATCTCTGGAGCTTTTTTTCCAGCTATTTTTTAAATAAATGTCTGTCCACAATACAGAGGTTCTCCATGAGGATTTAATGTAATTATTATATTATCAGTGTTCAGGAGTTCAGGAACACAGCAGCTCTGCTCATATTTATACCGCTTCTGCAGATCTTAATCAGAACAGGCACCTTTTGCCCCCTGCAGTGCCGCTTGCAGCATATCAGGGACGAGCCTGTTGGAAGCTTCTTTCTAGAGAACAGCTCCACTTCACAGTTGACACCTTGCTGCCTTACATGCTCAGCATCAACCACAGCAAGTGTGAAGTTGATGGAATGAAAGGTCCTCGAAATATGTGAAGGGCAGTCGTACATGTGGACGAGGTGCCTTCATTTGTTGCTACAGCGCCACTTATTAGCCGAACGACAAATCAAATTTGTCCTTATGACTCAGACACCACATCTACACATGTGGTTGGATTAGCATAAAACATTTAGGAGAATATGACTATGTTTTGTAGTTTAAGCCCTGTATAATTTGAGGTTAGTATCGTTTGGAATATGAAAAATTTGGTATATTTTGTTCCCAGTGTGGTTCAGAGATGTTCTGAACCAAATCTGCCGACTATTGCTGAAGAATTATAGGAGGAATTATGAAAAAAAGCTGGTATGGACATACTTTAAAATCTCTAGATGCAAATGGTTGTGGCTTATATTGATTTAAATAGAACAGAATTTAGATTCAGAATTTAGAGTTCTGGTTCAATTGTTCCTTCCTCTGGTTCCCAGAAATACAAACATCGAGTGTGATCTAATGGATCTAATGAATATTCTTCAGAAATGCTGCATACAGAGAATCCTCAACAACAAAAAAGATTTGAGATGAGTAACAGGGTTGAGAATCGCAATTAATCTTCATGTAAACACTCAAGGTCATAAATCATGTCTCAAAATGTCTTTACAGACGAGATGAACATGTCACGGTAATGCTGAAGTCCAGAGAATGTTTGAATCAACCAATATGTGTGTGTGTGTGTGTGTGTGTAGAGATCCCAGAGGACCCTCAGGCTGCAGACGTTTACTATAACCAGGATGGATTTGAGTCGTGTTCAGATGACGAGGACCCAGCAGCATCAGAGAGTCTCTACCTGTCCGACCCTCAGGTGAGTTTCACTGACGGTTTCTACAGCAATAACCTCAAACTGTGTTTTAACACCACACCAAACACCATTATAATAACTTCTGTGTGTTCCAGAATTCAATAGGAAATTAGAAGAATTTCAGTCACCTCTCTGTGAACCTGCTTCTTTTTTTTTCTTTTTCTTCCAAAGTGCTGCTGGTCATTTATTCATAGAACTAGACTCAGGAAAACAGGAAGTGAGCAGGTGTTGTGTTGAAGTTTGTTCCCCCGTTAAATATTTTTAGTTATATTATGATTCTAATGCATCTGAAATAACAGTTTGGGGTTAAAGTGAAGGTTAAAGTTAGAGGAAACAGACTTCGGCACAACACCTGATCCTGTTTGTCTTTGTGACAGTGACACAAACAGAACAAAAACAGGGGTAAAGTTTAAAAGTTGTCAGTTTCCTCTTTAACCTTTGACCCCAAAATCAGCATTTTACTAGTTAGGGACACATTTTTTGTTCCTAATTGGCCTAATTAGTCAAAGTCTGAAAGGTCTCAAGTCTGAAATTTGCCCCCTAAATTCGCCTATGAGACACACACACACACACGCACACACACACACCCACACACACTCAGAATAATACCAGTAATGTGGATTTATATTCAGCTCATCTTCATTCTTATCCATAGCTTAAAAGGCCAGATAGCATTTTGTTTAGCTCCCTAATTAGGACAGCAGAGTAGTGTGTGTGTGCGTGTGTGTGCGTGTGTGTATTAGCATTAGCATGGATTAGCACAACATACACATTGAGGGTTTTGTTGGTGGAGGCTGTGAAGCAGCTTTGACTTCAGCTCTCAGGCGTCTTGGCTGGTTTTAATGTGACGAGCTGAGTTTGTGTTTGGGCTTAAATTATCATAATATGATTCTCACACACTGAGCAGAGCCTGTAAGTCCTCTAATTAGAGACTTAAAACACACACACACACACACACACACACACACACACACACACACACACACAAACTAACCTGCTGTTAACACAGATGCTACTTATTAGAAAATAATTGAAAAAGTTAAACTTTGTGTTTTTTCTGCTGTTGTTGACTTAATTTTTCACTTGTAGTTTTAAAAGGAAAGTTCACAAATCTGCTTCTTAGAAGATAAGAATGAAAATAAACATATGGAAAATAACAAGTCAGGAAACCCTTTACACTGAGGGAAGGAGGAAATAAATGAAAACAATGATATATGAAGGAAAAAGTGAATCAACAGCTGCTGTTGTGTTTTTTTCTGATTACAGCTTTGTGTTCTGTAGCTTTTCTCTCATCAAACACTTCTTTCACACACTTTCAGCTTCTGTGTCTTAACTTTCACTGTTTCTTCAGAGTCTGAACTCAGATCTGAACACACATGTATGTACGAGTGTGACTGAGGATTTCTTTCCTTTCACAAAACAGTAAACTTAATTTAAACTTTTCATTTACATGATAAAAGGCTCATAAAAGAGTCAAATCTTTCCACATCACAACTCGATCTATAAAAACCCTATAAAAACACAACTCTATAAAAAGACGTCATAACAAAGCACCAATGACTTTTTCACTTTACTACTAATCTAATCTTTCTTAATTTTAACTATAATTAAATGTTTTTCCTCCATATTTTTCTAATAACGTTCAGTTTCATCAGGATTTGTTTTAATTATAACAGCTTTATCATTAATTTTATTAGATGTGTCCACACACACACATACACTGTTCCACCGTCAGAAACAGAAAGTCTTCTTACACATTTTACAGGTTTTTTTTCTTCTTCTTTTTTTTTGTTAAATTTGAGTAGTTTCTCTCACTAACTAAAGCTTCTACCTACAGCAGGTGGACACAGGCATTTTTTTCTGCTGCAGAACACGTCACATTCCATTTTTGCATCCTCGCACCATTACAGCCAATTTATCCACCTGCTACAGACATGAGTCCAATATTCCTACTGCAGCCAATTTACGGCGGCGGCTCAGAGCGAGTGGGAAGCTGCGAGAGATTAAACCTATTTGTCACTGCTGATGGTGACGACAGGAAAAGGAGCAAAGAAGAAGAAAGAAATGGAGCGAAACTGGGGATTGTGGAGCCGGATAATTAGTGGAGCAGAGAGAAAGCAGCTTTCATCCCTGCAGCTGGAAAACAGCTGCTGCAGAAAAGCTCCAATCCAAGAACGCCATTTTACTACAGAAGACTGAACTACATCAGCGGGTTGCTGCAACGACAGAATATTTACAAAAAAAAAAATAAAAATTCACATCATGTTGAAAAACCAAGTTTTTCTCATTACAAGAAAAAGATTCTATTAACATGATAAATACACGTTTGATTGTTATAATTGGAGCCAACCAGCCAATCCCCATAGTGATTGGTTTTCTTCTTCTACTGCAATGGGAGGCTATGGCAGTCCATAGAACCGTTGGTTAAAAAGTTGTCGGTTACAAAGTTGGAGGTACATTTCTGCCTGTACCTTTTGAACCATGCGTCTAATTTTCAAAAGCTTATCAATTATACAAAAGCTTAGCAGGCTTCCCTGGAATCCTTGGACTAGGTTGAGTTCAATGCACCGTAATGCCATTTTGGATTTTATCAAAAACCCTGAAAAGTTTTCTCAGGTCATAAATGTTCCGATCGACATCAGACTCGACACACATCATCTACAGATCATGACATATTACTTTTTGTCTTCAGAACTAAAACCATCCAACCGTAGCAGCTAAAAATTTGCAGCGAAGCCCCCAAACAGGAAGTGAGCAGCAAAGCTTTCATCCATCAAACCGAACTTAGCTCATGTACTTCAGACCCCAACAGGACGACGCTCAAGAAATCTGGTGACCTTTGACCTCTCAAGCTTTGTGTTTTGGCTCACATCTCCAACAAAATTCCAATGCCAAAGCATACTGTGGGTCCTCACATTGATGGTCCTTGCCCATTGTTATTGGATTATGTCTGAATCAGCAAACATATTCCACTGACCACATATTTTGGCCGATCACCTCCGAATTTGACACAGATGATGTTCAGAGCCTGGCAGGAGTAATGGTGTGATTTCCATGTCTGTCAAAGCTTTCAGCCTTTACAGCCAATCCAATTTGATGGTGAAGCTGCCAAACAGGAAGTGGCCTTATACTGTATCTCCACCAAATTTCATTGTATCACCATGAAGCTTCTTGTGGGTGCTTATGGCCATCTCTCTGACCTAACTCCATTCTGTTGCCATGGCAACATAGGTCTTATTCACTGCTTGGTCCTTTTTTGCTGCTTGTACCTATGTTTAGAAACATGTTTTAATCACAGCCATAAGAAAAGAGTTGATGTCATGAAACAGCGAGGGATCATGGGAGTTGCTGTTTTCATTGCTCTACATCGGAGTCTCGGACCTGCTGATTAAAACCAGTAAACTTTAAATAAGTCAGAGTCATGTTAATTCATTTTCATCTAGTTAAAGTATTATGTTCATAACAACCAGGATCTAAAACGTGTGATACAAATGTGGCTTCAAATTGAATAATGAATTCTATCATAAAGGGGCTTCTGGATTCATTTGATTTTGCTAAATTGACTCCACTTGATCAAAATTTATTTCTCAGGGTTTAAAATTGTCAGAAACAATCATTGTTGTTACAATGACAATACAGAACAACATGCCAGGTCAGGTTATTTTTCCACATTTAAATTGTACTGGTTATTATATTTTCCCTGAAACAGTCTGAATGTGACAACTGTTTCTTTGCCATGAAATAGAGGGAATTGAGGGAAAATTCATGATTCAAACAGAAAACTGCCTGTCAGCAGTTTGCAGATCTGATTTAATGCAGCTTCGTTCGTGGTCCTGAAAAGTGATTCCGAGGGAACAAACTGTGTCAGTGAAAGTTAACACACTAACCTAAAAGTTGACATTTTTGGGGAGAGAAAAGCTACAGAACGAAAGGCTATAATCAGACAAAACACAACGGCAGCTCTAGATTCGCTTTTTCCTTCATTCTGTACTTATTTATTTCCTCTTTCCTTCAGTGTGATGTTTTTCCTGACGTGTCAATTTCCGTCTTTAATCTTATCTTCTTAAAGGCAGAAGCTGAAAGCGTTTAACTTAATTATATAACAACACAAAACTGAACTTTTTCATTTATTTTCTTTCACAGGAAATAAGCTGCTAATAAATAGCATTCATGTTAGCGGCAGCAGATCAGGGCGCCCTGTCCTTCTTTGCGTGTGTGTGCGTGTGTGTGTGTTAAGTCTCTAATTAGAGGACTTATAGGCTCTGCTCAGTATGTGAGAATCATATTATGATACTTTGAGCCCACAGCAGTTTGATAGTTTGAACACAAACTCAGCTCATCACGTCTGAACATATTAAAGCAGACGAGACGCCTGAGAGTAGAAATCAGACTGAAAACTGCTGAATTTCACCAGGTTTTGTGGTAACACTTATAGGTGGATTAAGAACGTTGCAGATGTGATAAATAAATCTCTGTTGATCACAAAACTGCTGCAGCATTCTGCAACTTTTGCACAAAAAAAAAAAAACTGAAAACAGCACATTTTCATCATTGTTTTCTTGCAGTGGTCACAATGATGGAATAGAATTCAATCCTCATATGAAAAGATTTCACACACACACACACACACACACACACACACACACACACGCTCACCTCCCACTGAGCATCTGTCCTCACGCGTCCAAACTGACTCCATCACGTCCATGAAGTGGGAACCAACTGTAGCTCAAGAAGGAAGCAGGAAGTTCTTTCTGAACGACGTCTGTTCATGTCGAGTCAATCTGTCCAACGCACGCACGCACACGCACACACACACACACACACACACACACACACACATTGAAGACGTGTGAGCAGCAGCAGAGAGGAGATTTATCTTCATCCATCTGCAAACACACAAAGCAGCTTTTATTTATTCTAACACACTGTTTAGCGTGGAGCGTAGAGTGGAGCTTCCACACAGTCATATTTATGTTTTTAAAATCTTTCTATTCTAATATTTGCAGTAATTATCAGTAAAGATCTGTAGGTTCCTGAAGCTTTGATACCAAATTCTAAGAAGATCATTAGAATCCTGAATTAAAAAATGAGAATGAAGATGTTTTCTCAGAATTTCTCCTTCTAGTTAAGAATAGCAGTTTAAATGTAAACACAGGGAGGCTGCAGGCTGGTACATTTACTATTTAATTTAGTCAGAAAGTCTGTCTCGTCATCTGAAATGAAAACCATCAATGATGCTTGATTCCTTCTCAGTTATAACTGTCAGGATGAGGAGGAAGATAATGATGAAGAGGAGACTGAAGAGGTGGTTTAATGAAAAATAATATTTCCATAGCTTCAGAGTGTGTGTGTGTGTGTGAGCCCCTCCTAATGACACACACACACAAAAACAAAACATCAAAAATGATGTGTTTGAACATTAAATAAATGTGATGACTGATGTGTCTCATAAAGAAATATAATTGTAAAAATCATCAGCAGAACTGTAGAACCGACTCTTCAGATTAGACTGATCAGACTGATATTTCAAAATAAAAGTCTCCTGAGGTTGTGATGCTGTGTTTTTTGTGTGGTCAGGTCAGGGAGCTGGAGGCCATGATGAAACACCTGCAGGACGTTCTGGACCAGGAGCCGAGCGGTGAGTCACATGACTGAAACTTTCACCTGAAGCTTCGGAGAAACGGAGACATCAAACACAATGATACTGAAGATATTAAAGGTTGAAGATGCAAAGAAGTGATTCATAAGAATGCAGCTTAAACTATATAATTCCTCTTTGCTGAAATGGCTCATTGTGTTCATCAAAACTACAGATTTGGGATGAAATTACTCAACCCAACAACATATTTAACAGGACGAGTTATTTTTACATATTTTAATGTGATCTCACACACACACACACACACACACCTACTTCCCCTGCTGGTGCTCCTCCTCCTCCTAATGGCCTGGTTCAGTCACTCTGCTGTGGCTCCACTGACCTCAAAACAGCTGCAGATTCATATGTATATATATATATATATTTATATATATATATATATATATATACACACACACACACACACATATATATATATACACACAAAATATGGTTCTTTGATAGTCAAAGTAATTTAGAAGATAATCTGGAGAATTTTTTTTTTTTGTCCACTAATCAGAAACTAGCACTGATCATCTGGAAAAACCTCAGTTTAAAATCTTAGATTAATGCTGAGCCCAGAGCCTCCTGCTCCTTGGTCAGACTCGTTCCACTTCTGTGTAGTTACAGCAGGATTTAGGACAGTTTGGCTCCTCTGAGATTACTGAAGCTTCTTCCAGCATGAATTACATCGTCGTTTGCATTAATTTAAATTAATTTGATAAAACTCCGGGACATTTTGTTCTCTTTTGTCTTAGATCCTTTTCTTTGTTTTCTATATTGGTTATTTCAGTAAAACCGGTTCATGTTTGAAGTTGCGATGCCATTAACAAGATATATTTGTGGCTTTAAGAACCGTAGTCATCTCAATATGATGTTTTAACACTTCTGGTTATGGTCCGTTCTCTGTGGAATAATGAGACCTAAGACATGAAGGTGTACCTGCAGCTCAGAGAGTGTGGAGCTGCATCTCTTCTCCTCTCAGCAGCTGCAGCGTTTAGTGAGTAAAGGTTTTCTGTCTCACACACTCAGCATCACTGTCGCTTTTATTGGAGCCGCAGCTGAAAGAAGAAGCTGTTTAAATCATCAGCAGCAGAAGCTGCTGAACTTTTCACTGACGGTTTTCCAGCGTGGAGTCAATGTGTCCTGCAGAGCAACGAGGAGAAAATCTGTTAACACAGCAACAGAAATAAACAAGTTTCTCTGCATTTCAAATCATTGTTTACCTGGACGTGAGGTCTTGTCGTTGTGATTTACATTAAATAGTTGTGTAAAATAAAAATCTGTCAAAAAAAGCACCCAAAAAAGGAAATAAGATAAAATTTCCTATAAACATATCCTGATGCTATAATACAAGTTATCATCTGATATGAGTTGAGTAAATTGTGCATGGAATCGTGTATATTAATCCAAATTTAAAGAAATAAAATTATAAAACATTTGATTTGCAAACATTCTGTTGTAGAACAGCTTTATGATGGCATCAATCTATTTAATTTAACATCATATTAAGTGGACTATGAATGGCATAAATTCACTATAGATTTTTTCGTGTCTTGTCCATGTACTTTTTGAAATACAGGAGAAACCTGTGAAATACAAAAGAAAATCTGATTTCCTTGTTTATTTCTGCAGTAAAACAAACAGATGAAGTAAAAGCACAGACAGAAAGGTTGAGTCTGATAAATATAAAATATCTTGGGAGGTTGCCTGATTCCTCCAGAGATTAGACGGGTCCAGAGGATTCTGCTGAACAGAGCCGTCACACGTCTGCGCTGACAGTTATTAGACAAACCCACGGGATCAGGAACTGTCCACAGGAGGAGACAGAAACATCAAGACCAGAATCTTCTGCACCATGCATGGAGGGTTTGAGTCGGAGTCCAGCAGCCTGAAGCTCAGAGACCATCACAGGTCCAGGATCTAACAGCAGAATCCAGGAATAAATCAAAGAAAAAAGTCCCAAAGCATCAAGTGTGAGACAGCTGAGACCCTGCAGGGACGAGCCCTGACATGCAGCTACCAGCGATCAGGACTGAAAACACCGGACTCACACACACACACACACACACACACACACACACACACACACACACACACACACACACACACACACACACACACACACACACACACACACACACACACAGTTCGACAGATCCAAGATGCAGCTGTGCAAAGATGCTGCTGGAAAAACAAACATTTGCATTTTCACAAAGTGAAACTTATATTACAATTACACTACTACTACAATACTACAATTACATATTAAATTTAATATTTTAAGCCTCTATTTGTTGTTATGAGTTTTAGTTTCTGAATGGCTGACAAAAAATATTGAACTTTTTCACGATATTCCAATTTTTTGAGATGCACCTGTATATAAATACATGTAGAAGTGCAATGAGTTGTTTAATTAATTAGTTCTGACAATTAAACCCCCTACAAACCATTTTATTTAAAGTCATACTGAGGATTGTACAAACACACCCTTTGCATCAATATGATATTCACTTTTATTTTAATACAATCTTTCCTTAATTTCATGCTAATATTTGAGACCTCTGCCACCAACAGGTTGGAAGAACGACATGAGGCGTCGTAACACGTAGAGCCCCAATGATTAGTCGGCTGATTGGTTAGTTGCCAACTGTCACATTAATCATAAATTACAAACTATTTTGATAATCAAACAATGGAATTTGAGTAATTTTTAAGAAGAAAATGTCCACCTGATGATCTTTGGGTTGTGGACTGTTGGTCTGGACAAAAAAAGGTCATTTTAGGTTGAATCTTCAGCTTTGGGAAACAGTGATCAACGTTTTACGCCTTTTTATGAACCAAACAACTAATTGATTAATCGTTTCAATATTCACTAGATTAATCGACTATCAGAAGTCATTATTGGCGGCTCTAACATTCGGAGCTGCAGCTTTGTTTGTTGTTTGTTGCTGCTCCTTGTTTTTCATTGTATTTTATGTTCCTGATGGTTCAGCTTGTTTCTCCGGTGAAGCTGCTGGACTGATGATTCTCTGGAGGACCCTCGGGACCAGACCACCACCTCAGCAGTGATAAAGAGCCATTAAATCCTCTGATATTTAGCTCCTTGCAATTGGACAAAAGACCCGGAGCAGCTCAGAGGCCATTAACCTGAATTACTGCTCGTCGTTAGCTGTTAAACAGCAGCTCACGCTGGCTTTGTGCTGCGTTGCTGTTTCACACTGATCGTTTCCTGTCGGACACGACGCTGCACGAAACAAACTACAGCTCTGAAAGTTTCACGCAACTCACAGTCACGGCGGCTTTAGTAACATCAACGATGGACACTGAAGGAATACTAATGCTGAGAAATCTACAACTCCCATGATCCCTTGGTGCTTCATGAGGTCATCAACTCCGTCTTTAGTTACTTGTTCGATTCAGACCCTGAAGCTGCAGAATAAAGCTGCAACGATTACTTGATTAATTAGTTGCCAACTGTATATTAACCAACAACTATTTTAATAAATCAATTTGAGTCACTTTTAAGAAGAAAATGTCGAAACTCTCTGGTTCCAACTTCTCAAATCTGATTATTTTCTGGTTTGTTTAGTCTTCTATAATAGTAAAGTGATGATCTTTGGGATGTGGACTGTCAGAATAGTTAATTAATCTAGTGATGAAAATAACATATTGTGCATTTAAAACAGTAGAAATTGTCAGTAAACCAAACAAACTGTATAGTTACATTCAGGCTCAGCAGGATTCTAGTTATGTGACGTTAATATTTTACATATGACTTTAATTAATAAGCAGCTGATTAGCTAAGAATCAAACCTTAATTCTACGTTACACAGTTAGATCTAAATGTTACATTTCCATAAAATAATGATGTAGAGTTAATGTCAGAGTATCACATATCTATATATCTTCATTAGGTTCTGATCTGAACCTAATCATGAGGGTAGTAGTGAATGTTGAACTCTGATATTTTACTGTAATCCATCCTGCTGTGAGCTGATTTATATTCTGTTTGCTTACTGAGAGTCTTTACTCGTTAGTTCAGTGATGTAAAGTTTTAACCTTGATTTTGTCGAAGTGGAAGAGCTGAAGGACGAAGTTCCAGACTCGGGTTAAAGCTTTAAAGAAGCAGCGTTTGTCAGCTGAAAAGCAGCCGAAACAGAAACTAAATCATTGTGATGTCGGCGCTGGCAGCAGACAAACGTCGGTGTAATTGGGCAAGGTCACCACACAAATTTGAGGTCACAACCGCTCGTTAACGTTCGGAGCTTCTTATCGGACAGAGAGAAACTCAGTGGCAGCGGCTGATATCAGCCATTAGATCACCTCCATCGACTTTACTGATGTTATCTACGGACAGAGGAGGAGGAGTAAGTGTTTAATGATGCTTCAGTATGTCAGCGTGTTTACTTTGGATCAATATGTGAAACAAACATCTGATCACCTGCTGCAGGCTTTAACAGAGAACTGAGGTGTTGTGGAATCTGAAATCTCCTCCTTTCCTCCTCCTCCGTTCTCGTTGGCCTGGTTGAGTCACTCCCCTGTGGCTCCTGCTGGTCTCGCTCCGGTGACCTCAGAGCACCTACAGATAAACTTTTCTCTCCTCCTGACTCCAGAACAGCTTCGCTTCTGCCGCTGATTTTACAAGTGTCTGAACTTTACCTGAGCAATGAAGAGAATAGGCCACGCCCATGGGAGACAGCTGTAAAAATGTATTGATTTGTGCAGCGCTTCCAACCTTTCTGACCTCTGACCCTTTTAAAATAAAGCAAATAACTCACATCTTTTCTTCTTGCATCTCAGATCGTTTTCACCGAGAACGTTTTTTTTTTTCGTTGCCATTTGTCTTTCAGCTTCTACTGCGCTGGTTTTAGTGAAACAGTGGTTAAACTGTTTAAGGATGAATTCTGTCAATTTTGAGCCGGATCCAAATTATAAAATTTGCACAGCGATGGTTTAATTGGTATTTTTATAATGTGGCTGTGTTTTTAAAATGCTCTATAAATAAAGTTGAGCTGAATTATAGTGTTTTAGTGGTTAATTGCAGCCTGGCTCTGACCTCCTCTCTCTCTGTGCTTCCGATATATTCCTGTGTTTTCAAATCTTTACCTGTCCAATCAGAGAACAGAACGATGATGTTTGAGTTGGTCCATTACCGGCAGCAGAAAAGATGCACTGAAGCTGTTCAGTCACACCAAGTCTTCACCGAGTTAACACTTCTCAAGGATCTGTTGGACGAGACTCGGTTAGAAGTGGCTACTGTTTCACTGTCGTCGTCATAGTAACAGCATCAACTGAAAGTTTCCCTGACATAAAATATCTCAAATCTGTTTCTGAATGAAGGAAAAACAGAAGCGAGTCGGCTCGCCGTAGATTTAAACCTGAGTTCACCACCCTGTTCCTGGAGAGCTGCCTTCCTGCATGTTTTAGGAATCTCCCCACTCCAACACCTGATTCTAATTATCAACTCATTATCAGGGAGCTGAAGCTTGCCGAGGGCTGATTAGTGATTAGAACGAGGTGTGATCAGGATTCCTAAAACCAGCAGGATGGCAGCCCTCCAGGAGCAGGAGTTGACCCCTGATTTAATCTGTTTCCACAGACATGTTCATGCTCCCACACACCTACGCTGGTCCTCTGAAAAGGACTGAAACATGTTACTAGGGCTGCTATTAATGACGATTATGATAGTCAATTGATCTATTGATTATTGTAACAAATAATTGATTAGTTGTTTTGTTCATAAAACATAATAAATAAAAAAATTAATTGATTATTCAGCTAATCATTGCAGCTCTAATATTCTACAGCACCTTGTTTTATTCTTCATATCTCTGAGCAGCAGGGACCTCAAATATTGGCAGAAAATGAATGAAAGATTCTAGTAATATTATGACTGATGTGTTTGTAGAATCCTCAGTATCGCTCTAAATTTAATGCTTTTCAGGTTTTTAAGGTTTTTGGTTTATCTTCCACTCTACAGCCTGTATTTTAAAGCTCATATTGATTTATAGATTCATTGTTTAAAATGAATATGAAGGTTTATTGAATGTTGTTTTTCCTCTGTCCTGCTGACGTCTACATTAATAGCTGCAGCTCACCTGTGTTGCTGCTTGTTTTGGTGTTTTAATGAAACCTTGATGGTTCGGCTCATTATTCAACTTAAGCTGCGCTGAAATTATCCTTCTTGTAATTGGACAAAAGAACAGGAGCAGCTCAGGGGCCATTATGGAGATTTACTGCCCCGTCATTAAAGATAATAAACTTTATTTATAGAGCTGTTTTCATACAGGGGTGAAGCTCAGAGGGCTTCATAATAAAATGAAGAAACAAGAGAATAAGAATCAGTGAGCAGCAGAAAACACTGTGAGATCATCGGCTCATTAACATTCAGATTCTTATCATCTGAAGCCTCGTTAAGATTATCTGTCCGTTTACATTCAAACAAGCAGAATCTGAACTTCTCAGGACTTCATCTTCATCTCAGACATTTTTACGTCTTCAGAGTCGCTCCCTGTCTCCTGCTCACAGCTCAGATTGCATCGAGAGCGACAGAGAGGAGCAGGAATGGAGAAATAATGTGGGTTTAGAGTGCGGCGGCCATTATAATCCCATTAGATCACCACCATCAACTCTCCTGTTGGTATTAACGCGAAGTAGTGGAGAGAATCACCTGCAGAGACGAGGACGAGGCTCTGTTCAGAGTCAAATGACCATGTTTAATATTTTCAGTCAGGGTTTGACTCACAGCTGCAGGAGCTCTGCTAATTTCTCCTGAAAGACACTTTCAGAGATTTAGAGGAATATTTAAAGCTACAATTAACACTGATCGTCACAAATTGGCATCATATCATTTGCAGCTGAGATTCACCTGATGCCAGGTTTTGCACATTCTATACGAATATAGGAACTTTTGCAAACGCTGGTTTCTCATAGGACCAGTTAGAGTGGGAGGGACCTACATCCAGATTATGAAAATGTACATAATAGACATCAAAATGAATGTTTGGAGGCTTCAAATGAGGAGAAATTCTCAAAACTTGTGCGAAAATAAAATCATGTAGCAGTTTATTGTTTGTACATGCACTAATTTATTGAAATAGACGTCATGTGAAGAATATTTCTTTATATAATTTGATTTTAGCACTCTTTTCTATTTTCTATAGGGAATTATATATATATATATATATATATATATATATATATATATATATATATATATATATATATATATATATATAATATTATTCTTATTTGTGGCATCAGCATTTCTTCTTTTTTAAATCACGTTTTTACTATAAATTCCTATTGTCGCTAATTTGCATCAAACTGGTATTTTTACTTTTGCTGTTGTTTGAATTTTATTTTATCTTACATCTTACTTTTGGGCGAAGTTTCCTTGAATAAGCCCATTTTTTGGTTTGTTTTAAATCTATGTGTTTGTTTTTGCATTTTGGTACAAAAATAAAATAAAAAAAAAAACTAAATTCTATGTGATATAGACAAATTTGTATTCTCAACTTAACAGCTTGAAACCAAAATATATACACATTAATAATAATATACACATATAATAATATAATACATTTTTTGTAACGAATTAAGGCATCAATAGTCCCTGAACTAATCAACAGTGAAAACATGCCAGTGTTTTGTTGATTTGCTCATTAAAGTCCATTTACAATTAAACATCTGTAGTAAACACAGAGAAACATCTGTAGTAAATACAGAGAAACATCTGTAGTAAACACAGAGTAACATCTGTAGTAAACACAGAGAAACATCTGTAGTAAACACAGAGAAACATCTGTAGTAAACACAGAGAAACATCTGTAGTAAATACAGAAAACATCTGTAGTAAACACAGAGAAACATCTGTAGTAAACACAGAGAAACATCTGTAGTAAACACAGAGAAACATCTGTAGTAAATGCAGAGAAACATCTGTAGTAAACACAGAGAAACATCTGTAGTAAACACAGAGAAACATCTGTAGTAAATACAGCTCTTTGTTCTCTTGTTCTTGTTATCATTGGAAAGACCCAGCAGAGCCTGAACGTCCCCAGACCCCTCACAGTCCTGTGAGCCCCTCAGCGATCAACAGCGACCTGCTGGAGACCAGAATCCAGCACCTGAGAGAGTGAGTCCAAAGAGTTTTACTTCTGTCACGTCTTTGTTTTAAGTACAGTTGTTTTAAGTGGGGATCAGATCCAAACAAACCACATGTGGAACACATTAGATGCTCAGCGTTTGATTCTCATTCATATAAAACATCAGTTTAACTTAAAAAATAAACATTACTATTCTGCCTCTCAGCTGGTAACATCTCTTTGCTCTGTGATGCAGTAGCACACAAAAAGATGTAAAACATCTTGTCCTGGATGAATAAAGATGATTATCCTCTGTAGACTATTATTTAAATGATGACCTTAACTTTGACTTTGCACATTGTTGAGTTTTATCTGTTTGGTTTGAGGCTTCAGCCAAGAATTAAGCTCTGTGTCACTGTGGAAGTTTAATTTAATATAATCCAATTATTCCAGAGGAACATGCTGCCTGCAGCCCTGTGGATCCGAGTGTGATATGAACCAGATTCAGTTTGTTTGTGCAGATTAAAATGAAAGAGAAGCAGCAGCGAGCAGAGACAACAATAATGGACAAATATGTAAACATGTTATATCCTTTATATAAAATATAGAGAAGATTTAGCCTGACAACAAATATTTAGAATGAAATGTAAAAGAAAAATAAAACAGCAGCATAAAATCTATTAGAATCTAATACAGTTATACAGTAATCAGTTTGAGATCACACTCCCTAATAAATGCCTAATTTCACCTGTTTGTTAAAAACTACAATAATCAGCTGTTTTAGGACAATACTATTTTGAAAGTATATTCATGAGATTTTTTTTTAATTTTGCAGCTGAGAGACAAAATAAAGAAATAGGACAGTGTTCAGAAATAGATAAACATGTTTTGAATTATTAGTTTAGTCGGGTCTATATTTATTTTCTGCAGCTCCTCATTTATCTGTATATACTGGTCCTTTCAGCCTGTGTCTCAAACAGGATATTTTATTTCCTGTCTCTTTAAGTCCTGCTTCCTGATCAGCCAGCTCTGTTCTGATTGGTCAAGTCACCATCAGGAAATATAAAGATAAAGAGCAGAGAGTCGTCGGTTAGCAACAGGACAATAACGTGTTGTTCCATCAACAGTGATGTGAATCTGGGTGTCATCTGCGTAACAGTTGAGTTTTCAATTCAAGCCTATACATGTTAATTAAAATAGTACCAAGGTTTGAGCCTTGCTGAACTCCACACATCAACACGAACAATAAAGGCAATGAAACCTCATCTACAGACAAACATCTGAAGTGTGTTTGTAAACCAAAAAATTTGAAATAAAGATGGTTTACTTTCAACATTCATTGATCAAATATAATTATGGGGCCAGTTAAATCCACCTGAACTGTAGTCTTGGGACTTTATTGCCTTGTTTCCATAGACAGAACCAGCTTGGCTCACCACAGCTTAGTTTGGTTTCAAGCACAATGTGTTTTTTAATCAAGAATTAACATGGATGGGGTCGTTATAACATGCAGGTTACAACGGGTAACAAAAAGTGCTTGAAAAGCACAGGAGTTGCACTCATCATGACTCGTTCTGTGACGTAAATCTCTGGCCAATCCGTAGCCAGCAGCCTGTTACATCACGTTAAAGCACCTGCTGGGCTCGCTTGAAACCTGAAGGAGTTGAGACCACATTGTGGTAATCAAAATGCAAAAAAAGGGGAGTTGAGCCGATACTGTCTGGTAGAAATGTGCCTTATCTGTCACACAATCTTATCACAATGTTACTGAAAAACATGGCGCCATACATGAAAGCTGCAAGTGAAACAAAGATAACGTATAACTCACAATAATAATTTTACAATAACGCTGGAATGATGCTTTCTGATGACCTTCTGACAGACTTAACATTTGATAAAAGATAAGCTAATTTGTAACGGCTCCTATAGCTGTGGAGAAACCAAGAATTTTTTCCAAAAATACTCGCTAACATACAACTACTATCTAAGTTTTCACCCTCGCCTCTGGGGTCGTCTGATTGGTCAGTTGTTGATAAACTGGAGAAACCCTGGAGTCCTCAGCTTCAATTAGGGTCTGTTCCTCGCCATGGCAACAGCATCACACTCACATACACACACACACAGCTGCTCTTTGAGAGTTTAAGTCTGCCTGCTCACACTAAGCTGCTCATAAAACACTGAGGAGGAAACATAAAGCAGCTCAGTTCTTTCAGCGTTTGTTTGTCCTCAGGTGTCCTGGAGTCTTTAACTGGAGCAGCTGCTCCACGATGAAGCTTCAGATTTATTCATCACATGGAAGTTTGACAGTGATTCAATTCTTTGAGATGCTGAGACTTGTCAGAAATGGAATCGTTGACCTGTCTTCTGTAGGAACCTCTAATCTTTTTCTCTTTAATAACACGTTAGAGATTCTGCGTCAGTTTGTTCCCTGAAGCTGCAACTTCAGAAACAGTCCTGCTGATCCTGAGAAGAAATAAAGAATTTCTAGAAATCAATAATTCATCAGTTTGTTTTCTGACGGGAAGAATTTGGGAGGTTTGATTTATGTTCCCATAGCCTGGTTTTCTCTTGTTAGGAGTTTAACTTGTTCGGTCTCAGTAACATTTCAGTAAATCCGTCGTGTTTGGAGAAAACAGATGGGATATTTTATCCAGCCTGGGAGCTCAGCTCTTGAATTTACAACAGAGGCTTCAGCTGACAGCTGATCCTCTGTCCATCACACACAGAGAAGAAGAAAAACACCTGGAGCAACTGCTGACAGGAGCTGAAACAGACTCAAACACCTGTGACCATAAACAGGAAGGAAGTCGACCGTCCTGAACGAGCTGTCAGTCACAGGGAGAAGAGGAAGAGGAAACCCACGCGCTGCACCTCAGCTGATTTGCATCTACGTTACCTTATGTTTTAGACCCTTAAACTGAGAGGAAACTGATCACAGCTCATCATTTCTACTTTCAAAACAAGTTCATATTCATCTTTTTTGTCTGCATTCATTGATTTCCTGGTTGTGAACCATTATTTAATAACACAGAATATGATCAGCATGTCTTCTGAACATTAAAATCATTTATCAGGCCAAATGGCAGGAAGATGTAAATTAGCCTCATGGTGTTTTCTAAAAACAAAATTAAATCAGGGAAAAAAAAATGAAATAAGAAAAATGATCTGCCAGAGCTTATTGTACCGAATCTAATGTATTTCACACTCATAAAACTTTTGAAACTAGTTTCATTCAAAAACCAGAAACACTCATATAATGTGTTAACGTGACATATTAATGTCTGAATAAAGCTCCACTTATTCTCCAGGAGACTGAAAGAAATGAAAGTCAAATCCAAGTCGCCAGTTTTAGAAGAAAAAGCTGAATTTTCTCAAAGAATATAAAGATATATTATCCAGTGAGAAACATTCTCAAGGTTTCTCAAAATGATGATGATGATGATGATGACGACGACTTTAAATCTGTGTCTTGTGCAGGTCTGTCTGTCGCCGTCTGGGTTCAGAAGTTTTCAAGAAGCTTTATGAGACGTTGAAGGAGGAAACAAAGCCGCAGCAGGATGGGGCGAATGTGGAGAATGTGGAGAATATGGAGAATGTGGAGAATATGGAGGATTCAAGACGTCTGGTAGAGGAACCTGGAGCCAGTTTGCAGGTGGAGCAGCTGCTGTTCTATGAATCAGAGCTGCAGAGACTGAAACAGCTGCAGGAGGAAAAAGCTCCTGTCTGACTGTGTCTCAGTCAGTTTCCATGTTTTTCTCCAATTGCAATGAAACATTGCTATGAATTAATACTGTAAGAAAACTAATTTAATGAAGGTTAAAAACATTCTACAGATTGCCTCAGTTCAAAATCCTCACACTGAATTTACAGTTTCTTTTGATAAGTTGATAAACGTTATTAGTAAGATATAAGATAAGATATAAGATATAATCATTTTTTCTATGGGATAATATACTATTAGATGGAGGTATTGTTACTTTTTGTAATATTTCTTTGTTAAACATAGTTATTTATTATTTTGTTTTATTTCAAGTATTTATCTTTATTTTCAGTAGGATTTTAGGTGTTGTTAAAGCTTTTATTTTGAAGGAACCAGATAGATGGGATGAAACTACTCAGACACTGAAATGGTTCTTTGGGGGCCGTTCTTCTTTGTTTGTTGGAGAAAATAAACCCAAGAAACATGACTTTTTGTGTAATTTAATTTCCTTGATGCCTCAGTAGCAATGTTTTGTTTTATTTTATATTATTATTATTATTTTAATATAAAAAACATTAATCACTTAAACAAATTCAATTCAATCAATTTAAACAAATAAATGAACTGATGTTTTTGTAAATTACACACATGTTCTGTAATATTGGTAAAATGTTTACAGTAGATTATATTGAGTTAGGATAAGTTGTTAATCAGGGGAAGACTTTACCTTATTTTATTAAGATTTATCAGACGGTTTTGTCCAAAGGGCCATAGAACAAAAATCTATAAAACATTAACAATGTCAACACAATACAATAGAATTCAGACAGTTTAAAAGCGCAAATAAGATAAATAAACAAAATATGCACAAGAAAAATGGATAAAAAATAAATATTCTCTGAAGCTTTTGATTTGATCCTTGCTGAGTTTTAACGTTTAAAGTGCTGCAGTGTGTGTGTTGAGGGATTGACTGTGATGCAGGTGCAGGTCCAGAGGAAAAACCTGAGGATCAATAAACTACAGGATTCATCCTCTGGGTGCCACGAATGTCTGATTTTAGTCTGAACCAAAGTGACTAAAGAAGTTTTTTTTTATTACATTTACATAATTTACTGATAGCTGAAAAGAAAAAGAAGTGTTGAAGTTTTTATTTCGACTCTTGATTTCCTGCAGCTTCTTTTGAATCAGACGAGATCAGCTGTTAAAGTGAAAAAATGAAGCAGAAAGTGCTGCTGTGAAGAGTCTTCCTGCTGACATGAAACAGGTACACACACACACACACACACACCTGTGTTCATCATTATGTGACGTTCCAGACAAATCCTGTCGTCCGCGGTGACACCTTGCGTCAGTTTATAAAATAACGTGATCAGAGCAGCTGACAGAAAAAGTTCCTGTAGTTTCGTGTCTGAGCTTCACTTCAGATTTAAAGTGTCTGAGCTGCATCATCCTGATCAGACGAATCCTCCTCATCCGCATCAGCTGTGTCTGCAGACGTCTGAAGAGTGAGACACTTTATTAATCACATTTCAGCTTGTCACTTTTGTTTCTTGATGATGAGATAAGATCATCCGATGCTTTACGAAGCAATTTCTGCCTCCTCGTCAAAAACAGAAAGTTATTTTTATGTCAGTAGAGTCTTCAAAGATAATCCTGAGAGGCCCGACATGAATATATTCAAGTAACAGCATAATATAATGGTTATTGACTTATTTAATTTTTCAAACAGGCCATGAATTCACAGGCTGGTGGTGGCTGCTGGTTCCAGTCTGGTGTCACAGCATCATATTCTACAAACAAACTGGAACAACTAAGCAATAAGCAACAGTTTTATAATATCACTGCTGATAAGTTATCTATAAAACCTGTGTCTGTTTCCTTCTGTATTTTTCTCACCGAGGCTGCAGCTAATGACTATTTTGATTAGTTTAAGCTATCGATTATTGAAACGATTAATCCATTAGTTTTTTGGTTTATAAAATAGTGTAAAATGCCAATCACTGTTTCCCAAAACTGAAGATTCAACCTAAAAGATCCAGGGCAACAGTCCACAACCCAAAGATCATCAGTTTACTATTATAAAAGACTAAAGAAACCAGAAAAGAACCTGGAAACTGGAGAATTTGGACATTTTCTTCTGTTGGGGATTAATGTAAGAGTTGGAAAATAACTGATTAATCTCTAAACCAGAACATGTTTCTGTGTTAAAATGATCCAGTGTTACAGATATGTGTTTTATTCCAGTCTAATCATCAGTTAGTGGGGAAAAAAACAATGAAATCATTTAAAAGCAGCTTTAACATGTTGTGACCATGGGGAGCACATGGCCACCATAGGCCTCACATAAAGACAAGCTCCACCAAGGACTCATGTCTCATGTCCAAATACCACTGATTACCTCTGATTGAGCACACCTGCACCAGAGAGGAGTGCAGGTGGATCAAACCATGTTTAGTATGTCTTTCTTGAATGTTAAAAAGAGTATGTTAAAAGAAATGCTGTTAAAATATCCATGTTAAAACAGTTTAATGTGATTGAGATTTAAAAGAGGGGAGGACCCTGATTAATGGTTAAAACAGTGATTTAAATGTGAAGCCTGTAATGGTTCATGCCAGGTGGGTGGAGTCCTGGGGAAGGCCTGGGGTTTAAAAGAGCATGGAATCCTCAGTTCATTCTGTTTGCCTGATTGCTGCTGCTGCTGCTGCTGATGTTGCTGTGAGGAGCTGTGTTGCCTGATTTAAAGGTGAATTTGATTTTGTTTATATTAACGATGGTTGTTGGATTTTCTTTAATGTAGTTTAATGTGTTTAATATGTTTAATGTGGTTAATGTAGTTTAATGTGTTTAATCTAGTTTAATATGTTTAATGTAGTTTAATGTGTTTAATCTAGTTTAATATGTTTAATGTGGTTTATAATGTATTTGGGTTAAGTGGTTATACTTTGTATATTGGTGTTACTTTGGTGTTGGTGTTACTTTATATTTGATGTTTAATGGTGTTTTTGTCTTCACCACAGGCATGTTGGGAGCGCCCCAAGTAATTTGCCACTTTTGAGCTTGATATAATAAATCACTCTGAACTCTGCCCTGTTGCGTGTCTCTGCCATCCTTTCTCATCCACTAGTGCTTAGGGGTTACACTACCCTCACCTAAGCCCAGGTGTGACATTTGGTGGCAGTGGTGGGATGGCAGGCCGCAGAGGGTCCAAAAGAGGGGCATATAGAGGAAGGGATGGTTTACGATCTCAAGTATCAAAAGTGGCAATTACAGGAGGAGCAGATGAGGAAGCTGGTTGGACCACGGCGGGCTCTGAAGGCTCAGGGGAGGAGGACCGCATGTATGTTGAGGAACGCGCAGCCAAACCTAAGAAGGCTACGAGGAAGACGCGCCATCTAGAGCCAGAGGAGGTCAAGGTCAGGCCTGAAGAAACAGGCCCCTCCAGGCTCCATGTCCAGGCCAAACCAGAGGAAGGGTCAGAGTTGGCCTCTCTTCTCAAGGACTTCCTGCTCAACCAAAAGCATAGAGGATGTCCTGGTCAACGAACTCCGAGAGCTGAAGACTGTGATGTTGCCCGCTACCAGCACTGCTCTCCCTTGCCCCAGCTCCAACACCTCCATTGTGGGGGAAAGTCCACGTCATCGTTCCACCCCAAGTCCTATACCCCCTATTCAACCCATTGATTCTTATCAACCTGTGGCTCACACTGATTTAGGCTACCGTGGGGGTCAGAAGATGCTTCCTTTTGAACAGGGAGAGGACATTGAAAACTTTTTAGTCCGTTTTGAGCGCATGGCTCGTACATGGGGTTGGCCCTCTTCGGAGTGGGCATGCAGACTTGTACCACTGCTCACAGGAAAGGCTCTTGATGCCTATTCAGCAATGGATGAGCAGGACTCAAACAGTTACCCTGACCTTAAAAATGCACTCCTAGCTAAATTTGATATTTCCCCTGAAACATAGGCTCCAGTTCAGGTCCACATACGTACCTTCTGGTGAATTCCCCAGAGAGACTTATGACCGGTTAAGAGGCCTCTATAGGAGGTGGATGACTCCAGAGAAGCGGTCTAAAGAAGAAATCGCTGAGGTGATTATTCTTGAACAGCTCCTTCGCATGCTTCCAATGGAAATGACTACCTGGATCAAAGAACATGAGCCAAAAGATGGGCTTACAGCAGCTAGATTGGCTGGCCAATACTTGAATGCCCGTAAGGGGATGAGACCCCCACGGAAACTGAATCCCAGAGAAACGGTACGATGGACCAAGGATGGAACTGATTGTCTGCCCTTCAGAGGAACTGATTACAGACCGAGTGGCCAGGGGGTAACCAGACAGGCGAAAGGACACCCTGAGCGAAGTTATCCACCTAATGACCTTATTTGTTTCCATTGTCAGCAGCCAGGTCATCGGGCCTCCGTCTGCCCTCTGAAAGGTCCCAAGCTGTCCAGTCTTTGCCATCTGCCTCATTCCCAAGCCCATGTTGCAGATATGTCTGTTCTGACAGAGTTTGGTGTGGATTCCGAACCAGTCTTCGCCGATGCCACTGTCAATGGTCATCTTGTCCGGGCTTTGCTTGACACTGGGAGTTTTACTTCGCTTATCAAGCGTGACTTTGTGCCTCTTGGCAGTCTTGACTACAGTAATGTCACAACTATTCAGTGTGTGCATGGTGATGACAAACCCTATCCAGTGGCTGATATGACTATTACTGTTGATGGTCAGGCTTATATCCTCCGAATGGGAGTTCTTGACAACCTGCCTCGTGAGATGATCTTGGGACGAGACCTACCTATCTTGTATGATCTCATTCGTACAATTCGCCAGCAACAAGTTACAACTCATCCGTCAGTATTCTCCAGTCATGGATCTTATCCAGTCCTCACTCGCTCTCAAGCTGCCAAGCAAGGGTTGGAACCCCTTCCTGACTTTGACCCCACTCTCTGTCAAGGTGGTCACAAGGGGCCTCGCAAAAGCAGAAGCCAACATCGCCAAGAGAAGGTCAGAGGAGCGCCACTTCATGATTATGTCCCTGTCTTGGAAACCGCTAAAGAATGGCAGGTACCAGTGAATATTGGGGCACTTCAAAGAGCTGATCCTTCCCTCATTCCTTTGTTTGCCAAGATGGCTGATGCGAAGTCTACCTCTCACCCTGACCCTAGCGAGAAATATGTACTTGAGAATGATGTGCTGTATGTGGTAGGCGAGCCAGAGAATCGTTTGGTGGTACCTGTAAGTTGCAGGCCACTTGTGTTACAGCTTTCCCATTCCATTCCATGGGCAGGTCATTTGGGCCAAGATAAAACCTTTGCCCGAGTCAAAGCAAGATTCTTCTGGCCCTTAATGTACAGAGATGTCATTGAGCATTGTCAAACTTGTCCGGAGTGTCAAAAGACTTCTCCCAAGCGACCTGAAAAAGTTCCTCTTCTGCCCCTGCCAGTCATCGACACTCCCTTCCAACGAGTTGCCATGGACATTGTTGGTCCACTTGAAAAAAGTAGTGCTGGGCATGAATACATCCTTGTCATCTGTGATTATGCCACCCGGTTCCCGGAGGCTTTTCCACTCAGAAGTATCAAGACACCTCAGATAATTAAAGTCCTTGTCCAGCTGTTTTCTCGAGTGGGTATCCCTGATGAGATCCTAACTGATCAGGGTACCAATTTCAATTCACAGCTCATGAAGCAGCTACATAAACAGCTTGGCATCACTGGTATTCGTACCACCCCATATCACCCACAGACTGACGGATTAGTGGAGCGTTTTAATCAGACGCTGAAGGCAATGCTCCGAAAGTTTGTGGATGACACAGGCAGAGATTGGGACAAGTGGCTTCCTTTTGTTCTTTTTGCTTACAGAGAGGTACCACAGGCCTCAACTGGGTTCTCCCCCTTTGAACTCCTTTATGGTTTCTCAGTTCAAGGACCGCTGGATCTTTTAAAGAAATCATGGGAGTCCAAACATCCCTCATCACAAAGTGTTCTTTCCTATGTGCTACAGATGCGCGACCGTTTGGAGCAGTACAGGGCTAAGGCAAGAGACAATCTAACAAAATGCCAACTGAAGCAAAAGACCTGGTATGATCAGAGGGCCCGAAACAGAGTGCTGCAACCAGGTCAAAGAGTGCTACTGCTGCTCCCTACAACAAGCAACAAACTTCTTGCCCAGTGGCAAGGGCCATACTCCATTATTCGCCAAGTTGGTCCTGTGACCTATGAAGTGTCTCATCCGGATAAAGGAAAGGCCTCCCAGGTATACCATGTCAATCTTCTTAAAGAATGGAAGGAGAAAAGCATGTTGGAGGGAGTTGAGCCCGGAAAATCGTCCACCTCAGACACCAGCGGCTTGGTAGGGAATGTGATGATGGCCCAGGAAGCAAGTTCAGAGGATGAGATGGAGGACACAGACCTCTCCATGCTAACCATCAGTCAGCAGGTTGATCTCAGTCACTTACCCAAGAAGCAGGCCCTTGAACTTTTACAAGTTTTTCAAGAGTACCCAGTGCTGTTCAGTGGGAAACCAGGGAAAACCCACTTGATTGAGCATGTCATTCGCTTGAAGGATCCTAACCCTATCCTTCAGCGACCATACAGAGTGCCAGAGAGGCTGCTAGGTCCTCTTAACCAGGAAATTCAAACCATGCTGGATCTTGGAGTAGTTGAACCATCCATCAGTGAGTGGTGCAGTCCAATTGTACTTGTTCCAAAGAAGGACACGACACTCAGAATCTGTAATGATCAAAGGAAGTTGAATGCAGTGTCAAAATTTGATGCTTATCCAATGCCACGGATTGACGATCTACTTGAACGGCTAGGCAGAGCTGTGTATCTGACCACGATTGATCTCTGTAAAGGATACTGGCAAGTGCCGCTGGAGAAGGCATCCAGAGAATACACTGCTTTCCGCACCCCCACTGGCCTCTATCAATATACAGTCATGCCCTTTGGACTTCATGGAGCACCGGCAACTTTCCAACGTCTAATGGACAGAGTTCTGCAAGGATGCGAGCAGTTCAGTGCTGCCTACCTTGACGATGTAGTTGTCTTCAGCACCTCATGGGAGGACCATCTGTCCCACTTGAGACAAGTCCTTGGCAGAATCCATTCTGCAGGTCTTACCTGCAACACACAGAAATGTGTCTGGGCGAAGAGGGAAGTTCGCTATCTTGGATATCAGCTTGGAAATGGAGAAATTCGGCCACAAGTCGACAAGGTGGAGGCCATTAGAGATAGTCCAAGACCTCGAACCAAGAAACAAGTAAGATCCTTCTTAGGCCTTGTTGGGTGGTACAGAAGATTTATACCACACTTTTCCACCATCGCTGCTCCACTGGTAACTCTGACCTTAAAAGCTGCTTCTAATCCAGTGAAATGGACAACAGAGTGTGTGGAAGCATTCCTCCAGCTCAAAAATGCTCTCTGTTCCTTTCCTGTTCTACAAAGCCCTGACTTCACCCAACGCTTCCTTGTCCAAGTTGACGCTTCTGGTGTGGGCCTAGGCAGCGTATTGGCCCAAGGAAAGGAGGGTGAGGAACAGCCTGTCTTGTATTTGAGCTGCAAGCTACACCCAAGAGAGACCAGGTACTCGACTATCGAAAAGGAATGCCTGGCCATTAAGTGGACATTGGACAGCCTCCGCTATTATCTGTTAGGGAGGACTTTTGATCTTGAGACTGACCATAGGGCACTAAGCTGGATCAACTCTATGAGACAAAAATGCAAGAGCTACCAGGTGGTATCTGGCACTACAGCCCTATAGGTTCAACATTAGACACAAAGCCGGAAAGGCAAACCTGTTGGCTGACTACTTGTCCCGTCTGCCAGAGCTGGTCACTGCTGGAGAGGGGGAAGATAAATGTGACCATGGGGAGCACATGGCCACCATAGGCCTCACATAAAGACAAGCTCCACCAAGGACTCATGTCCAAATACCACTGATTACCTCTGATTGAGCACACCTGCACCAGAGAGGAGTGCAGGTGGATCAAACCATGTTTAGTATGTCTTTCTTGAATGTTAAAAAGAGTATGTTAAAAGAAATGCTGTTAAAATATCCATGTTAAAACAGTTTAATGTGATTGAGATTTAAAAGAGGGGAGGACCCTGATTAATGGTAAAAACAGTGATTTAAATGTGAAGCCTGTAATGGTTCATGCCAGGTGGGTGGAGTCCTGGGGAAGGCCTGGGGTTTAAAAGAGCATGGAATCCTCAGTTCATTCTGTTTGCCTGATTGCTGCTGCTGCTGCTGCTGATGTTGCTGTGAGGAGCTGTGTTGCCTGATTTAAAGGTGAAGTTGATTTTGTTTATATTAACGATGGTTGTTGGATTTTCTTTAATGTAGTTTAATGTGTTTAATGTTTAATATGTTTAATGTAGTTTAATGTGTTTAATCTAGTTTAATATGTTTAATGTGGTTTATAATGTATTTGGGTTAAGTGGTTATACTTTGTATATTGGTGTTACTTTGGTGTTGGTGTTACTTTATATTTGATGTTTAATGGTGTTTTTGTCTTCACCACAGGCATGTTGAGAGCGCCCCAAGTAATTTGCCACTTTTGAGCTTGATATAATAAATCACTCTGAACTCTGCCCTGTTGCGTGTCTCTGCCATCCTTTCTCATCCACTAGTGCTTAGGGGTTACACTACCCTCACCTAAGCCCAGGTGTGACACATGTATACAGACTGAAACAATGATGATGAATAATGATGTCATTTTAATTTTGAACATCTCAACACAGATGGTGATAATGTGGATACTTGGCTGCAACTAATTTATCATTAATTGCTTGTTTCTGGGCGTAAAAACTGCTTAAAGTGATCTATGAGATGAATCCTTTGCAGCAGGAAACAGAAGGAGAGGATCACAGGTGCTGAATTAACCTCAATTTAAGTTTTAAGCAGGAGACTGAAGTTAAAAGCAGTTGTTTTATGATTGTATAATATCACTAAGAAAACTTTGAACTGGATGTTGAGCACAAAAAAAAGGTGAAAAGTGGGAAATTCAGTTTCCAGCCCTGAGAAATTATTAAAGTTAAATAGTATTCTCATCTGTACCAAGGAGAATAAAAATGAATGAATGATTAAAGGTAAATGAAATTCCTGCAGCAGGGTGGTTAATTATTATAGTCTGTAAGACGCAAACTGAAAATATAAAATATACAGAAATATCTGTGAAAGTCTGAACTTCCTGTCATCCTCTAGTTTCATCTCTGCCCCTGAAATCAAGTAGTGTGATATTAGATATTGGAGTCGGATCATTAAATCAGAACGAGAGGATTTATTTAATCAGACAGACAGAACAGGAAGATTATTATTACAACCTGCAGGAAAAAACCTAATTCTTCCTGTTTCGTCCTATTTATTTAATCCTATTTTATTTATTTAAAAGACAGTGCAGTAACAAAGAGAAGCTTTCCTACCAAACATTTCAACTTTCTAACTTTCTGTTTCCATCTGTTGCAGCTCTGTGGGGAAATAAACCCTCAACTGTCTGTACATGCTATAGATCTTGCTATTTGTGGAGGAGATTGTGTGTGTGTGTAGCTCATTGGAAGAAAGGAGCTTAAACCTGCGGAAGTTTAACTCTGCTGAACTCTTGTTGATCAAAGTTTCCACTGAAAGACACATTTCCTTTTTTTTTACAGCAGAAAATCCTCCAGCTTATTGGAAACCTGCATCACGTCTGTTTGTGGTTGTTGGTTCTAAGCTGCTGAATCTGTATCAGTGTAACATCATCTGTCACAAATGTCTTCATGGTCCTTTAAAATGGACCCGACAGATCCCAGACACCTCCTCAGACTCCGCAGCCTTTGATCTCTGATCGTTAATCTGCTGACCATTAATTCTGATCATTAATCGGCAGCTCGAGCTGCTGCCTCAAACTGTTTTTAATCAAATCTCACAAGGTCTTCAAATATGTCGCTGGAGGTTTGATTCTCAGAGTTAAGACACATCTCTGTACCGTGATCCCATCCTGAAGGCATTAACACATCTGTCTCTCTCTCTCTCTCTCTCTCTCTCTCTCTCTCTCCCAAACACACACACACACACACACACATTGTCTATTGTTCATTGTTTATTGTTCAGTTTCATCATGGTGTGGAGTCATGATTGTCTCCTCAGCTGCAGGATACAGCCAATAATAATCTCTATTATTATTATTATTATTATTATGTGCAGTGATGAGGTCGTGTTGAGAATTTTAAACAAGAGAATTTTGTTTTTGTGGCAGTTTAGTGAATTTGCTGAAAACATCTCAGCTCTGTATGTTGCACAGTGATGTACGAACTTAAAAACACACAAACCTCTGCATAAACTTCTATATTATTAGCAAGTCGGACTTTGGCCACATGGGAATTTAAACCTGTGACCTTTGGAGCCACAGATCCTTGTACTATCAAGGACATATAGATTCCTCAGGTTTCCTCACACTATGACTTATCAGTCGCCAGTTCCCAGATTCAGACCCTGCCCCTACACCCGGCACTATCCTGCCTTGTAGGAGTGTCCAGTTGGGATATTGAGACCATTGTCCATGAAGCTGTATCTGGTGAGTCAGTCCTTGCCTTCCTTTCTTTTTGTACCACCATCCCCGTCCACAGGTCTTGCAGTGGGGTCACTCATCAAAGTTGGCCTGTCACCCGGGTACCAGACGCACCACTGCTCTAATCAAACAACACTTCTGGTGGTCTGCTATGGAGGGAATGTGCAGAAGTTTGTGGAGGCTCACTCTGAATAAAACCTCCAACCACCCGCTGGCTTACTGCAACCCCTACCAGTACCCAAGAGATCCTGGTCCCACATCGCTCTGGACTTTGTCACTGGTTTGCCGCCTTCGCACGGTAACACTACACTCCTTACAATTGTTAACTTAGTTCCACTACCCAAGGTACCCTCTACGGCTGAGTTACTCATGCAGAATGTCTTCAGGCTATATGGGCCTCCCTGTGGATGTAGTTTCAGACAGATGTCCCCAATTCACCTACAATTTTGCCATGCATTTTGCAATCTTCTTGGTGCCAAGGCCAGTCTGTCCTCAGGGTTTCACCCTCAGGCAAATGGCCATCCGGAGTGAGCCAACCAACAGATGGAGATGGTGCCTGACGTCACAGGACCATACGACCTGGAGTCTTCAGCTGCCATGGGTGGAGTACTCCATGAACTCCTTGCTATCCACATTGACCGGCCTGTCTACCTTCGGATTCCAGCCCCCATCGTTCCCAGCTCAAGAGGAGGAGGTTGGGGTCCCCTCAGCACAGATGTCCAACATGGAAGTGGACTCGGACCGCTAATCTTGGTGCACAGACCAGAGTGAAGCACAATACAGATCACTGCCATGTCAAGGCTCCCCATTCCCCACTATGGGTCACGATGCGTGACCCATAGTGGCTGAAGGTGGCTGCCGCGAAATTGAATCCACGCTTCATCGGCACCTACACCATCACTCGGGTGGTTAATCCCTCTGCAGTTTGCCTGAACCTACCTCCTGACCTCTGCCACATCCAGCCCACCTCCCATGTGTTCCACGTCAAGCCTCTGTGTTCCAACACTGAGTCCCCACCACCCCCTAGTCTGGTTGGTGGGTCTGAGGTTTGCAAAGATCACCGTCTGCTCGATGTCAGCCGTTGGGGTCGGGGACACCAGTACCTGGAGCTGGGTCCCTGCCTGAACTATGTTGACCCCTCTCTCATAAAAGACGTTCACCGTCAGTATCCTGCTCCCTCCAGGGGCAACACAAGGAGTCATTTTGAGTTGATTTGTTGAGTATTTAAACCTTCAGTTCAGTATCATCAGCTTGTCATGGTTTGTTCTGCTTGTTACGTGACTGCAATGAGACACCAGTGTGAGGCTCACAAGGAGAATCCTCAGTTTAATGGTTTAACGGGTCCAGAAATCCGCTCGTTTTGATTAATTCTTCTGCCTCTTGGTTTTAGATTGTTTGCTTGGACCATCTGTATCTGCCTGTTTATGAACCCTGGCTGCACCTGGACTCCGCTTTGCCCGCTGGACTTTATAAATAAAACGTTCTTGATCTGCTATTGATCCCTGTCCTGAGTCATGACAGTATTAGAATGAACATGTTGAGATTCAGACACCAACTGTGTGAGAACAAACCAGCTTCAGATCAAAGCTTCAGCAGCTTCTCGTGTTCAGCTGCACTTTCAGCAGTTATTTGTTTACAAGAAAACTCCACAGGGAGCGTTCAAGGACACATTTGCAGCTATATTTATATTCTGGGTCCCTGCTAGAATATCTTTGCATGATTTACAGTTAAAACTCTGCGTGTATGTTTTATACAAAACCCTTCATGCTGCAGCTCAGCTTCTGTCCAAAACAAACGGCAATGTTTTTTTTCTAAATTAATGATGCACATGCTGCTTATTCTGTAGCTAAAGGTGCTGAGATTGTTGCTGCAGTTGTAGCTAAAGATGTTGCTGAGTTTTTTATTTATTTTTTATTTTTTTATTTTTGCTGTAGTGGCTGAGGTTGTTTGTTTATTCTAAAGTCTAAATGACCCTGCGACTGTCAGGTGACACACAATGAACCAACAATACTTTATAAATCTGAAAAAGGAAAAAAAATAGGTTTCATAGAGAAAGTTTTGCAGCAGAGATAATCCCTCAATAAATCTACATGTTCCACAGAAACACGGATCTGTCACACACACACACACACGCACACACACACACACACACACACACACACACACACACACACACACACACACACACACACACACACACACACACACACACACACACACTTCATGCTTCACTGCTTTTTTCCATCTCAGCTTCTCAGTGTCTCTGCTGCTTTATATGAAGAATCAGTCACACAACAGTCAAACTTCAGAGAAAACAAAGGTTTGGGAGTCTGAATATGTCTGGAAGTAAAAGTATTTTATTGTTGCTTTTTCGTTGTTTATTAATGTTTATATATGTATTTTATGTAAATGTACCACCCTGAGGTCAGTAAAACATTTAGTTCATTTGCTCCAGTTCACAGCACCGACCCTGTAATTGTGATGCACCTGCTCCTGACTCTGATGTTTCAGCCGCTTCTTCGTCGCCGTCATCACCTGCAGCCACAGACCCGTCAGCTGATCCCAGAACAAACCTGATCCTCCACAGGTCCAGATGAGACCGGATCCAGTGAAGCCCGAATCCTGCAGCCTGAAACAGAGGATGCAGGAGGATTAACACACATTAAGCTTCTTTATATTCTGTCATTTAAAACATCTCTGTGATCCGTTTTCTGATTCTCTGTGTTTAAAGAAAAAGTGATGACGATGTTTTAGATTCTTTAGAGGAAGGTCGACTCCTCCCAACATCACATGAATCCTCAACACTAATTAAGAATGTAAAGAAAAGCAAAGTGAAGCTGCAAAATCCTTATTGTTACAATACAAAAACAGTACATCGTGTTTCTTATCACTATAAGTTGTATAACAGTTTTTTTTCTTCTGCAATGAATTACAGATTTCATAACTTCATAAGTCCAAAATTTAAAACCACCTGCTGAAACCGGATTTTCACTTTAACTGGATTCTATTTAACCAACACCTCCCTCTCAGGTAATATTGCGATTGTACAACAATGACTAATTGATAGGATGTGATTTTAAGAGAGAGAAACACTGGAGATGCCGGGGATTGAACCCGGGGCCTCATACATGCGAAGCATGCGCTCTACCACTGAGCTACATCCCCTATAAGTCAGTGCAGCAAATAATCTGAACCTTAGCGACAGCCTGGCCATATAAGTGAGAACATGGAACTGAGAATGTGTCAAACTACAAACGTTTATCACGTCTTTGCTGCTGAACCCGATGACGCTCAACGGTTTGCTAAATTCTCTTGTAGGTGATTGAATGAATTATCTGTGCATCAGCAGCATCTGAGTGAGATGTCACGTCAAGCTGATTGGTCAAATCACTGCAGTTTTCTCATAAGGTAGTTCGGCGGTTACCATGGTTACTGAGCTTATAGGATGAGACTTAACTAAATAAACCAGGATTTTCCTTCATCTCAAGCAGAAACACAGGGAGCAGGTTGATATTTTCATCTTGTTTTGTCTGAATCATTTTTTGATGATTTGTCTGTTTTTTGTTTCATTCTGCTGGTTAATGACCCTCCTGTGTTTGTGTAATTGCTCTTTGAGCCTCTACGGCTGTAAAATAAATCTGAATTCGTCCCTCGCTGTTAATCACATGACCCCAAAATGACTTCAAAGGATCAGTGAAGCTGGTCAGTATTTACCTCGTTATCTCCGTCTCTGGTTCTGAAACCCTCCAGCTGTTAGACACATCCAGCCGTTAGACACGTCCAGCTGCGACGACGCTGCGTTTACTTTCATTCTGACTTTCCAATTAAGCTCCGAAACCTTCCTCCCGGCAGATGTTGGAGATTTTAATATGAATGACGTCTCATTAAATTTGACGGTTTTGCTGTTATTGGACAGAGGAGAGTGAAGCTCTGACAGGAAACAGCAGCGGCAGAGAGAAGGATGAACGTCACTCAGCAAAGGCCCCTGCAGTGGTTTCATGTTTTCGCTGCACTGAACGTGTGCGTCTGCAGCTAATGAACGCGGAGCGCGATTCCTGCGAGAGTCAACGCCACTCGCGCTCTGTTTTACAGCACCTGAGGCCGCCGGCGCCACACTGACACCAGTTCATTTCTAGTAGGAACAAATCAGTGGAAAACATGTCGCATTGTGATGCAGATTGTGCCTGTAGGGTCTGAAGAGTGGCAGAAGACGAAATCTGAACCAGTGCTCAGAAAAATCTGCAAGTCAATGATGATCAGGAATCAATAAATGGTAAAATAAAATAAAGTTTCTTAACCACAGTCAAACAAAACTGAGGAAAAGAATGAGAATCAATTTAGTTGAGTCTCTTTCAAACAGTAAAATATTCGTCCGTGGCTGAAATTTCTTCCACTGTTTCATGTCGCCTGAAGAATGTTTCAGTCACACTGCAGGAGGAAGATTTTTGCAGTTTTTTGTAACATTTCACACTATCGCTGTTCCAATTTACACAACAGTTAATGCATTTCTCTAAACAATTAGTACAAGCTGCAAAACCTAGTTGATGGCCTCAGAAGTGTCACTCGCTCAAAATGGACAATTCATTCCTCAAAAACAAGTTTTCATGTCAAAGTGTCAGTGTTGTCAAAATGAAAAGTCCTGACGCCAGTATTCATAAACAAGTCAGTCAAATGGCTTTTTACATTATGACACTTTACTCTCTAAATGATTTTCAATACAACAAAAGTCTGATCTTTGCAGCACTATACACTATTTACACAGACATTTGAAAACTGTATTTAGTGAATTAACTGAGAAACAAGACAGTGAATATGTATGTTCCACACTTTATAAATCTAATTCATGCACAGCTTTGTGCGAAATAAAACAAACTCCCTTTGTGTACAGCTGTACACGACTGTACCAATACTACAGTAAATGTTGGAAATGACACAGTTGTGTAAATCATTCATGAACAACTAACACCTCACACAGACATTTTCCATCAAAGCTGAGCTTCACCTGAGAGAAAATGTTCACTTTAAGGGATATTTTCAGGGGATGAATGTTTAAAACATGTATGAGATTGTCTTGACAGATTTTGTCAACTAGTTGAACATTTTTCTATGTAATGACTCAATCAATGAAATCAGAACTATGAGTTTTATAAGGAAAAACTATTCATCATTCACAGGTATAGTTCATTTAGAAACTTTGAACATTTTGACACAACAGAAACAAATGAGAGTGTTATCGACCAGCCGAGGGTTGTACGAAAACAGTTGGTGCGCGTTCAAAGTCTTTGCTTGAAGGAAGAGAAACTGCTGCTCTGATGCACAAATGATTGAATGTGGTGAAGGTTGAACTGTTAACTGGTAGAAATGTTAATAGTGATGTGAGAAATGCACCAAAGCGACAGAGAAAAACTGTAACTCCTGAATTTTTACACTTTTTTTCTGGTTCTATGTTTTGGAAAAACTACAAATACAAACTCTACGGTAACAGATGCAAAGATCCATTGGGAATCAAACTGTGTCCTTTGGGTTTTCAAATGTTAATCTGCAGTTTGCTGATCAGACTCCAGAAGCTGCCAATGAAGGTGAAACGCTTCTCTATAGAAATAAGAGTGCAGTAATTTTTCTATCAGGAAACTTTCTCTGCTTCTCACCCTGTTTTGGTATTTTTCCGCCTCTGAACTCAGCGTCTACGGATGTTTACAGAAAGAAATATGTTTCCCTCACAAAACTTTCCACGACCCTCACAAGGTCAGTTTTATGTTTCATCATGAATCGGCCGCTCTGCAGATACAAAAAAAACATTTTATTCTTTTGAAAGGTTTGGGCAGCTCTGACGCTGATAAGGGACTATATTAAAATGCAGAAACATTGAAGTTTGACCTCTGACCTCCACTTCTCCTCTGTTAAAGAACGCTAAACGCTGAGATAAGAATAATGTTTTACAGATTCAATCATTTCAAATGTGAGTCAGCTCCAACCTGTATAGAAGGATTTGAGAAGTTGACATTTGCAGAAAGTAAAAACCTGCGACTCCAGTTTCTACTGTGAATCCTGAAGGCAGAAATATGTGCCACCAGAAACTGAATCACATGACTTTTAATTGAATTTTTTATTTGAATCATAGCATAGATTTTCCAGATGTAAATATGCGTTTCCTTCCTGAGTCACTGAATCTATCAACAGTCAAATCAAACCCTCATATGATTTTAAGAAGAAACTTTTGGTGCTTGCAGCTTCTCGGAGGCGACGATTGGATGTTTTTATGATGATAAAGTGAACATCTGAAAACATCCTCGTCGCCGTTTTCATACATTTTAATGAACGAGACTCACCCTTCAGTTGTTGGAGGGTCTGATTGTCTGAAGCTGCAGTGGATCCTGTCACCTCGTCCTCCGCATATACCAATGAATCAATTCATTAATTCTAATTAAGATCATACTCAACTATTTCCATGTTCTATTGTATTGTTTCCATCCTTTTCACATCATCTATTGCAGCTTGCCTGTCCTGGTATAGGAATCCTCCTCTGTTACTCTTCCTGAGGCTTCTTTTTTCAGATTAAATGGTTTCTTTAGGGAGTTCTTAATGTATAATGTAAGGTTCTAAAGGACAAGGGGATGTTGTGTTGCTGTTGTACAAACTGTAAAGCCCATTGAGGCAAATCTGTGATTTGTGATTTTGAGCTATACAAATAAAATGGACTTGACTTGCGGATGTTTGTGTATGAAGAGTCTTCGATGGCTCATCCATCAAACCAGCGAAGGAGAGAATCTCGTTATTTCCACTCTGTGTCCAGCAGCTTTTGTCAGTGATGACTCTCAGACCCAATAAGCAGGCGACTCTGGATCCATTTATTGCTTTAAAAAGTCTGCGTCAGCGGGTTTCATCAAGTACTGAGGAAGAGGAGGAGGAGGAGGAGGAAGAGGATGCTGACTCCACACTTAACTCCTGTAGAGATTCCTTCAATCTATATCTCAATATCAGTGTTAAAAATGAGTTTTATTCACATGAGGTGAGAGGTGAAACGCTTCCCCCTGCAGGTCAGGATCCGAGCTGAGAATATGACACGTTGCTCCTTTAAAGACAAAACAAACATTATCAGAATGAGGCTGATGATTACTAAATTGTATTAAATTGAGGGTTTGCCCGCAGGTCTAATTAAGCCGAGTCGATTGCCCCATTTAACGGACACATAAAGGTTTTAATTTGCTGCAACACCAAAACCTCATTTATCGACAGCTCCGAGGTCTTTTAAAATCATTAATTCCTGGATGATATTTTTGTCTTTTGCCCCAAAGCGAAACTATTTTTTTTTCCTTTTCCAGTCAGAGACATCGGAACACATCTCGCCGCTCAATAAGAGTCAAATCAGGAAGCAACAGGTGACAGCAACAAACATATTCAGGTAAAATAATCAGCTGTTCTCACATCCACGGCAAAAACAATGTTTTGGTTGATCGGTTCGCCCACTGAGCGTTTTTGAACATGACTTTCATCCAAAATGTTTGATTATTTCGCCACGCTTCATCTTTTCCTCATAGCATGTCAAACACATGAAGAAATAAAGATTTCTCTTCTGTTTTTAGAGCAGTTTTTGACTCCTCTGGCTGAAATTACACACACACACACACACACACACACACACACACACACACATACACACACGTCCTCTGGGAGAAACAGCACAGTGTTTTTTATAGACTTATTATGAGGTTGAAATTCCAAAATTAACCCAAAAATACACAACCTGGCAAAAATGCATGTTTTCTGCTGCTCATAAAACAAAGTTACTCAACAATCAAAACCCAAAAGTACAAAAATGTCCCAGAGGTTCACAAGTTAAATATATATTTAAATTACAGAGAGAAGAGGAGAGGAAGCGTCTAAGTTTATTCATTCATTCATATTCATTCAGAATCCAGAGAATGCTATTTAATTAGATGGAAAAGTGAAGTGGAACCTATGGATGAAAAAAGTATTTTCTCTCTCTCTTTGTGTTTCTTCTTATGGGTGAAGACTCTCAGAGAATAAAGCAAGAAAGTGGAAGATATGTTTGAGAAAAGATGGAAAACTATAACTATCTCAACAAAAGCAGGAGGTTATTCAGCAGCTTGTTACTGAATACTTTATAATTAGCATGTACACACACACACACACACACACACACACACACAGAGAGACACACACACACACACACACACAGGATTTCTCCTGAGTCTGAACTACCACGAACTGATTCACACTATAGATTCTACCACATATTTAGATACATAAATTGATATTTTACTGAAACTTGAATTATCGTTTGCTCGTTATGCTGAGAGAAAAAGTGATTCAGCAGCTTCACATTTAATTTGTGTGTTTGAAGTTAATTTCTAAGAAACGAGAGGAGTTATGAACAAATATCAGACTGATGTTTAATTATTACACGTGTGGGAACAATCCGTTCATTTGTTGGTATCAGAGGTCACATAGTGGGTGCTATGAATGTTTGTCAAACACAATGTCAAATAAGTAGCTTATAGCAAATCAAACACACCCAACGATGTATCGAGAGTTTAGCACTAAAAGTTACTGATTTTTCAAAATAAACTTGTGCTCTAAGTTACTTAGAACACTTTCTAAGGCTGTATTCAAAGCTAAATTACAGTCTGCCGCCATGTTGGACCCACACTTATCAACAAAGTCACTTCTGTGTTTGATGAGGGGAAAAATTGGGTCCTTGGTTTCCAGACTGAATTTCACAGCAAGTAAATTCACATGCAATAATGGATGGGTTCTTCTAAAGAGTGAGGCCGTTCTAGAGAAGGAGGACACTTCAAGTGAATAAGGACACTTCCAGATAGTGAGGACACTTCTAGAATGTGTTGACACTTTTAGAACACCTGCAATTTAAACATGTTTTGTCATGAGTTTTCCTCTTGTATTAAGTTATGGTGTCTTCATGAGTGCAGATAATGGTTGTAAATGTGTGTGTGTGTATTTCTGTCAATATCTCAGCAGACTGTCAGACAATCAAAGGTCAACACAGTTGATTCTGTTTGTCATAAATGTCTCTGAAAGGTCAAACAACAGCGACACAAACTATAACAGACTGTCGGGAGAAGGCTAATATGCTAATATGCTAATAGCCTAATGTAAGTTAGACACTGTGTTAGGATTTATATTACTGAGTAATGCTGAATTTACAGGTTGCTGCAGGTTGTTGGGATTTATTTTGCCATATTATGATTTCCAGCATATTAATTAACATTTAATTAAATAATAATGTGAATAATTTGTGATTCATTACAATTAACCACAGACAACATTGTGATTGATTATGATTAAATACTTGAATCATTGACAGCTTCACAGCTGCAAAACAACCAGCAGCCTCACAGTCTAAATCATTTCCAGTGAAGTTAAGCATCCATCAGAACTTGTGACTGTTCTGTATCTTTCAGTTTAATAAAAAGCCAATTACTTTTTGTTTTGAAGATTATCCGCTGAATGACTGAAGCGCACGAGTCACAAACCAGAGCTGACATGAGACTGATTGTGTTTTCATGACTGTGAGCATCAGCCTCCATCAGTTCCGCTGAAAACAGCCAATTACAGATGAGCTCAGGCCGCATCAGGATGAAGTGACTGTTAGAAACTGAGCAGGGACATTTTCTTCATGAAGGAAAAATTCACTGATTTTAAACTTGTAGCATGCAGTGAACGATGAACAAGCTCTGGTTTTCTTCACTAACCTTGATCCTGAAACCACAGTAATGTGAGGATTGTTCAAATACTGCAGTCAACATTCTATATAGAATATACAATAAACTATATATATATATAATATTTGTATTCTTTGCATGGCCTTTCACATTTTACATTTACAGCAGGTTACAGGTTAGCATCTCTATTGGCTGTAGCATCTCTAGGCTACTTCAATATTTTTCCTTTGTCATTCTCAAAGTTCCATATTTTTGTCAATCATTTCAGAAAGTGTAACTCATATTATATAGATTCATCACATATATAGTGAAATATTTCAAAGCCTAAAATTCCTGAAATTTTTAGGATTATGATCAGATCCAGATCCTCTTGTAGCAAGTTTAGTCTGCTTTGTTTTATTCTGGGGAGTTTGATGATGAGCTGATATCCGAGTGTTTATCTGTGTGTTTATCTGCTCTCAGCCTTAACATGGATCAGCTGTTTTATCCTGTTAGAGCTTCAGGCTGTGCAGTAATGAGGAAATGTGCAGCACAGCAGAGCAGCAGCTGACTGCACTGACTCCACTGTTCGCTAATTGGATCACAGTGGCCTCTCTAACAGCCTCTTTAGCTTTTAAAAAATCATTGGCGACGATCTGCTAGCTGTCTGAAGTGTTACCCATAATTCACTGCTGCCACGCTCTCATCAGCAGTTTGGAGTGTTGCGCTCACAGTAAACACTCAGGCTGCACATTCGCCTCATTGATCGTCTGCTGAGCTCAAAGCATTCATGAGTGACTTTCAGAAACATCGTCAGGTTTCTATCATCATTAAAGGAGAATAAAACCCATTATATGTCTGAGCTACAGAATTTAACAAATAACAGCGTCCTCATATAGGTTTTTAACAGTTTTCATTCGTATGTGGCTGAATACTTCACAATAGAGCTGCAACGATTAGTCAGTTATTCGTCAATTTTTAAAGTAATCATCAACTACACTGCTCAAAAAAATTAAAGGAACACTTTGAAAACTCATCAGATCTCAATGGGGAAAAAATAAATTTATGCTGATACGGACTGGGTAATGTGTTAGAAACAAGGATGTCACATCATTTGATGGAAATAAAAATTATCAACAGAGGGCTGAATTCTAAGACACCCTGAAAATTACAGTGAAACAATGATGCAGCAGGCCAATCCATTTTGCTGAAATTTTATTGCAGCATCTCAAAAAGGTATTCAGTAGTTTGTATGGCCCCCACATGTGTGTATGCATGCCTGACAACGTCGGGACATGCTCCTGATGACACAACGAATGGTGTCCTGGGGTACCTCCTCCCAGATCTGGACCAGGATCATCACTGAGCTCCTGGACAGTCTGAGGTGCAACCTGGCAGCGACGGATGGATTGAAACATAATGTCCCAGAGGTGTTCTATTGGATTTAGGTCAGGCCTGTGTGGGGGGCCAGTCAATGCTATCAATTCCTTCATCATCCAGAACTGCTGCATTCTCTCTCCACATGAGGCCGGGCATTGTCCTGCACCAGGAGGAACCCAGGACCCACTGCACCAGCATAGGGTCTGACAATGGGTCCAAGGATTCATCCTGATACCTAACAGCAGTCAAGGTGCTGTTGTCTAGCCTGTAGAGGTCTGTGCCTCCCAGACCATCACTGACCACCACCAAACCGGTCATGCTGAACCATGTTACAGGCAGCATAACGTTCTCCACGGCTTCTCCAGACCCTTTCACGTCTCTCACATGTGCTCAGGGTGAACCTGCTCTTACCTGTGAGAAGCACAGGGCACCAGTGGTGGACCTGCCAATTCTGTGGCATATGGCAAACGAGCTCCACGGTGCCGGGCAGTGAGCACAGGGCACACTAGAGGCCCTCAGGCCACCCTCATGAAGTCTGTTTCTGACTGTTTGGTCAGAGGTCAATGGCCTGCTGGAGGTCATTTTGTAGGGATCTGGCAGTGCTAATCCTGTTCCTCCTTGCACAAAGGAGCAGATACTGGTCCTGCTGATGGGTTAAGGACCTTCTACGGCCCTGTCCAGCTCTCCTAGAGTAACCTCCTGTCTCCTGGAATCTCCTCCATGTTCTTGAGACTGTGCTGAGAGACACATGGCAATTATGGCAATGGCACATATTGATATACCATCCTGGAGGAGTTGGACTGCCTGTGCAACCTCTGTAGGGTCCAGATATCACCTCATGCTACCAGTAGTGACAATGACCCGAGCCAAATGCAAAACAAGTGAAAAACAGTCAGAAAAGATGAGGAGGGGAAAAAGGTCAGTGGCCTCCACCTGTAAAACTATTCCTGTTTTGAGGGTCGTCTCTTTGTTGACCCTCTAGTTCACCTGTTAATTTCATTCACACAGAAGCAGCTGAAACTGATTAACAATCCCCTCTGCTACCTGACCAAATCAATATCCCAGAACTTTAATTGACTTGATGCTATACTCTGATAATGAAGTGTTCCTTTAATTTTTTTGAGCAGTGTATTTAGATAATCGATTAATTAATTTCAGTCATTTAAGAAGAATATATGCAAATTCCCTTGTGCCAGCTTCTCAAATCTGATTCATTTATTTTGTTCTTTTTATTACTAATTTTACTGTTTATTTGTTCATTTATTTATTTGTGATGTTATTTGTATTTATTTTATTTAAGTCCTGCCTCTGGTGTTCCGCTACAAATTGATGAGATTTGTTTTTTCTCAGTTATATTGAGTTTCATTACTTTGTTTATTACAAATAATCGCCAACTATTTTGATAGTTGATTAATCGATTTGAGTCATTCATAAAGAAGAAAATGTCCAAATTCTCTGGTTCCAGCTTCTAAAATCTGATTATTTTCTGGTTTCTTTAGTCTTCTACAATAGTAAACTGATGATCTTTGGGTTGTGGACTGTTGATCTGGGCAAAGAATCTTGAGCTTTGGAAAACAGTGATTGACACTTTACGAATGAAACAACTAACTGGTTAGTTGAATTTAATAATCAATCGATTAATCAACTATCAAAATAGTTGTTAGTTTCAACTCTAATTTGCAAAATTTCACAATCAGCACTTACAGTATAGGTCTGTGTAATCGATGTCAACTCCATGAGAACCCTCAACACATTTATTTGTCCATTGACTTCCATTGAAATGACAATGTGTTTGGTCCCTTTAAAGAACTATGTGCAAGTTTCATAAATTCCTTTTTAATAACAATGTGTGTGAGTTTCTGCTCATGTCAGGCACAAGCAGCACAAGCAGTCCTTGCCAAGGACAAGAGGCAAGATGTTCCAAAACAACTGACAAAACAACTGATAAGACAACCATCTGGAGAAGAGTTGGTATCGCCAGAAAGAGGCAACATCATCATCTTCACCCCAACAAGAGGAGTCTATCCCAGGCCCAACAGGCCAGCAACCCCCCCTGACCCCGCCCAGCCCCTCAGTCTCTCTGGATTCCTCACTCCCAGATTTCACGGACAGGATGAATGAACTTGTCACTATTGGAATCCAACTTACACCACGCCAAACACCCATACCTTCTTCCCTTAACCCCCCTTATCGTCCAGCCCCCCCCACTCCACCACGCTGGAAAGAACCTTCATCAAAAAGTCACAGAGCCCCCCCACCTCCTCTGAAACATGTCATCTGTGAGTCTGACTGATATGTGCCGGGTCCAGGCTACAATACTAATATCAATAATGTTCTCCAGGAAAAGTCAGGGCCCTATGGAGTTCAGGTAGCTTTCTCAATCCCTGTGATGACAGGTAACAGAAGATCGGTTAATCTGATGAGAAAAAAAAAGGGTTCAATTAAAGCGGACAACTTATTAATTACAGCATATCAACTTCGAAACATTCCAGTGTTTCCTTGTCTTCCACAACCAGCTGAGGAAAACTGTGAAACACTGAGTCTGGCCTTACTAAATGTTAGGTCCTTAGTGGGGAAAACCTTTTTAATTAATGATTTTATTATTCAACACAACCTTGATTTTATGTTTTTAACTGAAACATGGTTGAACCCAGATAACAGTGCAACCATGCTCATTGAGTCAACCCCTCCAAACTTCAGTTTTATAAGTGAAACTCGGGTGGGAAAGAGAGGGGGTGGAGTTGCCATATTGTTTAATGTCTCCCTCAAATGCAAACAGATGTTATATGGACATTTTAATTCATTTGAATATGTTGCCCTTCAGTTAAATTCCTCGCCCCGGGCACTTTTTCTGAATATTTACAGGCCACCAATATATTGTGCAAACTTTTTTGATGACTTTTCTGAACTGCTGTCTGTAACCTGCATTGACTTTGACTATGTCATTATTGTTGGTGATTTTAACATTCATGTGGATAACGCTCAGGACAGCAGTGCTAAAGAACTGTGTTGTGTCCTTGAAAATTATGGATTAATTCAACATGTAACGGAACCAACACATATCAAAGGTCACACTTTGGATTTAATTATCTCTAAAGGTTTAAACATTTCTAAGGTTGAGGTGACTGATGTTGGTTTGTCTGATCATTCCTGTGTTCTTTAAGAGCACTTTCTCCACACATAGAAGTGTTCAAACAGAGGTAATATCAAAACGGTACATCACTGATAACACTAGAGAAATGTTTATCCAGGCTTTCTCTCCGACACCTGCCACCCCCTACACTACAGTGAATGAACTTTTAGAAAACTTCAACACTAAAGTTACAAATCTTATTGATGCCTTTGCACCAGTGAAAGTGAAGATTATCTCTGGCAAAAAGTGATCTCCATGGAGAAATGAAATGCTGGTCAGAATCGGTAAAAGAGAATGCCGGAAAGCTGAACGCAGGTGGCGAAAAACTAATCTTCAGGTGCATTATGACATCTATAAAGAGAAACTTAGGCTTTATAATCTTGAATTGAGAAAAGCAAGGCAGTCCTTTTTCTCTGATATTATCTCCAAAAACAAAAATAATTCACGTACTCTGTTTGCTACTGTCGATAGGATAACAAACCCCCCTGTGTCAGTAGCCCCTGAACTTGTATCCACCAGAGCCTGCAATGAGTTTGCCTCCTTCTTCGCTGAAAAAAATTTTCAAAATTAGACAAGCAGTCACCTCCTCCATGCCAGGTACAGGATATGTGTCGTCCCAGTGTAAACTCAAAATCAGTTGTGATGGCATGACAAAATTGAATCCAATCAACCATAAAAATCTGGAGGACATTATACAACATCTGAAATCCTCCTCTTGCTGTCTGGATATTCTGCCAACAAGCTTTTTTAAAAAAGATTCTAACTGCATGACCTCAGATCTTCTGCACATTGTAAACACGTCACTTGTGTCAGGTGTGTTCCCACAGGCCCTAAAAACTGCAGTCATCAAGCCACTGCTAAAAAAGAACAATCTGGACAATACAGTAATGAATAACTACAGGCCCATATCAAACCTTCCGTTCTTAAGTCAAATAATTGAAAAAGCAGTTTTTAGACAGCTGACTAACTATATGACACTGAACAACTGTTTTGATGTCTTCCAGTCAGGTTTCCGACCCCACCACAGCACTGAGACTGCTCTAGTTAAGGTCTGTAATGACATCCACATGAACACAGACAATGGCAAAATTTCAGTCTTAGTATTACTGGATCTCAGTGCCGCATTTGACACGGTTGACCACAACATATTATTACACCAACTGGAGAACTGGGTGGGACTTACTGGCACAGCACTAAAATGGGTTGAATCCTACTTAAAGGACAGAGACTACTTTGTGTCTATAGGCAACTACACATCTGAACATATAGACATAAGCTGTGGGGTCCCCCAAGGTTCAATTCTGGGGCCTCTACTATTCAACATTTACATGCTCCCACTCGCTAAGATTATGAAAGAAAATAAAATAAGTTACCATAATTATGCAGATGACACACAAATTTACATCAGTATATCACCAGGAGATCATAATCCAATACAAACACTGAGTAAATGCATTGAACAAATTAATGACTGGATGTGCCAGAACTTTCTCCAATTAAACAAAGATAAAACTGAGGTAATTGTTTTTGGAGCCAAGGCAGAACGATTGAAAGTCAGCGCTCATCTTCAATCAGCAATGTTAAAGCCTACAAACCAAGCTAGAAATCTGGGTGTAGTTATGGACTCAGACTTGAATTTCAATAGTCACATAAAAAACGTTACAAAGTCAGCCTACTACCACCTGAAGAATATATCAAGGATTAAAGGCCTTATGTCTCAGCAAGACTTGGAAAAGCTTGTCCATGCTTTTATCTTCAGTAGACTAGACTACTGCAACGGGGTCTTTACAGGCTTCTCTAAAAAGTCAATCAGACAGCTGCAGCTGATTCAAAATGCTGCCGCTCGAGTCCTGACTAGGACTAAAAAAGTAGATCATATCACTCCAGTTCTAAGGTCCTTGCACTGGCTTCCTGTCTGCCAAAGAATTCACTTTAAAATACTCTTACTGGTTTATAAAGCCCTGAATGGTCTAGGGCCTAGGTATATTGCAGATCTGCTGATCCCTTATGAACCATCCAGACCTCTTAGATCATCTGGATCAGGTCTGCTCTCTGTTCCTAGAGTCAGAACTAAACATGGAGAAGCAGCGTTCAGTTTCTATGCCCCACAGATCTGGAACAAACTCCCAGAGACCTGCAGGTCTGCTGCAACTCTCACTGCTTTTAAATCACAGTTGAAGACTTTTCTGTTCAATGCTGCCTACTGCTAATATCATTCTGAATTATCTACACTGCACTGTAACTTGTTCTTTGTTTTAATTTCTTAATTCTTATTTTTATTTTTTTTTATTTTAATCAACTGTTTTAAATTGTATTGTTTATTTTTTATTTTAATCAACTGTCTTAAATTGTATCTTGATGCTTTTAATGTTTTATGTAAAGCACTTGCCTTGCCTTGCCTCATGCATGTTGCACCAGTACAAGATTATGACAGGTGATGTGATGAAATATCTTCAGCAAAATGCAGAATGATCCTCTGCTGCTAAGCTCACACTCACATAAACACACACAGAATGCACACACCCAACCATGCAGACCTGAATGCACTAATTCACCACCCTGAGTAAACCAAGAGGAGTAAACTATACTCTGCTCTCACTCTGCTATTTGTTTGCTGCTCCTTTGTTGTGGAAATATTGTATTTTAGCAGTGTGTGTGTGTGTGTGTGTGTGTGTGTGTGTGTGTGTGTGTGTGTGTTCCTGCTGGCCATCTCATTAACTGAAGAGCTAATCTCTGCACTGTGTTTCTAGCTTTATAACCCTGCATTCAACCCTTTCCTGCGGGTGAAGCTGGTGTCGTGTGTTGCGGCAGCAGCAGTGGGTGCAAACATTCTTCAACTCAATAAATAGTTCCAGACGAAATCAAGCTCAAGTTTCAATATTCAGTTAGCAAGTCATCTAGATTTGCTGTAAAATTAAACCAGGAGCTTCCTGTTTTTCTTTATCATCTTTTTATGGTCCAAACACAGCAGCAATACAGTCTGTTTCTCACCACTCACTGAAAAACCCTGTTTACCCCCTCCCCTCTATACGGACAACGCCCACTCTGTTGTGATTGGTTGAGCCCTGTCATAAACGCCCTCAGAGAGCTACAGTCCATCAGAGAAACAGAAAATCAAATATATTAACTCCAGAAAGTGGTGACTCCATGGATCCAGGGTCGATTACTATTAACTTCAACTCCTGTTGTGACATCACAACATGACTCATTTCTAAGCAGCTTGTCTTCAGCCAGGTTTCAGCAACACTACATAATGAGGCGCCGGTTTTACAGCAGAAACACACAGAGAGAAGTATTTACATACAAGCTCTGAACAAGACTTTCATATTTTAGAGAAACTGAAAAGTATAACGAAGCAAATAATTCATTTTTAAAACCGTGATTTTGAGAGGCAGCAGCTTAGCAGCAGCTAGAAGCAAAACAAATATTTGAAGTGAAATGCTACCAGTGATTAAACAGTATCAGCGTGAAACAGACCAGTGTTTACTGGTGATTTGACTCAGGAAACAGATGAGTTTGTATTAACCAGAGAAACAGAAAGAACTGAAGGTGATTTTTCTATCTGCAGCTCAGTCAGACTCTCAGAGACAATAGAGTCATTTAAATAGCATGTAAACATCATCATGGCCGAAGTTCAAACCGCTGCCGCGAGACAATGACGCCGCCGTCTGCTCCGTTGTGGAGCCACTCGTTATGAGGCGGATGATCGGTTTGGGAGAGAATCAAAGCCTCGGCTCTGGCTGCTGTTTGTCTGCAGAGAAACGACCCCGGCGAGCGTTAAGTGAGACAGACGGTTTGGCGAAACCTCGTTAATGAGTCAGAGTGAGCGATGGCGGCGCCTCGGCTCACCGCTGCTCGATAGGAACGAACACAGCGGCTCATCAGCCGTAGCTTTACCACCGCCACCGAGGGGGCGGAGAAGAGATTTATCTTCGCTCTGAGGATGGAGACAGATGGAGAGGGGTGTATCTTCAGACCGCCCCCTCAGGACACAGCAGACCTTTGACCTTTGACCCCTGGATGTCTGCTGGGACAGTTTCTCTCTCTTTTTAATGTATTTTTAATGAAAAGATGCAGCTGTGTGTTCCACCTGCTGTCAACATGATTCTGAAGGATTTTTTATTTATTTCAGCTGTGAAGACAGGACGAACTTCAATCATTTTTTTTTTATTTTGTAGATAAATTAGTTTTGGTTTGCCTGCCATTTTCTATACCTGCTTATACCCCATTAGGGTCGCAGGGGTCTGCTGGAGCCAATCTCAGCGCACTACAGTCGAGAGGCAGGGATACACCCCAGATCGTCCCCAGCCAATCGTGGGGCACACACACCATTCACTCACACACTCACACATCTATGGGTAATTTAGAGTCTCCAATTAACCTCAGCATGTTTTTGGACTGTGGGAGGAAGCTGGAGAACCGGGAGAGAACCCACACAGACACAGGGAGAACATGCAAACTTCACACAGAAAGGTCCCAGACCAAGGTCCCAGGCAGCAGTGTTAACCACTGCAACACCATTTCGCCCTAGTTTTGGTTTGATTCAAGAAAATGAGATTTTAACATATTTATCAATAAGTTTTAGGTTTGTGTTCAATGATGCTCTGTACTTTGTCTTTTTCCAAGTTTGTTGTTGGTTTAATGGGGCGACACAGTGGAGCATGTAGTATGGAGTTTGCATGTTCTCCCTGTGTCTGTGTGGATTGTCTTCAGGTTCTACGGCTTCCTCCCACAGTCAAAAAACATGCTGAGGTTAATTGGTGACTCTAAATTGCCCATTGGTGTGAATCTGTGAGTGAATGGTGTGTGTGCCCCATGATTGGCTGGCAACCATCTGGGGTGTATCCCTGCCTCTTGCCTGTAATGCGCTGGGATTGACCCCTGTGACCCAAATGAGGAAGAAGCAGGTATAGAAGATGAATGATTGAATGGTTTTATTTGTTGATCAGTTTTGTTTATTGGTTTCCTTGATCAGTTATTTGTTGGTTTGTTGATCAGTACTTTATGTAGGTCTTATTGATCAGGTTTTTAGTTTATGTTAACTTTTGTTGGTTTCGTTGATCAGGTTTTTTTTTTATTAGTTTGTCTATTGATCATGTTTTTTATGTCAATCTTATTGATCAGGTCTTTAGTTTATTTTGTTCATCTTTTGTTGGTTTTATTGATCAGTGTGATTGCTTTATTGATCAGTTTGTTTTACCGGCCATATTGATCAGGTGTTTTCTGTTGGTTCGATGTCACCAAACAACCAAACAGGGAAACTATCAGCATCTTGTGTGTTGATCTAAAACAACGTTTCAGCCAGATTTAATGGTAAATTTAAACCAATGAGTCTGTCAGTGAAATGTTTCTTTAAATATGTAAAATCATGTTTAGAACATTTGACTGTTTTATGAGTGATGACCCAGGTTTAGAATTGAAAAATGAAAACCGAGTGACAATAAAAGCTGTAATCACACATTTTCATTTTTTTATTCAGTATCCAAGAACCGACCTGACAAAAGAGGTTTTCAGGGATCGTGATATAGATCATATTTTATTCATGATTCTATCACAGATTCACAGTAGGAGGTTTGTCCTCATACCCACAGCCCAATCTGACAAACTGAATGTAGATCATAAAGGTTAGAGTGTGTGTATACATATATGTGTGTGTGAGAGAGAGAGATGATGGATGGATTCACAATGATGTGTCAGAAGCAATAATTAAATGTCAGTCTCACATTTAAATTAAACATTTCATTACAAGTTGATACTCAACTTGAAATTAAGTTTATACATGAATAAACTGCAGCAGCTGATTCTGATGCTGAGTTGTTTTCTGTCGATATAACAAGGAAACAAATAATTCTGCTGTAAATGTGTATGTGCAGTAAAATATCAGCTGGTGAACCTGCAACATGAGGTCACAGATCCGCGTCTTACAGGGAATAAGAAAAGTCTACACACCCCTATTAAAATACCAGGTTTGTGTAATGTAAATAAAGACAAGATGATGGTGATGGTAAAATAATGAGGTTGCACAAGTGTCCACACCCTCTTATGACTGGGGATGTGGCCGTGTTCAGATTTGACCAATTACATTCAATCTCATATTAAATTGGAGTCAGCACACACCTGTCACCATTTAAAGTGCTTTCGATTAACCTCAAATAAAGTTCAGCTGTTGTAGTGACAACATTCCTCCCACAGTTCCTGACATTTTTGTTGCCACATCTTCCAGCACAAACCACGATCCACAGAGAGTCCAACACATCAGAGGAATCTCACTGTTCAAAGATATCAGTCAGGTGAAGGATACAAGAAATGAATTAAAATACCATTGAACACAGTGAAGACAGTCATCAAATGGAGGAAATATGGCACAACGGTGATATTAACAAGAACAGGACATCCATCCAACATGGTAATACAATGATAAGGCAAAAAGAAGACCAGTCAGGGAGGCTGCCAAGAGGCCAACAGCAACATTGAAGGAGCTGCAGGAAGATCTGACAAGTGACAACATTTCAATGACTACTAAATAGATATATATACCTGTCAGGGTTGAAAATCATAATAATTGTACCCTAATCCTAACCCTCACCTCTTTCTGGGAGGTTTTGTCTTCACCATGTTCTCTTTTATTTTATTAAAACCATTGACTAAGTTGCCTACTATTATGTCATTGAAAAAATATATGAGTGATGTTAAGATGTTTTGAGTGAAAAAAGTTACATTCATTGACTTCAGCAACTATAGTGGCTGGTGTATTTATATTAACAGACATTGTGATTCACAATCCTTCACTTCCACACTTAAACTGGAGGAAAACCTGATACCAAACCAACTAATCAATAAATTAATTTGTAGTTGTTTCCATTATGATGTTTTCTTTTCTATAACTTCATGACAAATGGTGAACAAATGTATAAATCTCAACAAATGTGCTTTAATAACAACAACAACAGGAATTTTTACTGGATGAATCCAGGTCCTGTTCAGTCTAATGTGATTCAGCTGCTGTTTAAAACATGAGGACACCTGAAGTCTCAGTAATGAGAGTGATTTCGTCCTTGTAGCAGAGAAGGAAGGTGAAGGTGGGGGAAGAGGAGAGGTACGAAGGGTGACATCCCATAATTTATGCCCCGACGGGGCAGCTCCAGGTGGACATGTCCTGCTTTCACAGAAAAGAGGAAAAAATGTGATATTTCCAGATTCCAGGGATCCGACTCACTGGAGGAAACATGTCAAATATAAAACGCAGTCACTCGCTCGGTTTGATTCTGATCTGCAGGACTCAGCTGTCGACGTGTTCAACACTGAACGCTGAATCTGAATCTGCACCAAACAAGCTCAATTAACTCGATTCATTTAGAATTTACCTGAACGACAGGAATGAATATAAAAGACCTGAGAACAGATACTTTACATTTTAATCCGTTCGTTCTTTTAAGGTTAATGGTAAAAAAAGTGTAATTTTCTTCTTTTAATCTGAAAAAAAACAAAAAATCCATCAAAATCAATGACATCCAAGATTGTAAAAATCCCCTCAATAAATCCTATTATAATAATTCCTACATATTATATAGAAATATATATATTGAAAATATCATCAATGTTAAGTGTTTTTTTTTCAATAAAATTATCATGGAATCACAAACACTTCAAATACATTTGAAGGGATAAATCTGATATTCATTAAACATATCATTATTATGAACATGTGTAACTGTGACTGCAGTGGAGCAAAGAATTTAAGGAGAAACATATTGAACAAATATTAACATATGCATACATTTTAGGTGTGAATGTAATGATTGAAATCAAATCATCACTTTATGCTGCAAACATATGTTATGCTCTATTGCAGCCGTTTTTTTTCTCCGTTTATATTTTTCTGCACATTATGTTTTATCAGTGTTTATTACTGGGATTTATGTTTTTAAATTGTATGTTTTCATATGTTTTGGTACCACTTCTTCCAGTTAAATCTGTTTTATGTAAAGCAGGATGAGTTTCTCCTGGGTATGAAATGCATTACATGAATAAATCCACCTTGCCTGTGTTTATATTTCCCTGAGGAGAAACCTGAACTGATTCATGAAATATTGTCAACTTCTCTGTGGAGACCACGAGTTAACGTCTGCAGAAAAAGTCCCCTGGTTAAAAAATGAGGATTCTAATGGCATCTTAAAGGCAAAATTCTAATCTAGTGAGAAATGCTTCACATAAACAGCCCGTCCTCCAGGCCTGGCTCCAGGGCAGGGTGTCAGGTATCTCACGCCCGGTCAGGGTTAAATTGGACCCAAGGATTTTCTTCATCATCATGTGGGTTTGAGCTGCATTTTGTCTGGTCCCTCACCCTGGACCTGGTTGCCATGGGTGACCCTAGCAGGGCCATGAAGCCCCCAACAATACAGCTGCTGGGTCATTGGAAGACGCAAACCCCTCCACCGTGGTATGGTGGCAGCTCCAAGAGGGGAATGTGTGTTTTTAATTTTATTTATTTATTTTGTACAATGATATAATATCAATATATCACTTATAATATCATATCACATTATTACTACATTATTATCAATATATCAGCACTTTTCTATCAATCCCCTCAATATTATTAATATATCAACACTGAACTCCTTCAAATTCCTTAAGTTGGCAACACTTGGGGGTCAGAGGTTGATGGTGTTTTGCCTCAGCAACAAAAGACAAACCAGGAAACACAAAGAATCTGCTCCTATAGAAACTGAGGAAGTTCCACCACCAACACAGGGAGACTGGTAATGGTGTTCAGGCTGTCCAGGTATTTGAGGGAAATCCCTCATCTGTCTCTCAGCTTCTATTTGTCAGAACCAAGCAGCTGCTCCTCAAACCACCTGAACAAAGCAGCAGAGACAGATGAGTCCACAAAAGATCTGAGAGAACACACACACACACACACACACGCATGCACATGCACATGCAAGCACACACACACACACGCCTGCTGAGACCAGCAATAATAACCAGCAACATTCTGACTGAAGGAACCTCCTCAGTGTGTCCTGCAGGTGTTCGTTCATCACAGTAACGAGTACGTCAGGGTGTAATTGTAATCAGCTGATTCATAGGACTTTTAACACAGACTTTAAATTAAAATGGGTCTGAAAGTGAACAGAGGTTGCCACATTAATCCACCACTGGACTTATTCTCTCTGATCGCTGATCAATACAATAATCAGGCGGGATCCTGAGGATCACAGTGATGAAGAAGCTGATCACTGGAATGACCAGCTGTTGATTAGCTGCTTTTCTTTGCTGACAAGCTGCTGAGAGCAGATTACTGTCACACACACACTCTCACACACACTCCTCTAGTTCCAATAATCCATTTATCTGCACACACACTTTAAGATTATCTCTCACACACATCTCGCCTCCACCTCCAGCTCTGACTGATCAATACCAGCAACAAAGATTAAACATCGAGCAGAGAAAGAGCACAGCTGCAGGTAGAAACATCGGCTGTTATCAATATATCAATTCATCACCTCTTTAATATCAATATACCACCATTAATTTGAATATATCACCTTTTTATTATTATGTCACCTCTTTAATATTAATATATCACCTCTTTATTATCAATATATCACAACCAATCAGCTCTTTTCTATCTATATACCTACTAATACCAATATATCACTTTTTTATCAGGTAACCTTTATAATATTAATATATCAGCTCTTTATTATCAATATATCACCACAAATATCAATACATTGCCTCTTTATTATCGATATATATCTGTGTGTGTGTGTGTGTGTGTGTGTGTGTGTGTGTGTGTGTGTGTGTGTGTGTGTGTGTGTGTGTGTGTGTGTGTGTGTGTGTGTGTGTGTGTATGTGTGTGTGTGTGTCATTATTTAACATCTTTCATATTTCAGGTACAGTGACACAAAATATTATGAACTTCATGCAACTTGCAGGAAATGTGTTTTAGATTCGTCCTGGTTACAGAATCTGAGTCCTGATGTCAATGAAGATTATGAGGAGGATGAAGATGATGATGATGATGATGATGAGCTGGCGGCTGCTGATACTGGAACAGGATAAGAGAGACAGAATAAGTGACGGCTCACTGATTCAGGAGGAAACTAATTATCACACACACACATGTTGGTGGATTCTTCTTCCAGATGTTCCTTCATTATTATTCATTTAAATCAGTATTTGAATAATACATGCATCAGTAATAATATGTGTTCAGTGGCAGCAGTGAAAAGTGTGAAAGTGACATGATGAAACAGAGGGTCAGAGACGATAATAACACAGAATTATAACTAAATTATACATAGGATTTAAGTATTTATGTGGCTGAAACTGGCAGAAAGAAAAAAGACAAGAGCAGAGGAGGAAGTAAAAGATTATGTAAATGAGAAAAAGAGGAGAAGAGAGGATTTAACGTATTATATTTAAATCAATGTAAAAAAAAAAGTGACAGTAGCGTTTTCATCTGACGACACTTCGAGAAAAATTCAAGATTTCTTTTTAACACAGAAACAGATGTGATGTGCTGATATTAAGGTGGTATTGTCATATTAAGGTAGTGCTATGGTGATATTAAGGTGGTATTGCCATGTTAAGGTGGTATTATGCTGATATTAAGGTGTTATTGTCCTTAAGGTGGTGTTATGGTGATATTAAGGTGGTATTGCCATGTTAAGGTGGTATTATACTGATATTAAGGTGTTATTGTCCTTAAGGTGGTGTTATGGTGATATTAAGGTGGTATTGCCATGTTAGGTGGTATTATGCTGATATTAAGGTGTTATTGGTTAAGGTGGTGTTATGGTGATATTAAGGTGGTATTGGTTAAGGTGGTGTACTGGTGATATTAAAGTGTTATTGTTAGGTATATTGGGTATTATATAAGGCACCACATAGGCTTTTGTTTAGTTCTACTCAGGTTCCTGTTAAATACTGAGCTGTAGCTATGTTATGTTTTTCCAGGTCAGTGCTCCTGTCTGAGCTGTGTGTGTGTGTGTGTGTGTGTGTGTGTGTGTGTGTGTGTGTGTGTGTGTGTGTGTGTGTGTGTGTGTGTGTGTGTGTGTGTGTGTGCGCGTGTGTGTGTGTGTGTGTGTGTGTGTGTGTGTGTGTGTGTGTGTCTGGTCTCAGGCTGCATACAGAAACTGCACTTTGTGTAACCTACTTTCTCTGCAGTGGGATTAACAGCAGTTAGTGCTGGGTTCACTGGTTGATGTTGCTAATGATATTTCTCCTGTGTGGCCTGAAATAATTGTGCAGCTACTGCAACTTTGTCAGTTCTGATTACTAACTGTTGGCTTTGTGCAGGTCTTTGGTGATTAACTCGGCTTTATTTGATGTATGTTCTGTTTGGTAGTTTCACTTTTGCTGTGAATGTTTAATAACCTCATTTGTGGTTATTTCTCTGTGGAGTTTGATTTACAGGGCTTAGTAAATTTCTGTACTTTTTAAAGCCATGCAGAGTTTTGTACGTTGGAATTGCTTCATCTTCTTTTAGGAAAGATCAGCTCATAACTAAGAACCATTACATTTATTGAACAGCGAGTATAGGGAAAAGGTTTCAGTCTCAAGATATTGTTTTTCACTTAAAGAAATCTGCAGCTAGAGTTTGTGGTTAATAAATGATCTAAATGATCATTTCAAGCTGCTGCTTTTCAGCTTCTTCTGGTTCTTCTTATTAGGAACATAAGTTCACTTTTGAGTTTCCACAAGATTTTTTTTCTCACAGAAAAATAATTTCCTTATTTTGAGTTTGTAACTACCACATTAAAAGACTTAAATATTTCTGGACATTATTGTTTCAGTGAGCTGACAGGTATAGCTCAGGCCTGTTCTGCTTTAACCCATTTAAGTCCATTGTATGATTGTCATTTTATACTCTAAATATCTAAATATTAGCCATGCAGTTTTTTCAATGACACAAAAGTAGACACCTCAGAAAAGGTTTTGGAGCAAAAAAAAAAAAAAAAGTTAAGTACTTCCTGTCACATGATGTCCGACTTCCTGTCTCTTCCTCCTGGGAGCAAAGACAAATCCTCATTTTTATTTAAAGTATTAGGATTTTATTTGTAGTGCCGTCAACACTGACATGTATATCTAATCATCCCAGTCTCTAAACTAACCTGAAAAAAATTGTACCTGGGATAAAGAGTTTTGTTTATGGGCATATAAGCAGGAACTATAGTTGGCGGTTATATGCAGAACACGATTGTTAGTTACTCAACTGATATAATATGTAAAATCCTTGAAAAACAATGTGCTTAACTCGGTTAAAACAGCTCACACAGCTCTGACTGTAACATGGGTAGAAAAGACATTTTACATGTTAATGTGTTGGACCCTGTAGCAGCCTATTAGAGGTTATTGTAGTGTTGAGAAGCAGAAACCTGTGAAATTTTGATTCATATCAGAAAAAGTTTAGAGCAGAGAGCGACAGCAGCTGATTCTTGTGCAGAACTTGAAATTCCCTGAGATGCTTTTTAGCGACAAATCTCCTGAGACTGAGCTGAGCTTCCATCACACTCCTCAGTTTAAAACCCGCAGAAATTATTCTCCTTCTTCGGGTTTCGCTACAAAAGCTGCTGGTTCGGGGAAAAAGAATCCTGAAAGAATGTGTTTTTATGTGACACCATCGACTTTCATCTTATCGGAGGAGGGTTGTGTATTATTTTGTGGGTCTGTTGTGTATATTTTTCAACTCTCTGGCTGCATCTCTCTGTCGATGATCTGTGGGCTGCTTCTTTATCTCCCTTCTCAGCCCAGACTCTCAGCTCCCTGAAGCGAGACACGACTGTTTCTGCTGGTCGTAACACGAAGTCATTAAGGTGATTTAAAAGGGACACTGGTGTTTTTGTAAAGCGCCAGAAGCCAGAATGACTGATTTATCAGTTTAACAACATAAAACAGTGACGTTTATGTTATTTCATGTCAAAACCTTATAAAATAATTCAACCCTATGAAGCTCGTCTCTCCACACGGTGTGGACTGAGTGTCTGTAAGAACCATCAGGTCCATTGATGTTTCCTCTCTGCTCTGTGTGATATATTTAATTTCCTCCTTAGATTTTGATTGATCCTGAGCAGCTTCAGGTCGAGCGACTCGCCGCCACGTGTTTGCTGCCGCGGCAGCAGGTTTACGCGGCATCTCGCTGCGAATCTTGGGTCCTGGCGTCAGAGTAAATGAGAAGCTGTCATCAGATGCAGCGAAACAAACAGCAGCACTGATCCAGCTGTTAATTACTGCTGCTGATGTCTGAATCACAGCCGGGAAACGCTGCGTTTGCCTCTTTACTCACTAGGTTAAACACTGACAACACACACGCAATCAGTTAAATCAAACCCACAACATGTTTCTTCAGGTTTGTAAAGTATTCAGAATGTGTCATTTGTACATTACAACAATTTAATCCTGCTTATGAAGATACTTTTTATCTTTAAATTGAGTTTTCATAAAACCCGATTCAATTCAATTATTCCTGCTGTTCATACAGACCTTTACACAGTTTGGATTGTTGTAACACACTTGAAATGTGGTGAATTTGTCCTTTAATATTGTTTTTTTTGTGTGTCTTTTTCAAATGTTCAATCGAAAGGTTTCCACAGACTGAGCGGTCACAAACAGGAGCATAACACAGAATATATTAAATAAAAATGTGACAACACTGAACTGAAAACTGAACTTAGGCCACATGAACATGGGAATTTTTTAAATATGGCTCCCACTCCCAAAAAAAATAATCTCCAACCACACGAAGCCGCAAAATCTGCCTCAAACAACATCACATGTCAAAGTAATAAGGGGAGATATCATTCCTAACAGGAGGGACATTTCAGCCAATCACAAGGCTAGAGCGCTCCACAAGTCGCCATCATGGATGTAGTATAGTAACTGGATAATGTCCGCCATCTATTTCAATGTTAGTTGCTTGCCTGGCACATACGCCAAAAATGTTCCTGAATTACAGGTTTATTTCCGCATTATGCGACCCATAAACACTGATCAGAAGAGTCAACCCCCATGATGCTCTGGGCTGATTAGAATGAGCAAATTGTGAAAAAATTCACCTTTGAGTGGTTTAATTCCCTTTGCGGACCACGTTAAAAAACGGTTGGATAAAAAATAAATAAATCAATTTTTTTAAAAAGTCTAGGTCCAGAGACACAACATGACAGTGTTCTCACAGCTGTAACTATGGTAACCGCAGTGGATAAAAGGCCCAGACAGAGACAAACACAGTTTTAAAAATCCCTGCGTTTGTGTGGACGGCCCCTTAGACACAGACTGAACTAATCAGGTGAGAGACAAACAGGGAAGAACAGAGTTAACGAGGAAACTCAGAGCAGGTGAGGAAACGAAGGAGGAAAAACACGTTTAACATTTAAAATAACTAAAGCCCACAAAAAAGAAAAAGCAGACGGGACAGAGACAGAAACATGTGAACATCTGGTTAATAATAAAAATACTCATGATGAACATGAAGACATTGTTGACTCTGTTTGTTTATTTGTGCTATACTGTTTATTCCAGATTGTTTTATCCCATCTCTTTTAAATTGTCATTTTTAATGTTGAATGCTCTCTAGGCTTTTCTGTTGCTGTAATTTCTGTATTTCCTTTTTGTCTTCATTCTGCATTTTTGTAGTGTCTGATTTTGTAAAGCACTTCATAAATAAATTGTATTATTATTATATTCTACATTTGCATTAATTTTCTTTTGATCGTCATAATTCTATGATCAGGAATCTTATCCAGATAACTTGACAAGATGATAGTAGCTTGAAAAATAATAATCAATCTTGTCAGTTAAATTAAGATTTATTTTACTTAACGATTTAAACACATTATGTTTATATAAATCATTAGAGCTCTAGCAGCAAGTTTTACACATTTCTACTGAAAACACAATAAACCAAAGGTTTGAGTCATTTCTGAAAGCTGCTTTGTTCATTGAACACTGACACACTCAAATGTTACTGATAAAACTTTTATTATCATAAGTCATTTTGCCATTGTTTTGCACACAATACTGCATGTCAATACAACAATAAGTCATGTGACCCAACACCTGCCTGTCGACTCCTTTGTCTTTGTTCAACAGAAACGAAAGATCTGAAACTAAAAACAATTTGAAACCAAAAACAAACGAGTGGAAATACTGTGAAGTTGCTTCGGTGGATTTTTAAAAAATAAATATAAAGTTGCATTTGTCATGTGACATCATGAAGGAACCATTTCATCTTCAAACAAAACTTTACACTTTACACTCCAGTGTTAGTGCAGCAGATAAACATGTGAATGTTCCAATAATGAGGAATAAAAGAGAAGAATAAACCGTCATCAGACAGACAGATGTTCGTCCACAAAATGACCAAAGTCTATGATCTATAAATCTCTCCAGAGACACTCGGGTTGTGCTTTTAAAATCTACTCACACACTTTCTGTTTACATGTGAACATGCTTCTGAGTAGAACACTGTAAACATCATATTTACTCATATTATTCACTACCAGGAGACAGAAACCACACGGATCCCGCATGGACATGTGCATGCAAACAACAGTTCATGCATCTGCCTGGCGTTTAGAAAACAACAGTAGAGGATGCAGACGTCTGTGAAGGCAGCTTCGCTTGTTCCAAATGCTTTTACAACGTACGAACCTTTACGAAATTTAGCAAAACCTCGATAAACTCTTATAAAAACAAACCAGAAGAGGGAGCGGGGTTCATACATTCCTTCAGCGGCTGTTTCCCCGCCATCATGCGATCTGCAGGAAGCAGGATTATTGGTCAGTGATGAGTGTTTGTGTGCTTTTCACGTCCTGAACGGTACAATCTGCCCACAGGAGGAAGCCTGTCAGGGCCCTGCATGCACAGCAGAGGCTGAAGGTGCTGCACCGAGCATTCACACATCAGGAGGCAACTCACCTGCTCACTAGTTCACAGGTGAGGTTCTCCTGTCAGAAAGTTTGGAGAGAAAATGAGTGGAAAGAGTCTGAAAACTGGAAAAAGTTTAGTTAATTATGTAGTGACCGCTGACATCGCTGCAGGGTGAGCTAATGGCTAACATGCTAATCCAGCAGCAACATGCTGCTGCTGCTGCTCAGGCTAACGGGCTGACTACTAGTTAACTAACTACCAGTCATCTACAGTAACACCAGCTATCTAACCACCCGTTAACTTATAATCAGATAATTAACTACCAGTTAACCAAAAGTCAGTCAACAACCAGTCATCTAATAATCAGTTATCTAACCACCTGTTAACAAACAACCAGTTTTAAAACAATCTGTTACCCACAAGCAGTTAACTACCAACCAGTTAACTTACAATCAGTTAATTAACTACCAGTTAAAAAACAACTATTTAACTAACAACCAGTCATCCAACAATCAGTTATCTAACCACCAATTAAATTACAATCATTTAATTAACTATGATTTAACTAAGAGTCAGATATTAACCAGTCATATACCAATCAGTTTTCTAACCACTAGTTAACTAACAACCAGTTAACTAACAGTCAGTTAACTAACAACCATTTAACGAACAACCAGTCATCAAACAGTTACAAGTTAAGTTAAAGTTAACAAAAAAGTAGTTAACTAGCTGCCAGGTAACTAACAGTCATTTAACTAACTGTCATACAACCAGTTAATTAACTACCAGTTAACTAAAAGTCAGTTAACTAACAGCCAGTTAGAACAATCAATTAACAACCAGTTAATCAAAAGTGAGTTATCTAACAATTAGTTAACTAAGAACCGGTTAACTAAAAGTCAATTGACCAACTACTAGTTAACAGTCAGTTAACTAATAACCAGTTAACTAATAGTCAGTTATCTAACTACCAGTTAGGTAGCAAGATAAGTGGCAGTAACTACCACTTAAAGGGCCAGTACTCTCCCTCAGACTCCTCCTCCTTCTCCGCCAAGACCACACCCACTTCCTGCAGAACTGGGAGGAGCTATTTAAATACCAAGGAAATCAATTAAATACTAAGAAGATGTTTAAATACTGAGGAACTATTTATATAATGAAGAGATATTTATATGCTGACGAGATATTTAAATAATTGGGAGATATTTAAATACTTAGGAGATATTTAAATAACAAGTAGATATATAAGTAATGAGTAACCACTTCTAACGTTTTTCAGTTCAGAATCTGAAACTGTGAGTCGTAATTTTAACATCACCACATCCTTGCTCTGCTTTTCACTTCAGGTTCTTTTCTGATTCCTGCAGCAGCTTCAGTCAGCAGGGATGAACGGACAGGACAAACTGACTGAGCCAAAGACAGTTTCCATGTCGGCTCCACAGGGAGAAGTCGATTCATTGATTAATTGATATTATTTTCTATAAACTAATCCAGCAGCAAAGTATAAAATGAGATAGGATACTCCAGTAATCAGATGAATGTGTGCTGATGGTTGAATGCTGCGTGTTGCACCTTTAACTTCTGCTTTAACAAAGGACAGAGAACAGTAAACATTAGTCTCGGAGGAGGCGTGCTGTCCGGGAGCAGCAGGATCTCAGGGCCCGAATGACCTGGAAGACTGGTACTGACTGGGCACTTTGGGCTTGATGCCCTTACTGTTGTAGTAGTCAACCACCTGGTTGGGCACTTCTGCAAGGACACTCTTCGCCAGAGCAGCTGGAGACGCCTGAGGACGAAAAAAACAAGCTGAGGACACGTCTCTGTTAAAGGAAAACTGCGCTGTTCTTTCCACTGCCACTTTCTAAGGATTTAACCTTCCACTGAACTCATTTAGAGACAGGAAGTTTAGATTATACAACAGGTTCAATCAAGTTAGACAGGATAAGATAAGATTTACTTTATTGCCCCATATTTGGGAAATATACATCATTGCAGCAGCAAAGTGGAGAGTGGAAGAGAAAACTAAGTGAGGCCTTTAATAATAAAATAACTGACTGAAGTGTAGGAAAAAGAAGAGCTAGCAATATAGATATTGTAGAAGTAAAGAAGAGTAATATATTATAAACACTATGTACAAGAGAAAACAGCAACAAGTTCACATTCATTCACTTAAGTAAAACATTTTTGTTTGAATGGCCTAAAAACTTTTTTGAGAAGGTAATTCCTTTTGGGGAAAATAAAAGCCTTGAATTGAAATTTTGCAATGGTTTAATGGTTTAAATATATATTTCGCTGTTGTTGTTTTTAGATGTGTTGGCACTTTAGATTTTAATCAGATTATTAGGAGGATCCTCAAGCTTTTTTTCTTTTTTTTATGTTTGTTTGAATTATTAATAATTAATATAGCAGAGGAGGATAGTAAAACATCTATAAAAATAATAATAATAAAATTAAATTAAAAAACACACATATTTATATTTCACATTTGTATTCCTGCCACATTAATTATTAATTAGGCTCCTTTAATCTTTTTATCCTCTTTTGCTGATATTGTTTAACAGCTTAATTTGCTGTTATAGTGATTTGTTTTTATTTTGTGACATATCACACCTTCATTAAAAACTCATTACGTAAATTATAAAATGATAATAACTTAGTGTCAGTTAGAGCTGCTTCACAAACACAAAGTTTCATTCATCACAGATTTTATCCATGAGGGAAAATATCTCCAGTTTATCTGAAACAAATCAAACTGGTGAAGATATTTGGATCAATGCTTTGCAGCTGGGAAACTTCACACTTGTTAAAATGAAGAGAGAATAAAAAGTCCTGTTTCAGAGCAGCTGGTAGTTAATCTGCTTCAATAACATCCTACTGTCCATCTCCTTCCATTTCCTTCACTCATTTACACTCATATGTGAAGAATAAATCTGGGTCTGCACCTATATTTACAGGTTAATAGGGATCAGATGGTTTAAATATCAACCTTTTTATATCATCGTGCTACAACAATGAATATGGAACCAACCAAACAGGTTCAACATCTGACATCTCCTTCTCCTCCTCTATACACTGCTACTACTATAATATATGATATAAAATATGAGCCGCTGTTGTGTCTCACGTGTTTGAAGTTGCGGAAGGGGACAAACTGGACGATGTCCCGGAGGACGGGTTCTCCTTTGGGCGAGCGCAGGATCCCGTCGTCTCCATCCAGCATCTGCATGTCGCTGAAGTCGGCGTTCCCGATCCCGACGATGATGACGGACATGGGGAGGTGTGAAGCCTGGACGATGGCCTCCCGCGTGTCGGCCATGTCGGTGATGACACCGTCCGTCAGGATCAACAGGATGAAGTATTGCTGCAGGCGGAGGACAGAAAAACATGAAAAGAGGAAAACTTGAAAAATGTAATAAATAGAAAACACGACAAATATAAAAACTGAAAAAAACTGAAAAATATAATAAACAGGAAAGCAAAAAACATGAAAAATATCATAAAATAAAAATATCTAAACTGAAAAATAGAAAAAAAAAATTCACAAACAGAAAAACACAAAAACAGAAAAAAGGAATAGAAAAACAAACATTAAACAAAAAAATCACTGCTCATGTAGTGAGCAGTGATTCAAGAAGCGGTTCAAGAAGAATCAGATGAGACCAAACATGAAGCAGCAGAACAAACAGGAAGCAGCTGTGACAGATGTTTCCTGAAGCTGCAGCTTCTCGTTGACAGCCGGTGTGAATCTACTCAATGTTGTTTGATTCCTCACCATGGCCTCTTTGGTGTGAACCTCCTGTGAGGCGGAGTTGGCGACTTTCTGGATGATGGGGGCGATGTTGGTGGGTCCATAGAGCTGCAGCTTGGGGAGACAGGCCTGGTAAGCCTCCACCACACCCTGGATACCTGCAGGTAACCATAGCAACAAGCATACAGGTCACACTCATCACCTGCTGCAGCCTGAAGCAACACGAAAACTACCGAGTTGATATTTATCTCCAGATGCAGGAGTCTGCAGCAGCCTGCACCAGGACCACTTGCAGTTATTGAAGTGGATAAGACTTCATGATAATACTAAGGTAAATATAGTTAATTATTTAATTTACTGTTTGAAGATTGATTCCTGTGCATTACAGCTGCAATGATTAGTCTATTAATTGATTAGTTGCAACGATTACATTAATCTAACTATTTTCATAATGAAGTCATGGTTTTGAGTCATTTTTTAAGTAGAAAATGTCCAAATTCTCTGGTTCCAGCTTCTAAAATCTGATTATTTTTTGTTTTCTTTAGTCTTCTATAATAGTAAACTGATGATCTTTGGGTTGGACTGTCCGGACAAAAAAAAGACATTTGAAGTTGAATCTTCAGCTTTGGGAAACAGTGATTGACATTTTACACCATTTTATGAACCAAACTAATAATGAATCATTTCAACAATTGATAGATTGATCATAGTTAATTATCAAAATAGTTGTTAGTTGCAGCTCCTGTGCATTCTCCTGCTAGTTACTGAAGACCTATTTTTCTCAGAAACAGAAGTTCTGATCATATGACCTTATTACTTTATCACTACCAGTATCTTTTTCTACCCAAATTCACTACCACCATTTATGCGTTTCTTTGTGTTAGTTATGGAAATAGCAATGTGTCTGTGTCTGTATCTGAGTGTTTTTGGTTGATGAGATCAAAATGTTACTTTTGTCTAATAAATAGCAAAGTTAATTCCCATGGAACATTGTCAACTTATTATAATATTTTGAAAAACAAAAAAGTAAAAAGATGAAAAGTAAAAAAAATGTCAGAGCTTAACTTTGTGTAGGACGTTCCAGCTCTTTGCAACCCAAGCAGGAACAGAATTAAATTAAATTTAAATATTTTTACATCTCAACCAGGGCTGAAACCAGACAAATACTGAAACCAGACAGGAGACGGATGAATAAATCCACTGATATATATACTTTGCACATATCAATCAGACAAAACGTGACAAAGCTCCTCAGCAACATTTTTAAATGAACATTAGTGTTGTAACCATCTGGTTTATGGAACATTGCTTTTTGCTGCTTCTTCTCCTGACAGTAATGTGACTGCTGACAAGTTCCTGTGTTGTTAAAACACAATTACTGTAATTAACGTAAAGTTCTGCTTCACGCAGGAAGCCTCGTTATATTCCAGAGAGAGCGATGACGGAATCAGCAGACGGAGGAGTAGAAGAAGAACCGAAGCACTCTTGCATCACAGAATTGATGCAAGAGTAAAAGAAAAAGGAAGAGAATAAATAGAGGAATGAGAAGCAGAACCAGCTGAAGCATGAACAGCAGCAGATTGGACCTGTCGCTGCGTCAGGACGAATTTATCTCTATTAATTTAACAACAAGCTGTAACATGGTTGATTTCTGCTGGAAAGCAGTTGTTGGTGTCAGTTACTGATCTTAACGCAGCAACTTTAACATTAAACATGTTCATTCTCCATCAATCTCTGTTATTTAGATGTATTGATCCATAATCTGCACGGAGCAGCTGCAGCTCAGACTCCAATTGATGTTTCTGCAAAGCACAGATACCATGAACAGTTCAAACAATGTTTTTCTGCTCACATCGAGCTGAGAAAAGTGAGCTGGAGTTAGAAAAAAGTTGCACAAGACACATGTTCAACTCCATAAAAAGCCTGATATCTTGGACATGGAATTTGGACAATAACAAAAACGCTTTAAAACTTATTAACATCTGTAAAATATTAAACCTGTTTGCATAAAACCTGTTCTCACATGTTATTTCTTATTTCTTTCAAATTTAATGAAGTTTGTTAAAAAAAACAGTCAGTATCTCTTCCGAACCATTCTTTTTCCATTCATTGACACTGAAATATTTCTATTGGGTCTTATCTATCAAGGCAAAGTGAATAAACACTTATTTAAGTTGTAATTACAGTATTACCCTACTGTGCTTTTCTACAGTAATTCTTCACTACTGTGTATTTTCTACAGTGATACTTTGATTACTGTGATTTATTGTAAAATATATAGCAATCTCCTGTAATAATCATTACAGTTACATTACACCCAGTTACTCTGCAGTGTTTAACACAGTAAATAACTGCACGTTTCACAGCAAAGCTCTAAAGTGCACAAAGAAATATTCATACATTTACAAGAAAAGTCCTTTTGTTTTTTGTCTGTTCTTAGAAAATCAGCATCAAAACACTTCCTTTCTGAAAGAAACAAAAAAGACCACAACATTTTATGGGTATTATTATTAGATTTCAATATTTAATAATAATATTTTCATTAGTATTTTTGTATTTATTCAGGATTTTTTGTATATATTTTAAAAGATTTTTAATCGGGCTTGTTATTTTATTGCCAGCAAAAAGATGTTAACGTTAAGGGGAAAGATGTTAGTGTTTCTCTGTGGCAGCAGCTGATGTGTAATAAAACTACTGTTTTATTCAGCACTTTCAGCCCTGATAACGACAGATTGTTTCTTCTGTTTCAAACACAACACGGCAACACACACATCAACAAAACACTTCTACACACCATTCATTTTCACTTCTCATTCACTTAATATATTCTGATTGTTCTGTATTAACAATGTAAAATGCAGCATGATAAAGTATATTTCTATGGGATAGTTTTGAGTGTAGCTGACACCCACAGACAACACTGCTCCGTGTTACTACTGAGTCATATTCATTGTTTGTAAAGGTGATTGTGATCAGACGCCTGTTATTAAAGCTTCCAGGTGGAAGCAGCTGATCCTCACAGTTTCCTCTGCAGCTCGGAATCACATTTTTGAGAGTTTTTCATAGACGGCGGCAGCAGCAGCAGCACGTACCTGCACATTCAGGGTTCTCCTCGTTAAAATTCACTGCAAAGTCATGGGAGACCTGGAGAGGAAGGGGGAGGGGGAGAGGAAGAGGGGATGAGGAGGAGGAGGAGGAGAGGGGATACATGAAGTCTGATCTCTGCATCAAAAAACAGCTTTAACAATAAAATAACCATTCTCTTCTTTTTATCCCTTTTTCAATTCATTTTTCTTGACAAGCATGAGAGCATCTCTCTCTCTCGTCTCTCCCCCTCTCTCTCTCTGAGGTGAGGCAGGATGATGTAATTCTGATCTGTTCTGGATCAACATCAAACTCTCCTCGAATCATCGGAGCAAAAGCTGAACAACTGTGTGTGAAAATATGCTTCTTTGATCTACAAAACAAAGAAAAGTGTGGGCAGAAATATGTAGAAATGACTGAAATTGTATCATAGGAAGAAGCAAACCAATCGCAGAAGTTAAAAATCTGTGATTTTTCAGTCTGCAGATTAAATTATAGATTCTGGGTTCATTTTGGTTTACTTCAACAGGAATAAACTCAACTCATGGCATCTCTTATTAGTAGAAAAACTGAGAGGACAAAACACACACAAGAGTAAAAGCATCAGTTTTAAAGCTGTTGAGAAGGAATCAATTATGTTGTAACAGCATCATATCAGCATCATATCTAGTCGGTTCACACTCAAAGCTTTTCACACTACATGTTTTTATTCAGTATTTAACACATTCACACACTGATGCTGTTTAATTGACTGACAGAATAGCGGCACTAAGAATATTATCACACACCATCGGAAGCAATTTGAGATTCAGTAACTCAAGGACACTTTGTCATTCGGACAATCATCCGTCTGCCTCCGAGCCACAGCTGCCATCAATCAATCACAATCAAACCTGCCACCAAAATGGAAAGTTTATCTGGCGCATTACAAACTTTCTGTGTCCTATTTCCCTCCTTTTACACATATAACTCACAGCCACAAAACCTCATGTTATGACAGATAATAACAGCAGCAAACAACAAAGACGGTGGTTGAACAAACACGTGAAGAAGTTGCAGCATTTCTAGATTTGTAGGTTGTTTATGTGTCTTCTTTCAGCAGCAGAGGCTGCGATACCCACATCATCAATACGATAAGGAAATAGTTCAATATAATATGGATCGTTTCACTCAAGGTTTGTGTAAAAAAACAAACTAATGCTGTTCCTCCGTGGCTCATAAACACAATATTTTCCTTGATAATGGATCAATCATTGCATCAAACAGCCAGTTATTTAACAGAGAAATGAGGAATCACGTTTATTTTAAAGTGGTCACATTCAGTCTTTTTTTCTACTGGCTGCTATTAAAAATAGATCATTAAAAAATTATCTATAATAAATTAAATATTTTATATCAATATATGTTCTAGCTATATCTATATTTATGTATTAAAAGTAGGTCATTAAGATAATAATGATCCCCAACTGCTTAATTATCAATATATCAGCAAAGGTCAGCAAATTTCACTTAATACATTTATGCATTAAAAGGAGGTCATTAAATTGAAGCAGCCTGTCGCCTGCACGGCATCATGGGAAGGAGGTGCGATTCAACCAGCAGGACCCCCGGGGCCTGGAGGAGGCGACGGGCTGGTAATCAGCCCCCCCCCCCCCCCCCCCCCCCTGACAGAGAGCATGCTGGGAGAAACAGTAAATTACCTTGTAGTCAGGAGGGATCTGAGCTCCGAAACCAAATGCCGGGAACATTTTGTCACTGAGAGGGGAAGAAAAGAAAAAGAGCAGAGCTTCAGTCCGGGGGTTAAAGTGGAAAAGGATCCTGATTGGCTGCCAGCAGGAGTTAACAAGCTCATTCAGATCGCCGCTCCTTCAGCACCTGATTGGCTGACGCAGTGATTACTGCTGCTCGCTCCACACGGCTGAGAGAAACTCATCAGGAAAATGACAGAGACTTGACTGGAGAGACTGAAGATTTAAAATAAAGCTGCTGTGATCATTTATAAATCACCTTAATCTCTGAGTTAACATGACAGGGAATGGGACAGTGACTCAGCACTTTTTACTCTTTGGAGTCATTTATGAAAAAAACAAGTCCTATTTAAATGGAAGTAACATCGGTGGAAAGAAAACATCATCGACGTACATTCTGATGTTTGAATGATTCAGGTAGAGATGAAGCCGTGGGAGGAAGATGATGATGTGTGGAAGTATTTTAATGAGAAACGTGAAAAAGTCTGAGTCTCCAGTGTGTGATGTTATCATGGACTTTTGGTTGGTGCCGTTACTCTGGCAACAGGAGGAGGAGCCAATAACGACCACTAAAACCATCATTATGGAAATTTAGTATGAAAAAGTATGATCCCCAAAATGTAATAGATTCAACAATTCAACAATTCTAGAGCTTAACACCAAGTTTCAACAAAATCTGCCCAGTAGTTTTTCTGTAATGCTGTTCACAGACGTTAATTCATATATAGAAATTGTAGTTATGTCATAGTATATTATGTCTATTACATTACCTATAGCCAGATTATAGATCACATTCAACATTATTTATTATTATAATATTCCTGGGCTATTTATTGTCATATAATAGGCCTTATATTAATTACTATGGTCATGGTAGATGCAATTAGTCATTTAATCGATTAGTTGCCACCTTTACATTAATCACCAACCAATTAATCAACTTAATTCTGTCCAAATTCTCTGGTTCCAGCTTCTCACAACTGATTATTTTCTGGTTTCTTTAGTCTTCTATAATAGTAAACTGATGATCTTTGGGTTGTGGAATGTTGGTTTGGACATAAAATGACATTTTAGGTTGAATCTTCAGCTTTGGGATATGGTGATTGATATTTTACATTTTATGAACAAAACAAAAAATCTTTAATAATCAATGGATTAATCAACTATCAGATTAATGGTTATTCGCAGCCCTACAACAGGCATTTTTTTGTTGTTTTCATGTTTGTTCATGTTTGGTCTGATGTTCAAAATAATCTAAATCGATCAATAAATCTATATACAATCAATACAGACACACAAACAAGAAGACTGACAAAGAGATATTACTTTAAAGCTAATGCTCTTATATTGAAGTGAAATCTATTAAACGTTTAGCCATATATTAGTGTCCCGGGCGTGATGGCGTCATGTGACCCGACCTGTCGTAGTCCTGGCAGATCTCGCCCACCGCCACCAGGGCCTTCAGGTACTCGTTGGGCTGGTACGGGTGGATGTAATGCAGCGAGCAGCTGTTGCGAGGATCCCCGTTAGAGGCCGTGAAGTCAATAGCTACCTGCAAACCAATCAGAAACCAGCATCAGCTTTTTAAAAACCCATCAGAGCCTGTTTGCTGTTTCCTGCGCAGGTGTTTGTTCAGATATTTGTTGCATTTGAGCCTCTGAGCCATTTTCATCTTAAACTCACGATTAAAAGCGTGACGTTCGTTTCTGGAGGAAATAATCAGCTCCGCAAAGTGTTTGTTAAGGAGCAGAATAACCTGCAGTGAGTTTCCTCCGGAGACCGACGCACACTCAGCAGCTGATTCGTCTCGCTGCTGCAGGGACAAACACACCTGACTTCCTGTTGTTCTCACTCTGTTTACAGGTTCAGCAAGTGTGTCTGACGCCCACAGGCAATCAAGGCAGTGATATTTTCTTTATTCTACTACTACTTTTTCTTCTTCTTCTGCAACTGGTTAAATATTGAAGAGTAGAGGAAGAGCAAAGTTTGCTGTGTTGTCGAGACACACGTTTACATGTGTTGACGACAGGAGGAACCTGTGGTAAACAGGAGGCTAAGATCACAACTTTATCCTTTACTTTATGAGTTTAACTGGTTAGACCAGAGGAGGCATACTCACTTTATTTGAAGTGGGTCAGACCAGTAAAAATTAATATATAAATAACGACACCAACAAATTTCTTCTCCTTTTAATGTAAAGAAATACCTTATAAATATTTGCACTATTAATTAAACTTCAATTTCCAAACAGGACAGATGACATAAGGAAAAAGGGAAATAAACAAAAACAAACAAAAAACAATATGATACATCATTTTCTATACCTGCTTATTCCTCATTAGTGTCGCAGGGGTCTGCTGGAGCCTATCCCAGCACGTTACAGCGAGAGGCAGGGATACACCCCAGATGGTCTCCAGCCAATCGTGGGGCACACACACCATTCACTCACACACTCACACCTACGGGCAATTTAGAGTCTCCAATTAACCTCAGCATGTTTTTGTACTGTGGGAGGAAGCCAGAGTACCCGGTGAAAACCCACGCAGACACGGGGAGAACATGCAAACTCCACACAGAAAGGTCCCAGACCCAGGACCAAGGAGGTCTTGAACCTGTGACCTTCTTGCTGTGAGGCAACAGCGCTTTATTAAAACAGAAGCCTGCCACTGCTTTTTTAACTTTGATGTGTATTGTATGTATTTTTATGACCTTTGTTTGTACTACTTTGTCTATGTTGTATGATGCACTTTTGTTGTAATGTTTGCTGCCCTCTTTAAAAGGAACTCATCTGGCTAAATAAAGTAAAAAAAAATAATTAAAAAAAAACTATATTTAATTTAGGGACGTTATCTCCTGCCTTACGAACCATTTACAAAACTGCAAGTATTTTACCCCTTGAGACCTGAACGATTCTCACTGACTTTACATTTCTGAAAAGAAACAGGAACTTTTTTGTCACACTTTGTACATCCTGCCAGTGGACTGGATGTGTGTGTGTGTGTGTGTGTGTGTGTGTGTGTGTGTGTGTGTGTGTGTGTGTGTGTGTGTGTGTGTGTGTGTGTGTGTGTGTGTGTGTGTGTGTGTGTGTGTGCGTGTGTGTGCGCGTGTGTGTGTGTGTGTATGCTCACTGTAAACTGGATCTGACAGCCTCCCATGATGTAATCCAGGAACGAGTGCATCTTGATGATCTGTGACAGAAACAAAAACAGGTGTTTGTTGATATTTAAAGTCCTGAAGCCAGACTTTCATCAGCAGCTATGTACGTCTCATGTTTACGCCTGAGGCCTGATCTGAGATCACAGACGCTGTTGCACATTAACTAAAAAAGATAAGAAGTGAAAGGAGTTAAATAGCCCCTGCAGACATGTTCTCAGACATATAAAGACTCTGCTTGGAATAATAAATTAAGTCTGACACATTAAAATATATAATTTCTACTGCTCCATTATTAAAGATTCACGCTCTATGAATATACAAATATATATATATTTATTTCTTAAAGTTTAGCCAAATATCTGTTCCTGCTCTGTAAAGTCTAATATCTGTTGTGGACGTCTCTGCGGATGATCATTGATCATTGATCACTGATCAGTCATGACTGATCACAGACCATTGGACCATGAGAGGCTACAAACATGTGTTTGACTGGATAAAATAATAAATATAAAAAAAAACAAAACTTCAAAATCAACTTTTATATAATTATAACAGCATTGAACAGAACCTCCAGTCCTGCAATTTCCAATATTGTGTAATATAAAAGTGCAATAATATGACATTAAACTCCAGCAAGGCTGCGGGATAACACACAAAATACCATCATGTCAATTCTTGAAAAAAACTATAGGGTTTACAGAAGTAATAGAAATGTGAGTATATTCCCCTTTATTAGTTTTTCACAAGAAACACAAAGCAAATAACACCCCCCCCCCCCATATGGTGAGTACATTACATCATCCAAAATCATTTGATTTAATTTTAAATATTAATAAATACATACAAATAAATAATAAATAATGAAGTCACAGGACAGCTGAAAAAAATCAGAGTCCACAAATAAAGTCTTATGCAGGAAAAGAACAAGACATATTTGTATTTCAACAAATGAATTTAAGAAAAAAAAATAGAAATGTTTACGAGGTGCCAAGAAGAGTTCACAAGGTGCACCTGAATGCACCATGACATATTTGTAAATCAGTGAGTAACGGGCTGTTTCAGGTTAAACACTGGAAGCTTCCTACTGTGGCTGTAACATGTGTTTGTGAGGTAAAGATTTGACTGAATGGGATCAGAGTTAATCTTCACCTTGCTGCAGCTGGATCATCATGAAGGTTCAGCAGCTGGAAGCAGCAGCAGCAGCAGAGATGGATGAAATGTTCATAAACCTGCTCTCATTCTGTCACCTCAGCACCAGCTCACCTCCTGCTCTCAAAACAGCTTCTGTTCCTGCTTGCTCTTCTCTCGTCTCCTCTCATACATCAAGTGTAAATTGCCTCTGTCCTTCAGAAGCAGCTCTGTAATTTGTTTCCTTGTTATGCTGCGCTGCTCTTTTTAAACGACCATTAAGATGTTTTGAGGCGCGAACTCTTCACGTGTAAAGTGTCGTCGGGCTAAATGTTGCCTGGCTTTCATCCAGCGGCGGCGGGACTCCCCAGACTCCACTCGCTCAGCGTCTGAGGCTGTTCGGCTTCGTCTGGCAGCAAATGTCAGGTTAGTCACGCTGCTCAGAGATATGTAAGTGGTTCCTCTAACACGCTGTCAGACACACACCGACTTCAGGCTCCAAAAAAGCAACCAAAGCGGCAAAGTGAAGCTTCACCTCTGCTGGAGACATCAGCTTTAAATGAATCTTAAAAGAACATGTATAAACTTGTATAAACATCTATAAATATGGGTTGACCTGTATTAACCTGTGAAATGTATATGAAGATGTATGTAAAGCTCTATAAACCTTGAAAACCTGCATAAACCTGTATAAATGTGTATAAATATATACAAACTTATATAAATATGTATAAACTTGTATACATCTGCATGAAAATCACCTTGCACTGGTTGAGGATGACGATCCCGGAGTTCTTGTAACTCTTCTTCTTCACTCTGTATTTGGGGTTGATGCAGGGCCACTGCACCTGCAACATTATCACATGACAGGAACTTACAAACGGGTTTCACTGGACTATACAGAGGTCAGAGGTCAGAGAGTTTCACGTCTGCAGATTCTTCTCAGTGTGAACTGATGAGATGCTCATTGAGTGACCGCAATGTTTCAGAGACGTTTGTGTGATCAGTCAATGTTTAACATTGTGCTAAATAATGATGTAATATTACTTTGTGTGTTTTCAAGTGTCCATATCGAGATTTGTGTGGTTTTCTGTATCCTACTCTAATGTCAGATGTTCAGAAACTGTAATAAAAACTCCCTGCAAGTCAAATATCATGACTTCAACCTGCTCTGAAAATAAATTTTGTCAGGATTTTCCACCATGATTTAATTTGCGGCATATAATCTAGATTTAAAGTAGTAATTTGAATAAACCCTTTAAATCTATGTGCTACAGGCGGATGAAGTGAAACAGCCTGTTAAATCCTGCAGCTTTATATTCAGCCTATTAGCCGATGACATCGACCACAAAAGAAAAAACCTAAGATGCCAAACAAGAAAAAAGGATTCACTCTGACTCCATTACATCTAACAACGACTGCAGGTTTAGATAATTTATATGTATATAATCAACAGGGAAAATGTACGTTAATAAACATGTATAACAAAATATAAATGCACCCAGTTATAGATAAAATGATAGTTTAGATGATAGAAGATACAAGGTGGATTATCAGAAATAGATAATGGCAGCAGATGTTAAATATGATGGGTTTGTCCTAACTAGGCCATTTTTATTAAGAATTGTACAATGATGGAAGGCTGTAGTTTTCTTTTGTTTGATTTTATTAAGGACTGTAAGAGGTTTTCTGTATAAAGATATTACAGGTTATTAGTAATATCCACATACTTACCAACGTCCTCAGAAATGTCCTGAGAGTTGAAAGTTATCAAAGTTGCCCAAAGTTTCAATTATTTTTTTTTAAAGATGATATTTTGGTATAAATACATTCTGAGGCAGGTGTTTCTCAGTAACCGGCTCATGAAGTTCATTATGCCTTAAACTAAACTGCATTTTACACGCTGGTGCATATTTGGCTCTGGCTTATGTTTACCACCATTTTTCAGTGTTTAATCATATTGAGTTTGGTGTAATTTTAAACGGGTCCAAGCTGTGAATCTAACTGAATATAGAGCTTTTTCAAACCATCAATAATAGACATTTTTACACAATTTATCGCCTAACTTATATGTTTTATTGTAGCCCTGTAGCATCATAGATATAAAACAAACACTGAAATACTCACAGGAATTCAGGAAATGTAAAATAGAACCATATTATTTCATGCTGAGATGTGATTGGAAATCTTAAATTAAGTTGGCATAATCCACTGACCATGTTCTTTACTTATATTAGAAACAGATATAAATTAATAAATGATAATATTTCTGAAAACATCCGCCTGAGTCCATGTGACATTAAAATTCAATCACGCGGAAGCATTGATCACCTTCAGTTATTTGTGTGACAGTTTTCGGCCATGAGCGGTTAATGAAAACTGTGAATATTAGATGTCTGTCAGTGATAATGAGACGACGGAGGCAGCGATAGACGGCGTCTGAGCTGAGGAATCCTCCACTCGCTCCGATTGTTTGTTGTCATCTTGTGGGAATCTCCGGCACAACCTGAGTGTTTGGAGACAGACGCTGTGGAGGAAGCAGTTTAATTAGGTTCCTGCTTTCTGTCCGGCAGCTTTTCTCTCTGACAGCTGTGTCTTCATTAGCTCGGCCTCTGCCGGGTAATTACACGTCTGTCTAAATAAACCCGCTGGCGGTTCGGCCCCAAAGGTGCGTTTTTTAAAGGGCGGTCACGCTGCTAATTGGAGCTTTCATTGAATCCGGGAAACGCGGCACGAGGAGCAGATCGAGTATTTTCTGTGGAATGCGGCCACGGTCAAAGTTTGATACCGACAGAGACGCTGGTTAATCCAGACGCCATCTTCTCTAAACATTTCCAGCAACAAAGACAAAGGTCGTTCCTGAAACAATGCAGCACTCAGATAATTTACTGTAGTACATGTGACAGTAAAGACGAGTGATGAACTCAGGTTATTAACCATGAATGTGAGAAGCCTTTTCTCTAAAATGATGTTAATATTCTTTAGTCATTACTGAGTCTTGGCTAAATCTAAATCCAATCTGAAATCCGTCACTGAGTCTGTCCTGGATGCTGGTGGACATAATGATTTTACAGCAGACAGTGGTTGTGTAGCCTCTATTTTAAGACATGTTTTTCAGCATCTGTGTTCACCCTCTCTTCCTAAAGTGTTTGAATGTCAGCCTTTATCAGTAAAACTTGTCACCCTTCCCCGCACCACTGACAATTTAATTAACATGTTCTCCTCTGACACAACTACAGTTGTTATTATTATGGGTGATTTTAATCTTGATTGGGAGAAAGAACATCCAGTCCCACCAGGATTTTAGCTTCTTTTTTTCAGTTGCTATCAAAATGACTGATTTTGTGGCTGTTTTTTTACTTACCTGTAAACCCCATTGACGGTTTTAAAAGGCTTTAGACATAAAATAACCAGTCACTGCCTGCAGCTACTGGTGATGTGAAAGATGGTTGGTATTTTAGGTTTATTTTGCAAGAACTATGCAACATATTAGGAAATATGCAGCATCGCGATATATTGCTGATTACGCAGGAATTTATGCGATCGCAAAATCGTGAAAAGCTGGAGGGACTGAACATCTGTTTTAAAACTATCATTGACAAACATGTTCAACTTAGAAGGCTCCAGGGTATGAGCCGATGCTGTGTGTTTCTCACATGAATTATGTGAAGCAATAATCATGACGGATAGACTAAAGCTTGGAAAACCGGGACTATGTCAGACTGGTGCTCCTTCAGGCAGCTGTAAAAAGCTAAATCTGCATATTATCTAAATTTCTGACACATAAATTCTGGGAATACTGTTGAATCAATGAAGGATAATCTACCCTAGCAGTTACTGTCTGAGTTATTAATGTAGATCACATATTTGATTGAATAAATTAGACAGATATTGCAGCATGAACAAAATGGCACTTGTCTATCAATGACAAATTCTGTTTTAGTGAATATTCAGAGCTTGAAGTGAGCGAAGCTCTATCAAAACTTAAAAAAGTCCACCAGTGTTGATCTTCTGGATCCAAGTCGTATCTGGCCTCTTAATACACGTTTCCAATCATTCACTTATTTTGGGAATTGTACCAAAAATCTGGAAAATCGCTCATGTGCTTCCACTCCACAAGGATGGAAACATCAGAGACCTTTTTAATTACAGCCCAGTTTCCACACTACCTTATTTAGCTAATGCCTTGAATCTCTATTTAACATCAAGCTATGTTTATTTTTTACAGATCATCTTTCTCTCAAATACAATGCAGACCTTCTCTATTCATCAGCCCTTCTAGAAGTCAGCTGCACACTGCAGACTCAGTCTCAGAACCTTTACTTTTTACCTTGTCTCTGTTGAATATAGCTGGAAGGTGCATTTATATGCTGACACAGCTCTGTATATATTTGTTTTTTTCATTGCAAAGAGCATCATCTGCCCTATAGACAGACTCTGATACCATCCAGCTCTCTCTTCTAGAGTATAAATTCAAAATGATAGTTTAAAGTGACCTGGACATTCATCACGCAAACTAAAGCTCTAACGACACATGAAGCAAAAACTACATTGTTCACTAAGCCACTGACAGAGTGAAACCTGAGCTTTTGGGATCACTCCGCAGAGCAGCCATGTCTGGAGTGTGAAGTCCAGCTTTACATTTACCTTAAAAAGAGTTCTGTATCATAATGTTCTGTTATCTCATAGTGTGGTAAATGTTTTATATTGATGTATGATATTTGATTGTATGTTATTTTTTGATTATGTTTTCTGTAACGTGGTGAACAGACTTAAGCGCATCTACATAAGTGGTGAAGTTAATAGTATTTTTAATAGTATATTAAAGTTACTTGTATTATTTGTATTGGGTGGCTTAAATTTCTTGCACCTGAAAAATTTAAAAAAAGGAAAATACGCTTATGATTATGAGTGAAATCCATTTTTTCCTGTTCAAATAGAGGTAAAATAAGGTGTTGTCAGGATTTTGCGGAGACAAAGGTCTCAGGCTGCTGCCGCCTGTCGCTCAGTCTCGTTTCTGTTCTTCTTGTGTAACTGAATCACTGAGCTGTGGTGTCGCTCTGTCTGACTCTCACTGAACCTTTAAATTGATTCTGCAGCTCAAGGAGAAAACTGAGTTTGTGTCAGTGCCTCATAGGCTGTTTCTCCTTCAGGAGGAGTCCTGACACTCCAGGAGTCCCTTAGGAACCAGAACCTGCACCTTCCTGCCTCAGATCTGCTGTCAGCACAGTTGAAATCCTCTGAATCCTAAATGAACATGTTTGTTTTTTCTCTGTGCCGTTTGTCTTTTTGTTTCTGTGGACGAAAACAACAGGAAAACTACCGGGCCGATTGTAGTGAAGCTTGGAATTAATTGGTTTAGGGTATTATTGCCAGTGTTACTTCAAAACTGTAATGCATTATTTATTATTTGTTACTGTCATTTCAAAGTAATTTGTTACATTGAAATATTACAATATTTAAAATATAAGACATTACACTACTACTGCATTTACTTTTATGCTACTCTCACCAAAATAACTGGAGATATTGTCTTGATGCTGAAGAATCTCAGAGCAGAACGTTAATGTTGTCTGTTTTGTGGTTTTATCTCCACTCTCATGCTCCACTTGCTTCCTTGATAACTTCATGTTACTACGACTCCTCTGTAAATGGTAAATTACTGCTGCTATTTCAGGGAGTGGACAGTTCTTTGGGCGTAGCACACAATGTGCATTTGACTATGACGTTCTTCAAATCCTTATGTTTCACAGATAAAAAGTAACAGGTGTATGCCCATCTGGAGAATGTGTTATCCAACGTTTCTGCAGGTTCACTCATCTTAACCTTCTGTCTGATGACGAAAAGGAAGTGAAACATTTTTTGCGCAAACATTTCACTGCTGCTGACCTTGCAGTAATTTTAGCTTCAATCCAGGTAGAAACGCATTGGAATGCATGTTACTGACATTTGTACCTAAATAAGTAAATAAAGTAGTAAATAAGTAAAATATGACCTGTAATGCCTTACATTACTAACACTGATTATTGTGTTTCCATAGAAGCAAAACCAACTGATAGTCCAACTGACGGCAGCTGTGTCCCAATTCAGAGATTTTGTCCAGTTTGGGAATTTACTGCACCAGTTATATTCAGTGACTGGATTTTTTAAAAATTGTATTTTATTTTATTTAAAATGGCGAGTTGATCTCCAGCTCCTCTGACAAATCATAACGAATAAAGAATAAAGTAAAAAAGAAGGGAACTTTCTGGCTCTGTGTTCAAATCGTTGATCTCCTCCTTTCAACTATAGAATTTCATTTCATTTTATTTCATATACTTTTACAGTCACCGTAGGGAAATGTGTTGTGGACTCTCTGAAGATGCTACAGTTTACAATTACAGTAAACAGTGTTTTGTCAACAGTACACATGAAACTACATGTGGAATCAGGATCTTAACAGATTTTGACATAGATGAATGTTTGGTTGTGCCTGCTCAGAGGAACTAGAACTAGTCTCAGCTGTTCTCTGACTGGAGAAGATGAGACTGATCATCTCATCTCACTAGTGCTCCACGGCCTCTAGACTGAAACGTGTGTATTGGGACACGTCTTGTGTACCTGTCGTCCATCGATGGCTCCTCTCATCTCTTTGAACGATGCCTCGAATTCACCGATGTAGTCGTGTTTCCCGTTGGAGTCCCAGTCCCACACGGTGCACTGTGGACACACAAACTCATCATCATCATCATCATCACTTCTCTGGTTATGACTTTTAAATTAAGTTTACTGCTGTTTGTTCCTATTAGGTTTGCGTGTCCAGATGAAGATCGGAAGCTAATGTTATTTTCTGTTTGAAGCAGGAAGCGGAAAGAAAACAAGACTTGACACATTCTGAAAATAGATTTGGTTTGTAGTTTCTGGGTCGCAGCTGGAAACCTGCAGACTCACAAAGACGAGGACACGCAGGTGAAAAACTGCAGCAACGTTCCTTCAAAGTTCAGAATAAACTTTATTGTCTTTGAAGACTGATGCTGTAGGTTTTCTTTTCAGTCTTCAGTAATTTACTGAACATCTGGCAGGTTCCTAAACACACTCATTCTTTTATACTCTAAGCTCCTCCTTGTTAGTCAATATCCACACACAGGACTGATCTGATGAGTCTAATTCTAAGACCTCGATGCTGGGAAAGGACCAGACTGTCTGTATTTTAGCCTCTCATTCAGAAACTAATTAGTATTCATGTTTTTACTATTAACCAGCAGAAGCTTCCTGACCTCCGGTCAGCTTCAGGAAGTTTATTAGTGTTATTTTTATTCAGAATTTTTTTAAATTTGTGTCCTGGTAAAGAAAGAGAAAGGAAACCCTGAGTCACAATGGTGGGAAGAAATTCAAAATCCTGATCTGTAACTGGTTGTTCCTTGAGTGCCGACACTGCTCATTTACATAAAGTTAAAGAGAGTCTCCTCGTCACTCTGGTCACTTAATTGATTAGTTGTCAACGACATTAATCGCTAACTGTTTTGATAATCCATTAATCGATTTGAGTCATTTTAAAGAAAATGTCCAAATTCTCTGGTTCCAGCTTCTCAAATCTGATTATTTTCTCATTTCTTCAGGCTTCTGTATTGGAATTCTGATGATCTTTGGGTTGTGGACTTTTGGTCTGGACAAAAATAAGATATTTTAGGTTGAATCTTCAGTTTTGGAAACAGTGATTGACATTTTACACCATTTTATAAACCAAACAACTAATTGAGTAACCATTTCGATCATCATTAGCTCAAAGTAGCTGGCAGGCAGCATTTCTACAAAGGTTCGGCTCAAGTTTCTGAGCTTTGACCCATTTTAACATCAACGTAACAATGATGTCAAACGAAACAAGCTCATCAAGAACTGAACTGGATCGTTCAGTCATTATCATATGATGGTCCTCAGCAATTAATATGTTTTTTTACAGTGGCACTGAAGCAGAGAAACAGTCTCAGAGACACAAGATAAAGAGGCTCATGAATTTACACACACACACACACACACACACACAGCGTGGCCTCTCGCTGTAATTGTCCTCAGCAGCAGATCATCACAGATTGCAGCTTTTCCTGTGGTGAAAATCCCCTCAGCTGCTAATTGAGTGGTTTTTTTTTTCTGTGAATGAAGCTGTGAGCGTGACAGCTCATTAAATCTCCTGTCTCCTCTCAGGTACATGTATGTACCTTCGTTTCCTCACTAAACCTCCACGGTTTCATTCATGTATGTTCACAATCACCGATAGAAGGAGGAGAGGTCAACGCTGTTGTAATGTTGGAGGACAGGTCCTGTCGTCTAATTGGCTCGTTCGTCCACTTGACTCTTATTGACACAAACAAGCAAATTCTTCACATTCACGTCCTCCACTGCTCTCTGGGTTTACTTTAATTACAATTACAAAGAGTGTTTTTATTGGGTTTATTTATGTGTAAAAACATGTGAAGACAAAGGAGTTATAACAGTGTAGTGTGGAACACTTAAATGAGAAAAAGGTAAAACAATAAAAGTGGTTAAATGGTTAAAAATTGAAACAGTAAAAAACGTAAAACATTGAAATGAGTAGACAGCTCAATAGTTAAATGGTTAAAGGGTTATATAGTATGGTTTAAACAGTTAAACACTGACATGGTTAAACTAAACTAAACTTAAACTAAACTACTAATTGTTAAATAGTAAAAGAGTTAAAAGGTTACACATTGAAACAGTAAAACTGAAAATGGTTCAAGGATTAAAGGGTTAAACAGTAAAACAGTTAAATAAACGGTCAAACACTGGAACAGGTAAACATTGGAACTGTCAAACGGTTAAATGAACAAATTGACTGATTCTCATTTGTATTCATTTAAACCTGTTCTTCTGTCAGTTAAATCCTGTCCAGAGTGATACATCCTCTTACTTTAAAGAGGATCTCTGAGTTGTTTCCTTCTGATCAGCCGTTTGTATCTGATTTATAGAAATATATTAAACACAACAACATAAATGACAGCACAAACTAGTGAAATCTCTTCAGCTGCTGTTTCAAACATTCACATATTCTCATTCAAGTCTGGAATCAGCTGTTTCACGGTTAGTTTAGTTTAACACAGAAACTTCCTCTAACAAAGATTGTTTAACTTTTACCCTGATATTTTTTTAAGTGCTCCTGTAAAAAGAAGTGCTTGGACAACAAATGTTATAGCACTTCCAGTCATATAGTAGTGTATTTAAAATAAAAGTCCGCTTTACACTAGTTTTGAATTAATTATTGGATTTTGCATATAAATATGGGATACATTTTTAACCCTAATATTTATGCTCTATACAAACAGCTGATTTACTTTCAAAATAAAACATGAATCTTTTCTTTACGGATGTTTGAAATATCAGGAAAAAGCATCAGTTTATATGTGAACATGTGACACTGAAGGTCATCGACCCTCAAATCATCACTGAGCTGCTGACAGGAGGCTCAACCTCTGGCCCCGGACTGATGAAAACACCAGAGGGTGAACACGTCAGGCAACGACTGACGGACAGAATGATGAATGTTCCTAGAGTCAGCTGTGATGTAACATGTAACAGCTGATTGACCATCAGGTCAAACTGAGCAGCTAATCAGACGTTAGACCTGCTCCTGCAGCCAATCAGACGCCTGCATTTAGACTGGAGCCGCAATCCATTGACTGATACAAGAGACAGAGTTGTGTGTGTGTGTGTGTGTGTGTGTGTGTGTGTGTGTGTGTGTGTGTGTGTGTGTGTGTGTGTGTGTGTGTGTGTGTGTGTGTGTGTGTGTGTGTGTGTGTGTTTACCTGCAGTTTACGATCGTGGTCTCCGCTGCAGAGTGAGTTCAGCGACACTTTGAAAGTTTTCCACACTGGATTCAGATTATTCATCACAGTCTAAGAGACAAATATACAGAATGTAGCTGTTAGAATTGTGTTTGCTTTAAATTTAATAGTTTATAGTCTTTAATACTCTGATGAAATGTTGATCATTTTAAGCAAAACTATGATCGTTTAAGTTTTTCTGCTTAAATCTAACCTCAGTTTAGCCACAGTGCTGTCAAACCAACAGTATTTGTTCAAATATTAAAGTATGAGATGTTGATATTCATCATATATCTGCATAAACAGTCTCTGTCTGGAGATATGTTGGAAAAACATGTTTTCTGTTCATTTGGAATCCTGTTTATTACCGTGGAGGAAATAAATTCTGAAAATCACCCTGAAAATAAAAAGTGAAGCAAATGAAAATAATATAATGTAAAATAATCAACGATCAGTGGTGTTATGTGTGTTTTTACCTCAGTTCTGTAGACGAGCTGCATCGTGGCGTCATCATTCAGCCGGTAGATCTCCAGGAACGGATCCGATTTACTGAAGAAGTCCTAAACATACACACGATTGATTTTATATCAATTCACATTACATAAGGAACAGATTTATGTTTTAAAAACACTGATTTCTGATCAGCAAGTATCAATAAATATGTTTAATAATGTGACAGCACTGTGTTTAAGCTGCTGAGAATTTGTTGTCATGGTAACAAGAACAATGTTTATTGATGATCCAGACTCAGCTGTCACCTTGTCATCCAGCTTCCTGGCGCTGAAGGAGAGTTCAATGTAGTCATCATTCCCTGTCAGCTCCTCCGCAGATATCTGAACACACACACACACACACACACACACACAAGGTTAGGATGCCGTCATCAAATCATCAACTAAACACTGAATAATCACCTAAGAGAACAAACAACAACCTGCTGAAAGTGATGAAAGAAAGAAAAAAAGAAAGAAAGAAAGGAAGACAAACGGCGAGGAGTAAAAAAGAAAGAAAAAACTAAATGCAAGAACAAAAAAGAACATATGAACAAGGAGAATGTAAGAACAAAAGAACAAAGGAAGTAAAAAAGAAAGAACAAAGAGGAACAACAAAGGAAGAAGGAAAGATGAAAAGACTCCAAGAAGGAGAAAAATAGAGATATAATTGATAAAGGAAGGATTCACTTACTGTGATTATAGCTTTACCCACAGTTCCTCCTGGTCTCAGCAAAGCTTTGGACAGTTTCCTCTGAGAGATGATCTAAAAAACAGATTATTACATGATCAGCAGCCAGTCAGAGCGTAAGATAAAGTTCAACAATGAGGTTTCTCTGTTTGTTTTACTGTGAACAGGATTATGGAAAAGCTACTTAGCCGTTTCTGATGGAACTTGATGACAATTTGTGGAATTAGCTGAAGAACCTGTTCGATTCGGGCGGATCAAAGTTACGAAATTTGCACAACAATTGTTTTAGTGGTGCACAACTGCACCAGAGTTGCCATAGTAATAGACAATCTGAAAATGAAACTGTGATTTTCTGTTGGTCTGTTTCATCCATAACCAGCTTTTGGTCTCCCATATGGTCTAGCGGTCAGGATTCCTGGTTTTCACCCAGGTGGCCCGGGTTCAACTCCCGGTATGGGAACATTGCTTCTTTGAAGAGAACAGTAAGTATGTAGAATCTGCTGACTAACAGTAGAATTCATGTTTAAAGCACTAAGTTAATAGAGACCGGAAACAGGACTTTGCGTGAGTCACCGAAGTTTAACGAGTCCTGATTGCTTTAAATTTTACACAACAAGACGTATCCACTAATAAGACCAACATGATTCAAAGATAATCAATATCTTGTGCTGTATATAAGTTCTAAACATCTAATTAGAAGAATAGGATTATATTGACAGGATTTAAAGTTATTGTCATCCAGAGATAGTTAATTGGTAATCAATAAATTGCCATACTGGGAGTCAAACCTGGGGCACCTGCGTGAAAACCAGGAACCCTGACCGCTAGACCATATGGGAGAAGAAACCAAAGAACTACAACGATCAGAAGATTATTAAATTGTCATCCCAACACAACAGACCTGACACGACCTTTACAACTGAGCATAATTGCTCTGTGGTTGGGATTTCTGGATTTTATCCAGACAGCCTGCGTTCGAATCAGGGTGTGGGAAGTTACATTCTACCTTTAAGAAAACAGTGAATACCAAGGCTTTGTTGGTAAAGGGTTTTAAACTGTACTTCAGGTGGAGATTCTTCAAGCATCAACATGTAAACAAGTGTTTTTATTTAGCAGAATTTCAGTAGTTCAGTGAAACCAAATCAATAAAAACACAGTCAGTTGATGGAGATTGACACAATTAGGAGTCAACCTAAAGATGTTTACCTATTCATCTACGAAACTATTTAAGTACATTAGAAACAGATACTAACAAGTCCTGATTCCCATAGCAAGACTTGAACCTGGTCCACCAAGATGAAATCCAGGAATGCTGACCACTACAACCAATGGGAAACAACTGGTGAGGACTGTTAAACAATTATAAATGCATCATCCAACAATAACAGACATAACAAGTCCTTTACAACCCAGCAAAGCTGATATATGGAGCTGAAACCAGACCCATATGGTCCAAAGGACAGGATTAACTCCCAATATGGGAACAAAAGGAGTGAAGTTGGAAGTTGCTCCAGAGCAGATATCAGAAACATGGATCAACATGGAAAAAAGGTTGAAAACCTTCATGAAGAATTTGTCTTTGTTAACAAATACAAAGAGTTCTGCTGCTCCTGTGGACCAAGAAACCAGATTATACCTACGTCCCTGAACTCTAATGAATCCTCACCACAGATTCTTATGTACATCAAATTAAACTGAAGAAGCCTTTTTTCCCCTAAATGAGGCATTATCTCAAGACAACTTCCTATCCCAGGCACTGAACCAGGGCTATGTGGGTGACAACCAGGAATCCTGACTGCTAGACCATATGGGAACTGGTGTTATTAGCTGAGAGCAGCGTTATGGTGTTTCTACCGATTTGTGAGCTCAATCAGGTCCCATATGGTCTACCGGTGAGGATTCCTGGTTTTCATCCAAGTTCATCTCCTGGTATATGAAAATATCTTCTACTCCAGGAGCCAATGCTCAAACCAAATAGCTTCAGTTCCTCAAATGTCCCCTTGAGGCTCCATGAACTTGTCTTTGAAAGCAGTGATTTTTGAAAAGAATGACAGACATGATTCTTGGAGAGCAAAGATATGTTTTAAATTGTGAGGATGTTTTTGAAAATTGAAACTTTTCTCTTCGCTTTAAATGTTTGGAAGGATTAAACGCTGTTTTATATTGGCAAGTGAACATTTTTGGAGGGTGACAGCATTTTCTCAGTTCAGTACTGTGAGCAGAATTACAGAAAAACTACTGGGCCAATTTTGGTGAAACTTGATGGTCGAGTGTAGGATTGAGCCCAAACATTTTGGATCAGATCCCACTGACAAAAGACAAAGATTGTTTTAGTGTTTTTGTGGCTTCGGCTGGTTAATAGCTGAATAAGCAGAAATTCCGATCCCACCAGAAACCATCCTGATAGGAAATATAACAAATTATATCCGTTTTGCGGCACATTTACACATCAGATAGGAACTGACCATTGATTTTGGTGAAGACACAAACTATCACACACAGTAAAGTACTGCAGTACTGCTGTAAGTACCAGGGGTTTTATGTGCTAGACGTGTTTAACAGAGGGATTATAGGAGCTGAAAAATGTGAAATAAAGTGAAAGCTGCTCTGTCAGCAGCTGAAGCTTTCGCAGCGACTCCGTTGTTTCTGTTTGTTTTCCTGGCTCCGAGAGTTTCTTCTCGGCCTGTGAGCAGAAACCTCCGACGCTCCGTCAGCCATCTGGCCGGCGGAGGATCTGGCAGCCGAGCCGAGCGTCGCTGCTGGCAGCAACAAAGACCAGGAAGCCGGAGATGAGGAAGAGGAAGAGGCAGCGCCGCCATCAGTCCTCCAACCGTCTCCCGAGCTCATTGTTTCATCGGGAAATTGGCTGCGGCTCAAAAAATTCTCCAACGCATCGTCTCCCCTCACAGGAAATCCACAGAGCCGAGACTTCAAAATAAAATGCTTTGTTTTGTCTATAATGAGGCTGACAGCAGATGGAGAATCTGTCAACAAACACACTCTGGATGTTTTCTGACGACCAGAAAGATCTCAGCAGAGAGAGGAGGCTTGTGGGTAACCGCAGGGCTACAGCAGCGTGAAATAAGCTGATCAATTAAACAACCTGCTGATCAGCTGATCAATTCATCTTTGTGTCTTTAAATGTCAGGAAGTTTTATTTTAAATGTCCATTTTCAAAAATGTTGTTTCATTCCTCCAGAACCCAAAATGTTCAGTTTATTAGAGTGCATTATTTTTATTACGTTTGTTTTTAATTTTTTATTTGATCTATTTTATCTTGAACAGATCAAACTTAAAAAAACAAAATAACAAAACACAAATTGAAAAAAAATGCATTTTACTCTAAGCTTTCCCCTTCCTGTACATAAATGATTGTCTGTAATATAAATGTTATATTATTGATCATTTGCATTTCAATTACTATTTATTGTGTTTATTATTGAGTGTTATGTTTATTATGTTATGACAGAAGAATCACAGATGATGCTGAGACACCGGAAAAACGTTTTTCCCTGAAAACTGACCAAACCATTGATTGATTCATTATTCGATTTGATTGATTCATTCATTCTTTCTTGTGTCATGTGATCTGATGGGCTCTTTGCACATATCTCTCAACGTGTCAGAAATGCAGCCAGCTCTTTTCCGGTCATAGAAACAATGGCGCTTTTCTTTACGTTGAATGCATCTTCATATATCTATAGATATGAAGGCAATACTATGTTCTTTAAAACTCTGTCTTACATTAGCAAAAGGTTTGATAATAAGATTTCTGTAACCGTATATGCATGTGGCTATGTATTACTATTTGTATGTATTTTCCTATTCATTTTCAATTCTCCACCCCTTTCTTGCAGCCCCCAGAGAAATTACAAAATGCTGCCGTTAGCTTAGCATGGGCAGGGTAATGTAGAGTTAAAATGACATGCTAGCTGGCAACTCTACATTATGGTGCTTATGCAATGCTAAGCTAACTGCAGCAATACAAGTTTAGGGCAATGGTCGAGCTGGCTAAAAAACAGTTTTGCCCTCTTATTTAACTCAATTTCAACTAAATTTCACACAGGGGCTGAGAATCCCTTTAAACGACAAGGAATATGCATACAAACAGTAATTCCACACTCATTTATTTAGCTATTTATTTAGCCACACAGTTTTAAAGAATATCGCCTTACCTTCATATCAGTGGATATGCCTTGGAGGAAGCCTTACAAATGACAAGAACATCGCTAATTGTGTTTGCTGGTCGGTGGCTCACCTGCCCCAGCGTGCACTCCACAGAGCCCAGGAAGTCGGCCTCCCTCAGGCCGTTGTGGCTGCTGTTGATGTCATACAGTTCGAAGCGCAGACGCTGCACCTCCTCAAAATAAAAGTCCAGTGTGAAAACCTTGGAATAGGTGGGCTGCACACAGCTGCGGATCACCTCCGTCCGGTCCACCTGCAGGACACAGAGAAGGATGAATGATTACACCTGTACAAAAGATCAATGAACCAACCAAAAGTTTGACATTACTGTTCACTGTTCATTTTTAAAACTCATCTTGAAAGACATTTTTATTCCTTGGCTTTCAACCCTACATGAGACTCTGCTCTGGTTTTAGTGTTTTTTTATGGTTTATTTTATTTACTGTTTTATTGATTGCTTATATCACCTCTGCCAAGGAGGTTATGTTTTCACCGGCGTTTGTCTGTTTGTTAGCAAAATAACTCAAAAAGTTCCAGACGGATTTTCGTCATACTTTCAGCGAATGTTGGGAATGGCACCATGAACAGTTGATTAAAGTTTGGTAATGATTTGGAAGAAATCCTGTTTTCTGGATCACTTTGAATTTGTTGTTGTTTGGTAACTTTGTGGTAAATGGACCTTCAAACAGGTGCTCATATGGGGCAACATGGTGGTGATATCTGGCACCTGCATAGCTTGGTATATGCTTAGTGGAGGTCTGTGCTCTCAGAGTGCTTTTCTAGTTTATTCTATTTCATTAGCTTTTTTATTTTATTTTAATTGTTTGACTGTTATGTGCAGCACTTTGTGGCAGCTGTGCTTGTTTTTAAAGCACTATCTAATTAAAGTAAAGTTGAGTTAAGGTTTTTTTTATTTTAAAATCAGCTAATGAATCGCACACAACTCAAGTTTTAAAACTGGTGACGTCTTTAGAAGCTGCATGTTGTCAACCGGGCAGATGGCGAGCAGGCGGCGGCTCACAGACACTTCCATTAATTGGACTGTTAAGATTTCTGAATCAGCTGCAAAGAAACCTGCCGTTCTGAAACCTTCCCCACTGACCCCGCTGGACTTCCACCACCGTGTTCTCACACCGTGTGTATGTGAGGACGACTCCTCTGCTGAGAGGAAGCAGGACGTCTGGCAGCCGAGAGAAACTCTCCTGCAGCTACAGTCTGATCTAAACAAAGATCCTTCAAGTGTCTCAGAGAAGAAAATACCGCCAAAAATCTCTCAGTTGTTTGCTACTACCGTAAGAAGCCAAAGATTTAACTTTATTATCTGTGAAGCTTTGGGGTATTTTTGTCCTTTTGGAGTTTGATTTGTCAATGTTGGATATATACATACATTTTTACTGATTTATCTATTTTTCGGGTTATTTGCGACCTCATCTCCTTTAATAAATTTATAATACACTATGTAATAAAAATGTACCTCAGGGGACGTTTTTGTCCTATAGACTACCTGCAATTTAACTAATAAATGAACGTTTATTTAACAGAGTTTTAACTACATGATTAATCAGAAAAAAAAATCAAATATGAAACTTGAGCTTAAATTCTAATCTGTTTTCACTCAAGTATGAAACTGCAGTGATATTGTGATGTATCAGATCAGTCCTGATCAGTTGCAAAGTCTAATCAATAATTGGTTTCCAATAATGGAGCGTTGTTAAAAATCATCCTGCTCCTTGGTTCACAAATCATTTTTATTATTATATAGATATTTTTTTAATTTATGCAACGCTTAAGAATAGAACAGAAACTTGAAAGATGAAAAAATACTGAAACTAGTGAAACAATTTATAATAAAACAGTACTAATATAGAAGTGCATTTGTTAGATTAGGCTCAGTTAATTATTTGTTTCAGGGTCAAATCATATATGCAACCACCTTTCTATTGTGTTTCTTTTGTTTTGTTTCTGAACTTTGGTCTAACTGTGTTGTATATACAATTTTAAAAATACATTTATACTTGAACCTGAACTTACATTTGCCAAACTTGACTTTCTGCTTCACTCCTTATGAATTTTAACTATGTTCATGTCTGTATTTAACTTTTTTCCATGTTTAGTTTTTCCTGGTGTTTTTGCAGTCAGACCTTTTCTCTCCCGAGGTCCGTTACAGTTTCACCTCATCACAAACAGCATCAGTATGTGCAGCGGAATCTGCCGCTGACTGTCTGCAGACCACAGGTGTGAACACTTCACCTCCATCTGAACTTTTTAACAAGTCTGAAGGGAGGAGAGACAACAGGGAGGAGGCAGTTCGACATCATCAACAACAACAACAGCAGCAGATTTAACCTCAGCTGTGTGTTCACCTGTGAGATAATGACACCCTGAGACAATCAAATCATGTCTTCAGATGCAGATGAGACAGTGAAACTGTCAGATAACAGTTCTCTGCTGTTTTCTTGTTTTCTGTCTGGACAAACTCAAGTCGTCAGAAGCCAAGTTTCATCCAAATGAAGGTGAAATTTTAATAAAATCATCAAAAGAAAAGTCAAATCACTGTTTTGTTCCATCCGCTGCTGCTGAGTGATTATCAGTGTTGACAGCTGGAGGAACATCAGCTCTACATACAGACAGATGTTCCAGATGTTCTGTTTGTCAAGTACAGATGTGACATATTTATCCCGGGACATCTCAGCTCACCGTGTCCTGCGTATGATGACTTTAACAAAAGTCGATGGAGTTTTCCAGCTGGATTCACTGAGCCAGGTGTGAACATCTGATAATACAACCTCGTCCACATGAAACTTCAGACATGTGGTTTGATCACGTGATTCCAAAATGACCTTTTCTAACGTGATATTTCTTCCATCATCCATTTCATTTTTTTCCCATTTTCTTTCTTTTTGCTGTATGTCTTTAATTTACTTTGTTGCACTTTGCTAAAGTATCTCTGATTAGGGAGATGTGGGAAGATCATAAACCACCGTGTCTGCTGGATATGGGAGTAGGGAATGCCCAGCATAATAATAGTTAATAAATAATAATAATAAATCCACTTTACAGTTTGATGACTTCTTACAGGGATCTGAACGGGACTGATGCATTAAGAGCTGCTGCAGAGACTTGTCTCACCCAGACTGTTGAGTATTGTTGAGTTATTTCTACCACATCACCCTTTAAATTGAATATTTAAGCAGTCCTGCAGGGTTATATTAACCAATATTCACCCAGCACTGTGTTAAAAACCCAGTAATTTTTAGTGTAATAAGACCTGAACTACAGCGCTGTCACATCATGAAACATGAATATTTAGAAATGATTGTTTTAAAATATGATTTCCTCTTTGAAAAAATCCAATCTGGTTTTATGTTCCAGCACAGCACAGAAACAGCTCTAGTAAAAGTTGTTTATGATCTAAGAATGTACACAGACAAGAAAACGCTTTCTTTGCTACTGTCAGAACCAGTCTAAAACACAAACTCAAGCGTAGAGGTGTTGGGTGAGTCTCTTTATTTCAGGTAGCAAGATCCTTCGACAGGGAGAGGCTATGAAATACAGGCCTAGGCTAGGGAAAATGAAAATCACTCCTAAGAGGTAAAAAAGCTAATCTGTTCTATCAAAATTATCAAACTCAAAATCACTCTTTACAAAGAAAGGGCTGAAAAACATTAACTGAATATATCCTAATTTTCTACTCTATAAAAGTTATCAAAATCAAAATCACTCATAAAGAGGAAAACAAAAAGGCTGAAAAACATTAACTACACTAACGCGAGAAAACAGTTTATGCTACAAAAACTAAAACAGAAAGTCACTCTTACGAGGCCAAAAACTAAGAAACACGCACAACAAGGCTATGGCTTTGGAAACTGGGAACAGGGCTTTGGTGAACGCGAGAACAAGATATACACCGGGTAATGGGGAACAGGTGGAAACAATCAGGGCGGGGCCGACAATCAGACCGATGACACATGAGGAAGGGCAAGTGACCTGAAACGAGAGGAGAGTTATCTTTCAAAATAAAACAGGAAATGACAAGACAAAACCCAACATGACCTCACCGCATGACAGCTACAACCTTTTTATGACAACTGATTAATCAATTTGAGTCATTTGTAAAAGGAAGATGTTCAAATTCTCTGGTTCCAGCTTCTCAAATCTGAATAGTTTCTGGTTTCATTAGTCTTCTATGATAGTAAACTGATGATCTTTGGGTCAGGAACTGCTGGTCTGGACAAAAAAAGGTCAAAAAAAAGGTTTGGGAAACAGTGATCAACATTTTACATAATTTTATGAACCAAACAACTGCTAATTGCTTTAATAAACAATAGATTAATCGACTATCAAAATAGTCGTTAGTTGCACCTCTAGTTATAATTAAAGTGCAGACAATTTGTTGGCCAATGACCTTGGCCACATTCTTTAGATAAAATATACCCGACATGTGGCGTGCCACAGGGCTGCATCCTAGGCCCTTTTTTTCAGACCATATACAGGATGCTTCCACTCAGAAATCATAACATCAACTTCTATAAGTATGCTGACAACACATAATTATATATCTCTAACCTTTATGCATGTATTTCTGATACAAGTTCCTGCATCTAATTCATTTTGACTCCAGTAAATCAGGGTCCACGCTGCAGAAGGAGTCTGACTCTGTTCCATGCGAACTGTTCACATTTGTCCCCATTTTGACCTCTCAAATCCATAAAGCTCTACTAAGCTACGATCTCAAAAAAAAATCTCAAGGCCCAGATAAGATAGAGTAGTTTTTTTATTAAAATTGCTTCAGATATTAATGCAGAGCCTATTACTTTTTTTTCAAACTCATTTTCTGCTCTGATGAAAGACCCAGTTCATGGAAATCCACTATGTTAACTAGAAGAAACTCCCATCGCACACACAACTGATGCTGAGACATCTCAGGACAAATATGTCAAATCTGCACCTGACAAACAGAACATCTGGAACATCTGGCTCTGTATACGGATACAGATGTTCCCCCAGCTGTTCAGCAGGTTCCTCTCTGTGTAGCCGGCAGTTATCTTCCAATATTCCACAGATCAATCAGTGTCTGATCCAATAACACTTTGATTCCATAGAAACGCTAAGAGTCAGAGAATCTGACTGATACGCCTCCGATAACAAACACAAACAAAGAGAAACCTTAAATAAAGCCTGTTTGACGAAATCATCTGATCGTGTGACTCAGCAACAGAAAGAGAAGCTGTCTCGATGATCAGAATAGATCTGAACTGCTCACAAAGGTAAAGTGGGACGATAGGGAAATAAAAACTGAAACAGATGACAGCTGCAGTGAGAGAAGTAGGAAGAAGGTTTACAGCCAGAAGATAAAAATATAAAGTGGGGCGACAGAAAACAGGTCCACACACCAACATATGACCACACAGTAACAAGTCAGAACCTCCTGCTCTCACTTACACATTAACTGCTGCGCTGGACTCTTTATCATCGCACAAACACTCCATCATCATAATCATCATCATTATTTTTTAGATTATTTCATTCAGGTTAGAAAATAAAAAAAATACCAATCTTCTCTGATCTAGAATAGAAGGCAGCAGATATAATCATATTTTATCTGCCTCTTTGTCCCCATAAATTAATTTAAAGAACAATATAGACAAAAAAAATTAAATGAAATAAAATTATTCTCTTCCCCTTAAGCTGCTGATCCGTAGTAGAAGTTCTACATGTATCAATCAATGTGTCAAAATTCATATTTAGTAATTATCGGGTTTTGATACCATGTGCTTTACAGGATAATAACCTGAATGCATCTCTTCATTCATCCTGTTTTTGTTGTTTGTGTTTGTTTATTTATATGTTTTAATTTAAAAAATCGAGCCACTGCTACCCTGATTACCCTGATTAGCCATTTGTCACTTTATAGCTGGCAGCCACTGTTTTTACATTTGCTTTTATAAACCTCTTTACGCTCTCTTTGCAGTATTTATAGCCTGTATTTTATATTCATGTACAGTCTCAGCATTTACTATTTCAGAAGCCAAATGCAACGAAATTATATTCCCAAATGCACTGTTGTGTTTCATAGCTGCAACTGGATGACATTTATGAGAACTAACTGCAATATTATATATACTATGATAACAATATTGAACCGGAGAGTTTGTGGAACGGTTTTAAAGCTCTGAGGTTAGTGTTAGTGGAGCTTTGAGTTTTGTGTTAAGGTCTGAGCTGGTGTCACAATCCAGATTCATCTGTATTCTGAAGACAGCAAAGCATGCTGGGTATCTAGTTTCTCCCGTTTTCAGTGTCGAGAGGGATCATAACCTGGGAGAGAGAAGAAGTCTCTTAATGCATCGGTCTTGTTCAGATCCCTGCAGGAAGTCATCAAACTGTAATGTGGTTTTATTATTGATCGTGTTTGCTCTGTAGCTCTATCAACGGTTTATTGGCCTTACATCTCTCCTCCTCTTCCATCTGTCCGCCTCTGCTTTCTGTTCTGCTTTTCTCAAATAATAGGACATTAAATATAAAACTGCAAAAATCAATGTTTGAAAGATAAAAAAAAAACATAATGAAATAAAAAATAAAGTCCTTAAATAAAAAACGCATTTTACAATAACTAGTTGGTTTCTTATTTCATATCAATCCAGTTTGACATCAACTTCAACGATTCATCAATAAGTTGCCATGCTATTACATTAATCACTGACTATATTGATAATGGATGAATCGATTTGAGTCATTTTTAAGATGAAAGTGTCCAAATTCTCGTCGTCTCGACGTCAGTGATCAACGTTTTATATCATTTTATGAACCAAACAATTAATTGATTAATAATAAATGGATTAATCAACCTTCAAAACAGTTGTTGCAGCCCCAAATCTATTTGCCTGCAGAAGTACGACTGACACTAAAAGCTCATAATATAAATGTTTCTAGTGAGACTCAGTCAAACTACAGTTAAACAGGATGTGTTTAATTTGAATGTTTCTGTTTTAATTCACAGGTTTTTATTGATCTCCTAAAATAAACAGCACGACTAATTACCCAAAGGTGCTACAATGAAGCAGAGCAATTATATGCACAAATAAGTAAATGAATAAGACAAAATGTTTTGAACACCTTCTGAGCTGATTAGGTTGAATACCAGTTTCATTTTCAGTTTCAGGTTTTTTTCACCAAATCCCAACTTCAGTATAAAAGATCAATAAGCTGTGGGACACACAGCAGTGAGATATTATTACCTTAGAGAGAGAGAGAGATCTACCAGAGAACTAGTAGCAGGGTGTTAGATGCTGACTGGGAAAGCAAACATGGAGAGACACAACCAAGTGTCTGGGATAGTGAAGAGGAATATCTGTACCAGTATAGATGAGAAGAATCATAATCACAATGGGACAAATTGCTTCTTAACAGAGCTGAAAAAATTGTGGTGAATAAAGTACAGAAGATACAGTGGTGTTGGTTTCAGGTGACAGGAACATTAGAAAGAAGGAACACAAAAAGATTGGCAGCTATAGATGTTGTAAAGACTAATTTACCCGTCAGTTAAACAAAAAAAAAAGCAATAGTTAACCAGTCTACAGTGGGAAAACACTCAGAAACACCAATTTTATTTAAACTTAAAGAGCCATTAGATACCATTTGTCACACTGACTTTGATTTGACAACCAAATTATGTTTTAAATCCTGGTAATACAGTTACACTTAGTACCGTTTATTAATTAAATTAAATTAAATTAAATTAATAAGCAGATTCCACCAACAACATCTGACTCCCACGCTGCTCCTCTCTAGTTTTTCACAGCTGGTTTATTTTGTGTCCCTGATGCGCGGCTTCGACAAGTAAAAAAAAACGACATAAAACTGTGTTTAAATATAAGTCCAATATGTTTTAAAATGATTAAAAACAAGTCCATAGTTGAGCTATGGGTTTTGACAAAAAGGACGAGCCCTCTCTCCCTTAGAAATAGAACGAGAAGTTTGGTCATCTGGGAGGAGTCAGAGTAAAACTGCTGCTACTCTGCATCAAGCAGAGCCAGATGAGGAGACTCCGGCAACCGGTGAGGAGCCTCCTGAACGCCTCCAGGAAGTGGATCCTGGGAAGACCAAGGACATGCTGGACAGGCCATGGCCTTGGTAACCACTGCCTACTAACCAGGTACTACTACTTAAACACCTCATCAGTAGCTACTATGAAACCTTGGGGTTCCCCTGGAAGAGCTGGACAACGTGGCTGGGAAAAGGGAAGTGTGGGTTTCTCTGCTGAGGCTGGTGTTCCATCAACCCAACCCGGATAAGTGATAGAAGACGGATGGATGAAATAAGTTAATCAGAAGCTAATAAAGTACTAAATGTGGGCTTTAATCAAGAAGTCCACCATTAACCAGCCAATTCTTCATAGTATATTTTCTTTTCAAGGTAGTGATGACCCCATACTGGGAGTCGAACCCAGGCCACCTGGGTGAAAATAAGGAATCTTGACTGCTAGACCATATGGGAGATACAAGTGACAATGACTGTCAGAGGATTATAACAGACCCGATCATACCTTTGCAAACCAGCAAAGCTGCTATGAGAAACTGAACCCATATCACTATGTGGTCTATAATGCAGGATTCCTGGTTTTCACCCAGGGGGCCTGGGTTCAGCTCCTGATATGGAAATGAAAGGAGTGAAGCTTGAAGTTTCTCTTCAGCAGATTTCAGCAATAACGGTAGATGATGGATGGACAGTCGTAGATATAGCAAAAGTAATAATGTGGTAATGAAGTTTGTATCTGAAACTCTACCGCACTCAGAATTACATCAAGCCCATTTGAAAGCATAAACATGTAGATAAGTTTATGTCACAGCATAAGTGGAAAATGCTTTAACTTTCACATTTTCATAATGTCATCATGTTCTACTTCAAATCTCCTTAAATCGCCTCAAAATCTCTGCGGAAAACACTTTTTCCTCCTGTCCTTTATTTAGGAAACACGAGTCTGCAGAAAACACAGTGTGACACTGACATACCTGGCATAGCCTCTAAGAAAGATGACTTACTTTGCTACGTAACAGCTGAGATACTGAAGAACGTTTAAGCTCATAGACCTCTGGTAGAATGATCACCATATAGGAGACCACCATATATATATATATATATATATATATATATATATATATATATATATATATATATATATATATATATATATATATATATATATATATATATATATATATATATATATATATATATATATATATATATATATATATATATATATATATATATATATATATATATATGCATGCCTATAAATCAACCAGTAAATATGAGGTGAAAGAAAACCTGCAGCAGAAGCAGAGATGCCTCCCAGCTGCTAACGAGGAGGCTGATTACGTTTTTTAATTGTGGCGTTCCTCGTACTTTAATCACGCCTTCAAAGGTCGTGTTTACTGGAATCACTCATCTGTCTCTCTGATGACTCTTTACTCAGTTAATGCAGGCAGCATTTTAATGCAGAAAAACATCATTACTGAGTATAATCATGTCCTAATTTACATAAGGAAAGAGAGAGGGAAACGTCTCCAGCTCTGACATGTTCACAACAAGATGAAACATGTGGCCCAGATAAAACCACACTGAAGGAAAAACACTGTAAGAAACTATCAGCAGACAAATTCTTGTGAAGACAAATTCTGCACAGAGAAGTGAAAAGAGAGCAAAACTAAAACACACTGAATTTCAGTAAAAGGAGTTAATCTGTGGAGCAGCTGTAGTGAAGACATGAAAACATGTAAAGTGGGAAAGTGGGTTCAACCAAATGTTCTAGTGTAAGTTTTGCTTAAACATTTTACATATGTATTTATTTATTGTATTTTAACCTGTTCAAATAAAAAAAGCTCATATTTGATTGGAGGATTGTAATAAATAGGATATTCTTCTACTCTATCAGGCTGGAGTCAGACCTCATATAGGTATATATATATATACGTATATGGGGCAGGTCACCTATCAAGGAGAGGAATGAATGAAATGAATGAGAGAGGCTGTTTTTGTTTACTGTATTTGATATCATGGTGTCTATATTTTACTATTTTTTTTATTTTACTCTTGTTGCACTGCAGTCACTGATTGACAAACAAAATCTCATTGCCTTGTGTATGTAAATGAACAATGGAATGACTGGAATGAATCTTGAATCTTCAATATTCACATTTTAAATGTGTGATAATATAAAACAGCTGCACATTTGTTTTTATACTGGTATGTACATTTTTTTTCCCGTCTGTAATAAGTAAATTAATATCAGCGCCCGCTGTGAATGTGGATCTCTACGCTATTTATTTTATTACCGGAACTTTAAAGGCCTGGATGATATTTACGAGGATACTGGACTGTTGCTGTATTTTCTTTGTTTATCCAATGTGCTTTTATATGTCTATTTGTTCTATGCTGGACCACAAATTGCCTCCTGGAGGACATTAAAGTTTCTCTCTCTGGTTTGGATCACCCTCCAAATGGGATGTGAAGATATTCAGACCATTATAACACCCTGTGTACCTACAAATTATATAAATGCAACTTGGCAAACATCAAACTGTGAATTTGAGCATAAAAAACTAAAAATTAGAGTATCATCGGAAGGACAAACCGTTTGAAGGGAAATATGGACTCTCAGCCCATAATTACATGATCCTTACCAATGAGACTTTATTATAAAGGGAAATGAACAAGTTTTCTAATGATATACAATAGAAAACAGAGATTTGACTGACCAAACATAAATTTCTGAGTGTTTTCTTTGTGGTGTATATATATATATATATATATATATATATATATATATATATATATATATATACTGAGACTATATTCTATACTATTAGAGGTGTAACAATTCTCCAACTCGGTTCAAACCTCATTCCGTCAAATGAAAAGCGTGATCTCTGATTTATAAAGTCACTGTGTGGTCTAATGAACAGCTGCTCTGCTGTTAAAACTCTGCAGCCGGAGTTGAGGACATTCAACATTAATGAAGCACAGTTTGATCCACACATGGACGACAAACATTAAAACATCAATTACAGAGCAGAGAGCTGACTTTGGATTGTAGTATCACATCTTTCATCAGTATATTTACACTGATGCTGTTAAAATGTCAGTGTTCATTCATCTGCATTGTCACCGATAAATAATTCCCTGTTTCAAACGTCCTGCTTTTACTAAAAGTGGGGCTTGAAATGTATTTATTACCACCGCTGCTCTTTAACCACTGAAGTCGAGTAGGGCTATTTGGCCTGAGCCTCATCGCATCGGTTCATCATCAGAATTTCTCTCTGTGTTTGGATTTGTTTCCTCCTCCGAGTTTCAGATCCCCACAGAAAAAAAGCAGAGAATTATGTCACTTTTCTCCTTCATCATCTGTTGCGTTGTAATAAAGAGTTCAGCTCCAGATGGCTGAACAGAGAGAAGAGGATCTGCAGATTATCAGCGGCTGCTTTAAATGCACGCTAATTATTTCATTATAATGCAGAATCCATGTAAACACCACACCACTTATATTAATTTCATTATGCTCCCAAAATATGTTGATTATTCCAATCTCACTTGCATTATTTGTGGCCAATCAAAGCATGTTTATACCTGAGTCAACCAATTAGATTAGGATTCAAAAAGCAGCTGTTTGATTCGGTCCTACTTTTGTAAGTAAGTGTGGATTATTTCAGTAAAAATGTAACTCATGGTAATAAATTATCCATCAGGATATTAATGATCTATTAAGATATTATTGCCTATCAGCAGATAAATTCCCTACATTCCACTTCAGAAGTTCTGTGTAGATCTAATAAGAAAGTATTAGACTCTTTAAAAAAAAAGAAAAAAACATTTTACCGTCAAGAAATAGAGAAATATATATTTTACACAAATATAAGCCAAACCTAGCCATAACTTAACATGCACGTGTGTCTATATAGCCGAGTTTCAGTCATGTGGTCATGTAAACATGGAGACGGTGGCCATGGAGTAAACCGCTGTAGATAGCACTTATTGCACAGCTTTAGATTAAATTTTGAGAAAAAGATAACGCGAATTAATAAAAAATATATTGGACGTAACCCCTATTTAATAAATTTCAGTGAATTTTCAACAGAACTGACAATTTTTCGACAGTCAAGGCTGTCGACATCATAAATTACCTGCTCCAGCAAATGAAAGCAGAAAGGAGGCATGCAACTTTTTTGTCAGCAGGTGGGTCCACAACCTCGGTACCAAACGACTCTGAGATGAATATCATTCGGTCTCCTCGGGTTGAGTGTTTGTTCTTATTGTTTATGTGAATATGCTACCAGCTAGCAGCAGCATCTATTAGCCACTGCACAGTCCGATCGCCTTTGATGGTCTTTACTTTTCATTCTTAACTCTCTTTGGAGAGATGCCTCCGATTGGGGGTTTGTATTTTCATGATCCAGGTTGACTGTCGCTCAGTCTACAGACCCAACCTCACTCAAAGAGCTAGATCAGCCTAGATAGTCAGAATGGAGTCTATATTACACAATTGTAAATTGTTAAAAAATTCAAAACACATGCTCTCATCAAGTTTATATTCTAGGTGGATTTAAAATGTATCTTTTTTGGTTACACCGACATATTGTGGCAAAAAAAACGGCACAAAATCATGATTTTTGAAAAAAAAAAAGATACAAATGGACTTTTAAATAACAAGAAACCAACATGAACACACAATGTACATTTTGAGAGACCTGGTGTATATTTCTTAAAACTGTATACAATTGTTTTGAATTTCTCATCTTGCCAAACATTATTTTTCACTGACCCACAAACAAATTAGCTTTCTAGTATAGACCTACCTCTGATGAAGCGGACTCAGCTCCTCCAGAATGCAAACATAGGTTAAAAATCCACCGTGCAGCATTGTTCTGACAGATTTTTCCATTTTTCACCTGTGCGAACAATTACTTTCTGTAAAACAACCATGTCTTTTCAGTTTGATCAACTGTCGCAGCCATAAACGACACCAAAACTCAGCATCTTTAAAAGCTTTATCTTCACTTCGTGCCCTCTATCTGAATTCCGTGCTCCAATGATGTAGCATTGCGATGTCACATGAAAGTGAGCTTTTCCAAAACTATTAGGATCATGTCTGGCTGAATTACCGTTAAAACTGACCATAGACAAACGATTAATTCTGGTCCCAACAACAAGACAGAATTCTGCCAACTATTAATATTCTATTGACCAGCAAGAGCCACTAAAATAATTAAAACAATCAACTTTGCCACTTTCTCCAACAAACCACCAATTTTCACCAAAAACGACCGAGTACTTTTTGACGCTGCAAATGGCACCGGAAACTGTACGTCCTCACGAAGGCAATAAACACAAAACCAAAAGTAGAACCCTAAATCTCAAAACAGACAATGTTTGAGAGAGACTTAGAAATTATTTTTTGAAACCAAAAAATTGGTTGCCATGGTGACCAACCTCCATCCACTGGCCGTGGGACTTCATTTTGAGGATGATGCAGGGGTCCGGCTTGGACAAAGCATCGCGGTCGGAGATTCCTTTGCAGGTGAGCCGCAGTTCCACTTTGGTGAGGCAGGGACTGCTGAACAAACCCAGAGAGTTGGCCGCTGACTCGTAGATGTCGCTCATGGTGGAGGCGGGATGGGAAATCTGCACAGGTGACAGAAAGGATAGACTCAAGATCACTCAATATGTCGCTGATGAGAGCGTTTTGGTGTGCAGAAACATTAATATGGAAAGAGATAATGTCATAGATCTCAGCTCCTCTTAATACAGGAATTTACTCCAACTACCAACCTATAACTCTTTATATCGTGGCCGCAAAGTGATCATTTCATATCTGCTTTGTTGTAATTGCATGAATATGTTCCCAGGGATGATTAGACAGGATTCACCCAACAAGCTGAACAAGTGTTAAGAAATAAGAACATATATTTTACCCCTGAGTCCGTCATTCATTACACTCAGTCAACTGCATCTGATAAAACCTGTATATTCAGCCAGAGGATTTTAATTATACTGTGCAGAAAGACAAAAGGATTGTGTTCAAACTGATCCTTTCACACACACACACACACACACACACACACACACATACTGGTTTCTATGTTGGATGGACCAAATTCACTTTGTGGGACCCCCTTACTAAAGGTCCTAGAGATAAAAAAAAAAAAAAGTCTGGCACATTAGACATTAGATATAGCTTTGTTAGCTCATACAAAACTTAAGAATTCTGAATTGTTATGAACATTCTAAATGGGGACTTGTGAAAAATCAGAGGAACATGGTTAATGAGGACCTGATTACATAACTTTGCATAATTTATACAAATTCCCATTTAATGGGATAATAAAACAGGTCCCACAATAATAAAACAGGTCTCAACATGTTGTCCATTATAAATGACTGTCTCAGTGTTCTGATTAAAGTGGTTGGTCTCCTGTAGATTCAATAATAGAATATAAAGCTTCAGTTGAAACTATTCATGGACAAACAGTTCTACAAAAACAATCCTGAACCTATAAAACCACATCTGAACCTCAAACTGCAGTTTGACAACAAAAGAATCTGTAAAATCTCACTTTCCAAAAGTGTCCTGAATGTCGTGATTCTCCAAAAGCATCTTCAAAAAAAAAACTCCTCAGTTTTAAAAAAAAAGAAAAACTGTCCTCATTTTCCAAATTGTATGTTTCAAAATGTTCCCACTTTCCAAATCTGTTTTCGCTTTCAGAAAAATGGTTTCAACACTTTCCCCAAATATGTCATCATTTCAAAAGCATTCAGGCTTCCCAAAGAAATTGGTGGTTATAAAAAAATCCTTTTTCTGAAAAAGTCTTTATTTTCCAAAAATGTCTTTTGGAAAATCGTCCCCAATATCAAAGAATCTCCTTTTCCCCAACAATCCATCAGATAAACTTCACACTTTGTTGACTTGTTCTTTCTAGAGAGAGAAGCTTGAGAGATGTAAAACTATATTGTGATAATCACTGGTTCTTAAAAGAACCAGTGATTATCACAACTTCAAATAAAAGTTTATACATAATATGGGACCTTTAGGATATATATATATATATATATATATATATATATATATATATATATATATATATATATATATATATATATATATATAAACTCTGCTTTGATTTATAATGTGTCTGACGTGTTTTTTCCTTGTTTTATTAAAATCCTTAAAATGACTTCTGCTCCCTCATTAACAATTCCAGAATCCCTATGAATATATAAATATATTTCATTTTAGAAGTTCTGCTACAGTGTTTGTTCTCCACAGGCTTCAAGTATCCACATCACATTAGTGTAAATTGACTATTGGATCACAAATCATGTTTGGTTTCAAACTATTTGGAGGTCAAATAATCAGTCAATAATCATCAGTAGATGAAAGTGAAAACAAACTCTGCAAAGACATTGTACTGCACAGAGAAGCTCACACATGCGGCTGAAGGAAGAAGAGAAGAAACTCATTTTTAACCAAGGAGGGGCTTTAATATTACAACTCTGACTCTTCACTGTGGTTGGATGTCAGGAAACAAGCATGAGAGAAACACTCACATTTCATCATCTTCCTTTCATGTTCTCAGTTTTCACAAAAAAGCATGGCGCCTTTCATTAAGACTGAGGTTGAAATACAAACCAGGCAGCTGACAGCTTCAGTTCAAATAATAAGCTGCTAAGATAATGGGTGGAGGAGAAACGGCAGCTCACAGTCACAGTTACAGTTACTGGCCAAATGGGTTTATGAAGACAAGACTAGACACTAGAGACAATAAAGATACTAGAGACTCTAGAAACTCCAGAGATACTAAAGACACTAGAGACACCAAAGACTCTAGAGATACTAGAGACACTATACACACTAAACACACCAGACTCTAGAGACAACAAAGACTCTAGACATACTAGAGACACTATACACACTAAACACACCAGACTCTAGAGACAACAAAGACTCTAGACATACTAGAGACACTATACACACTAAACACACCAGACTCTAGAGACACCAAAGACTGTAGAGATACTAGAGGCACTATACACACTAAACACACCAGAGACTTTAGAGACACCAAAGACTGTAGAGGAACTAGAGACACTATACACACTAAACACACCAGAGACTCTAGAGACACCAAAGACTCTAGACATACTAGAGACACTATACACACTAAACACACCAGACTCTAGAGACACCAAAGACTCTAGACATACTAGAGACACTATACACACTAAACACAGCAGAGACTCTAGAGACACCAAAGACTCTAGACATACTAGAGACACTATACACACTAAACACACCAGACTCTAGAGACACCAAAGACTGTAGAGATACTAGAGGCACTATACACACTAAACACACCAGAGACTTTAGAGACACCAAAGACTGTAGAGGAACTAGAGACACTATACACACTAAACACACCAGAGACTCTAGAGACACCAACGACTCTAGACATACTAGAGACACTATACACACTAAACACACCAGACTCTAGAGACACCAAAGACTCTAGACATACTAGAGACACTATACACACTAAACACAGCAGAGACTCTAGAGACACCAAAGACTCTAGACATACTAGAGACACTATACACACTAAACACACCAGACTCTAGAGACACCAAAGACTGTAGAGATACTAGAGGCACTATACACACTAAACACACCAGAGACTTTAGAGACACCAAAGACTGTAGAGGAACTAGAGACACTATACACACTAAACACACCAGACTCTAGAGACACCAAAGACTCTAGACATACTAGAGACACTATACACACTAAACACACCAGACTCTAGAGACACCAAAGACTGTAGAGATACTAGAGGCACTATACACACTAAACACACCAGACTCTAGAGACACCAAAGACTCTAGAGATACTAGAGACACTATACACACTAAACACACCAGAGACTTTAGAGACACCAAAGACTGTAGAGGAACTAGAGACACTATACACACTAAACACACCAGACACTAGAGACACCAAAGACTCTAGACATACTAGAGACACTATACACACTAAACACACCAGACTCTAGAGACACCAAAGACTGTAGAGATACTAGAGACACTATACACACTAAACACACCAGACTCTAGAGACACCAAAGACTCTAGACAAACTAGAGGCACTATACACACTAAACACACCAGAGACTCTAGAGACACCAAAGACTCTAGACATACTAGAGACACTATACACACTAAACACACCAGACTCTAGAGACACCAAAGACTCTAGAGATACTAGAGACACTATACACACTAAACACACCAGAGACTTTAGAGACACCAAAGACTGTAGAGGAACTAGAGACACTATACACACTAAACACACCAGACACTAGAGACACCAAAGACTCTAGACATACTAGAGACACTATACACACTAAACACACCAGACTCTAGAGACACCAAAGACTGTAGAGATACTAGAGACACTATACACACTAAACACACCAGACTCTAGAGACACCAAAGACTCTAGACATACTAGAGGCACTATACACACTAAACACACCAGAGACTCTAGAGACACCAAAGACTCTAGACATACTAGAGACACTATACACACTAAACACACCAGACTCTAGAGACACCAAAGACTCTAGACATACTAGAGACACTATACACACTAAACACAGCAGAGACTCTAGAGACACCAAAGACTCTAGACATACTAGAGACACTATACACACTAAACACACCAGACTCTAGAGACACCAAAGACTGTAGAGATACTAGAGGCACTATACACACTAAACACACCAGAGACTTTAGAGACACCAAAGACTGTAGAGGAACTAGAGACACTATACACACTAAACACACCAGACACTAGAGACACCAAAGACTCTAGAGATACGAGAGACACTATACACACTAAACACACCAGAGACTCTAGAGACACCAAAGACTCTAGAGATACGAGAGACACTATACACACTAAACACACCAGAGACTCTAGAGACACCAAAGACACTAAAGACTCTAGAGATACTAGAGACAAAGAGACAAGACACACCAGAGACAAAATCACTAGAGACTCTAGAGCAGGGGTCACCAACCCTGCTCCTGGAGAGCTACCACCCTGTATGTTTTAGGAATCTCTTCAACACACCTGATTCTAATTATCAGCTCATTATCAAGTAGCTGAAGCTTGTCAAGGGCTGGTTAGAAATTAGAATTAGGTGTGTTGAAGTGGGGGAGATTCCTAAAATATGCAGATTGGTAGCTCTTCAGGAGCAGGGTTGATGACCTCTGCTCTCGAGTGACTCTAGAGACATTAGATGAGTGTCTCTGGTAGAGACACTAGACAGAGACTGTAGAGACACTATAAATACTAAACACACTAGTCACTCTAGAGACACCAGAGACACTAAAGAGATAATAGAGACAGAGAAATGAGACACACCGGAGACTAGAGATACAAGCCATTCTAGAGACTCTAATAGACACGAGACACACCAGAGAAACTAGAGAGTCTTGAGACTCCAAAGACATTAGAGACACTAGAGACTCTAGAGATTCTAAAGATACTGGATACACCGGAGACTCTGGAGACACCAGACACATCACAACCTCTGGACTCTGTACTGAATGTTCTTTAGTCTTTTCAGACATGTGTCTGTTTGCTCTGATACACACTCTTCATCGTTGTCCTAGTCACCTTCCTTCATCATCATCCTCCTCTGATTAATCTCCTCTGACCGACATGTGATGTTCTGCTCAGGAGGAAGTTACAGTAAACATATCCTCGTCCTGCTTGCTGCCTCCGGCTCAGGTTACGCAGGATGTAAAGCAGCTGCAAAGGTTCAGCGTTAAGACTCCACGATGTTCGTTTAAAGACGAACCCCAGCTCTGATCTATAACTGAAGACGATCAGGTTCCAAGGTCACTGCAGTGCTGCAAATTACTGCTGCTCTAAGTCATTTTTTATGGACTTATGAATCGGAAAAAGTCCATAATATACAGTATCTGCATGGATTATTGGTTTCTTTATCAATACCAGTGAAATCAAAACAGAATTTGTGTTATATCTTTTAATGTTCATTTTTAGAGGATTCATGAATCTGATCTATTTCCTCTTGTAAGTGCACCAATCACTGAAAGTCTTTAATATCACGTATTGATCCAAACCACGACAATCAGCCAAAGTCGCCTGGATCCATTAGTTCTCCACAACACACGAGTCTGTTTGTGAATTCATCTCTGAATAACCAAGAGCTGAACTTTCATCTAATTGCTGGTTCCCGATTATCATTCATCAATTTATTTCACCCCCTGTGATCATAATTCCCAAATATAATGTTGCTGAGCTGCTGCACGTCTTCGTGTCTGCAGGAATTTCAAACTTACTGAAATTAAGATTAAAACCAGATATTACAGATAAAAGCTCAGGAGACTTGTCAAACATCTGTTTGACCGTGAAGATAAGAAACATATAGTGTTTCCGTCTCCCAAAGGAAGAAAACGGAGCTCTTAAAACCATCCCATCACATGAATCCCTTTTTGTTTCTGTTTCTCAGCTGGGATTTCCAGCTTCACACAGAGATTTCAGTATTTGCTTTGACACAAAACCTCAATCAACCAATCAACACTCAGCTCCGATAGATAAAACCTTTTCCAAACACAATCAGAAATATGATGAAATCATACTTTTCTCCCAGAACTGCTGTTTACTCATTGTTACTGAATCTATTTCTGCGGTAATTTCCTTTTACTTTAATGCTTGTTGCTTCCAGCTCTTCCATTACTGGCTTGCTAAAAGCTGCCTCTTGTTATACATCATCAGATACAACCCCGGATCTGATTGGACATTCACGCTAATTTATGTAAATATCCATCATCAGAAAACATCCTCTTTCTGAATCACATTTCACAGCAAATCATCAAACTGTATTTTACATTTAAAACCACATAGATGCAGCCTGTAATGGATAAATACACATATATGCTGCTCACTGCAGGTTCACACAGAGTCAATTTAATATCTCAGCTTTCAGTGGCACAAACATTATTTACAATAAAGCCAAGGACTGTTGTGGGTTACAGGTCAAAGGTCAACAGCAAGAGAGAAGTGAACAGGGAGCAGAGAGAGAGACATCTTGTTGTCAACGGTGAATAAATGAAACCTTTAAAAGCGTTTGAAAACTTCTGCCGCAGCATCACGTCTGCGACCAGCTCAGCGTGATCCTGATACTTCAGTTCAAGCTGAATATGTTTTCCAGCAGTGTGTCCTACATTCACAGAGACTCACTCAGGGAACATCGCTCCTATAATAAATTCAAATTACAAGACAAACTACTCTTCTTTGGCAGCCTGTTTCCTTCCAGGTCACAGTTAGATGAAACTCTAACATTAACCAGAGTCTCAACATGAGACTAAACCATGAGGATGTTTAATATTGTTGCAGATACTGTGATATTTAAGCAGAAAATAAACGAAAAGAAAAAAAATCAAGCGTCATTATGTTTCCTGCAAAACTCTCTCGCTGCTACATAAGTAGAAGACAGTAAACACATGTTCTGTTGTTCTCACCATATAATTACAAACACAGCATTTGTCTTCTATATTCTGAATGCGTTTGATAATGGAATTTATTGTGTTATACGAACCCAATATTCAGCCAAGTGCTGAGTGAATCTTCCTACCAGCTGAGGCTCTGACATACAACAGCAGATTAAAGAGCTGCTCATGAAAATCACATCACAGATCCGTGTACAGCTTCAGCACTACAACAGAGTTAATAATTCATGTGATTCAGAGGCGTCCGCTCGGTGCTCCGCTCGCCACTCTCTGTGGTTTCTGGGTAACAGAGACCCTTTTTGCTCGCGGACGAACAACATCGAAACAGCGAAAACTATCAGAGCTTCACAGTGATCGAAAGTAAAGTAAAGACATGATGTGTCTTTACTTTACGGCTCCACGGGCGTCTGAGAACTGATGGAGTGAGTCACAGTTTGCAACAGGAAAATTCAAAATGCATTTTCCGCACAGGCTTCCTGAGGTGGAACACCCGAATAAACCTCTGAAAACTAGATTTTACGTTTTACATCAGTCATTAAAAACTGTGTCTCCTAAAGCGTCCAACATTCACATATACAGTATGTGTATATACATATATACATATGAAAAGCACTGAAAAATAATACAATAACATAATATTTTTTACCAAATATCTCGATATTGATATATGACCATGTACACTGACTGATAAGTATTGTAGCAGCACATTTTAGTCAATTAATGGATTAGTTTCCAACTATTATATTAATTGTCAACTATTTTGATAATCTTTTTTTTTTATTTGAGCCATTTTTAGGAAGAAAATGTCCGTTCTCTGCTTCCAGATTCTCAAATCTGATTATTTTCTGGTTTCTTTAGTACTATTTTACTTTTACTATACTTTACTTCACTATTTTACTACTTTAGTACTATTCTATAATAATAACACAATGATTTTGGGTTGTGGACTGTTTTACTGAACAAAAGAGAAACAGTGATCAACATTTTACACCATTTTATGAAGCAAACATCTAATCAAAAACAGCCATTAGTTGCAGCCTTAATAAGTAGCTCATCAGGAATCAGGAAATACACTGACTGTGTATAGGTACCTCATACAACCCTAATTCAATAAATGTGAACTATTCCTTTAATGCAACATTTAGGTACTCTTTCAATACTTCTTTGTTCTTCCCAATGTGTGCTACTTGGTTTAGGTGGAATGTGTCCAGTGATGAAGGACAAAATTGATCATTTCTGTGAATGTCCACTAGGTGGCAGCAGCAGCAGCAAGGTAAAGGTCGTCTGATCTGCCAGTTGGTGTCATTGTTACGTTTCCACATACATCAGACACAGGTGCAGAAACTCTTTTGTTCCGTCTGTCAAACTGAATCTCGGCCTGTTCCCAGTCGTCCTCAGAGCAGCTGAGTGTGACACTCAGCGATAGAAGCGACTGCAGCTACGCCCTCACAGCCTCTCCTCTGATGTTTGATTTGTTGTTTGATTAAAGCCTCTTTAAGTTTCTTTAACAATGAAATCTGATCAGTCTGTGTGTAACATGTGTTTTTTTGTGCGTTGTAGTGATGAACCGACAGGGAACTATCAGACTGCTCCTCTCAGCTTTATGAAGCATGGAGGAAACGCTCCCAGGTCGTCGTTTGTCTGTGCGGCTGCAACTTTACTGTTGTGGTTCAGTCTCAGCTCTCTCATATTGTGGCAGCAACAGTCAACTGTTTTCAGAGAAAAAGCTGTAAAAACCCAAAGAACAATTCCTGCTCAGCACCACACACATGCACATGCATGTGCACACACGCAGTTAGCTGGAGAATAGCTGTGAACATAATGGAGCATTTTGCAGCTAAAGAGCAGATATTTCCCTCTGGAGTTGGTGGAGCAGAAACAGAGTCAAAGACTTATATTCACCAGCTGGACAGAAACACGTCTCCACACAAACAATCACGTTGCTCTGTAATTGATATGGAAATCAGCAGCTGTTGCCAACTATTTTAACATATTAAAATCTGATAAAGTGTCAGAGTTTCTGATGAAAAAACCTAATATCAGTTACTGCAGGTAATTGTTGTTTTGTTGTTTGTTCATCGTGTAATAAAATAGTTCATTCCCTGATTATACAAGTGTATAATCAGGGGTCAACAGGACAAAGGTCAACATGTACAGTCGAGGTCAACACGGAGAGTCAAGGGTCAACGGGGCAACAAACTTTTTGTCCCCACAGGAGATGAATTTGGCCGTAATACAGACAGAAATAACCAAAAGTCAATAATTCATCAATAATTCAAACAAAGTGTCATTGAGCTGGAAGAAGGTTTATAAACAGTAATTAATGCTCTATAAATCAGTTAATAAGCTGTGATAAATTGATTTTCAGCTCCAAAACTAATATGAAGGATTAATAAAGCTTTAGCTAAAACTTTAAACCCTTTATAAAGGCTGTATTATTAGATATTGGTGCCAATATTCAAATATCGAAAGCCACAACACACAAATGATAAATAATCTTACTGTGTCACATTTTCAGCTACAATCTGTACTAACCAGCATTTAAAAAACACCAGAAAATAAAGCAGATATCCACAACAAATCCATAAACCACCAATAAAAACGATATATCTATACGTATATCTACAGATATAGATTTTGATGTAATATTTCCTGTGTGTCTGAAATCCTGGAGAAACCTAAATGAATGTGAAATGAAATTTACATACAATTAAATAAACAGTTGCTTCGGTTGTTGGTTGAATATTTTAGGGTTTTGTGAAGGAATTTCATGAAACTGGCACAAAAGCATCATAATAAATAAAAAATAAAAAAAAGATGAAGAAGAAGAACAGGGAACTCAGCATATTTGTCTTCTGTAATTCCCAAAATACTAACAAATCCACTTTCTTTTCTCCGACACACGTTTATAAATATATTATAAGAAACTAGTGATGAACAAAGCTGCTTTCAGATCCTAAACATCATCACAGACCACATCACGGCAGCAGCAGAGCAGATATGTTTTTTAAAATAAGATCACAACAGGCAGCAGGAGAGAAATATAATATAAGTAACTAAATCTGAACCTTCTTACCTTTTCACAGGTGTGTGAAGAAGAAGCTCCGGACTGAGAAAAGCATCAGAAAGTTTCCAGTTTCAGCTCAGATGGACTGAACTGAGATCAGCTCCCCTCTGACAGACACAGAGCTTCATCTTCATCCTCCTCCTCCTCCTCCTCCTCCTCTGGCTGCTGGAGAGTCTTTACAGCCTCCAGCCGCCTCTCGCAGCTTTATATCGGGGGAAGCCTCACACACCATAGGGAGGAGGAGGAAGAGGAGGAAGAGGAGGAGGAGGAGGACAAAGGAGAGAGGATGAGAGGATGAGAGGAAAGAGGAGCAGTCTGCAGCGCCTCCTGTAGGCCATCAGAGGAACTGCAGGTCAGTGGAACATTGATAATAGAATATTCAACATAAAAATGTAAAGAAATATACTCCATTATAAGCTAAAGTCCTGCGTGACAATTCTCACATACGTACAATTACATAAACTTTATAAAATATGAGATAACTGTGCTTTAATTAGTATTTCTATGCGATTCTACTTTATAATAAATGTTGAATAAATATTGCCAGAATAAATATTGTACTTTCTCCACTAACTGCAGTATTAGTTACTCAGATGCATGGATAATATAAGAAACTTTCAAAATCCAACACATTGTGAAGCCAGTGGTTTGAACATTTGAGTCTTTTACATTTTACAAACAGCAGCTCACATTTCACATGTCTCACGTAGGTTCATTTAAAAAAAAATGTTCAATTGGTCCAATATTTCACCAAAAAATTGAGAGAAAACGTTAAACAGATTAGTGAATCAGAATATCAGAATTTATTTACTATAATACTGTACTGTAATACTTTTACTGCTTTAACTCATAATACGTACGTACTTTATTGCAATATTTTAACTACATCAACTCATAATACTTGCACAGCACGTTTACTTACTGTAGTAGTTTTCATGCAGGATTTTCACCTATAACGTAGTGTTTTTACTTTGCTGTACTGGTAATTTTACTTCAAATATCTGAATACGTGTTTCGTCACGAAGAAAAATGAACTAAATTCAGAGTTACAGAAACGCTTTTACTTTGAAAGTCGGAACCGGAAGTGGTTTGTTTTCCCGGCTCGAAGCGGAGAAAGAAAAGCGTGAGAACGTCATTGCGGAAGTTTCACTGAGTCGCGTTTCGCAGCAGAAACTAAGCGACAAGTTGTCAAAGAAGCGTCAACATCTGGAAGTTTGTTGTCCTGCGGATTGGAAGCAAATCGCACGGTAAGTTTTAACCGGTTTAAACCTGAAATATTCACTTTTTATTGACGTTTTGGACAACTTCCTGTTCATGAGGAGCAGATTTTAGGCCACCACTTAAAAGTTGATGCCTCCGTGAAGATCGATGCGATTACACGTTTATCGGTTTTATTAAGGGTCGCGTACAATTGCTCTTTTAAAGCTTTTTATTTTAAGTTTTGATATCTCAAACACGTATTTGCACTTGAAAAAACAAAATCACAAATCATCTCAATATGAGTTTCATCTTCTCTCTTATTCTTTCTGGAGCTCTAGAAAGCAAAAGTTGAGTTTGTTCTGTCATTTATATTTATGAGCCTCAAAGTGAAAGGAAAAAGAGGAAAATGACAATTTACTATCTCATGGGAGATTTAAGTGCCGCCTTTTTCTTTATCTGGAAAATCCTTAAAAAAACTATAAGACAGACTAAGTGTTTTATTTTAACTCGTCCAGCTTCGATCGTTTGCGTTTAGTCAGCGCAAACACACCTGGATCTGCGCAGTTTCACTTTCACTCTCAAACAACATGGAATCTAAATTAAATGTGGAGAGAGCCTTTAATTCCACCTGATAAGACCTCAGCTGACATACAACCACCGCATAATGAACATTATTTGAGTTGATGAAATAATGTTGGTAATAGGGTTGCATTTATCATCTATTTTACAACGAATCTAGTATTGAAACGATTAATCAATACGTTGTTTGGTTCATAAAGTGGTGTTAATTGTTTTAAAGTGTTTCCCAAATTCTAAAATGTCTTTTTTGTCCAGACCAACAGTCCACAACCCAAAGACCATCAGTTTACTATTATAGAAGAATAAAGAAACCAGAAAATAATCAGATTTGAGAAGCTGGAACCAGAGAAATTGGACATTTTTATCTTAAAAATAACTCAAATTGATTAATCTACGATCAGAATAGTTGGCGATGAATGTAATAGCTGGCAACTAATCGATTAACCGACTAATTGTCGCAGCTCTAGTTAGTAAATACACCAGCTTATCATTGTCAAATATAATAATATACATTTAATATGACAGGTACTAACTCAATGTACTTAAAGTAAATAGAAACACAATCATACATGCAAAAAAGCAGCAGTATGTGTATAAAAAATATAAAAAAACATGTACAAATTAAATTAAAGATAAGAAGCTATTACATTAAAAAGGTTTTTTTATTATTATTAAAAGGAAATAACACCAATCATGTAATGTTAAAACCTAAATAAAACCTTGGGAAAAAGAGTGTTTTAGTCTCTAAATTGAAAAAAGATACTGCAACAGGCACCATGAGCTGATTTAGAATAAATTCTTGGTATATCAAAGATCTGGATGATCTCAGGTGTCTGTCTGGTGTTATTAGTGTCTTATCTAATTATTAACCTCAGTATTTAATGAACATGTCATCATTTATCTGTTAGATCCTCGTTAGATCATTCCAGGTCTTGTACATTTTTCTCTGTCCAGTTTATCAGAGATACCAACGTTGTATGACCTCGTTTCGCCAACATTTTCTCACCTTATGTGGATGTTTGACTCATATTTGCTATTTTTTTTCCCCGTGTGTCGTCTCTCAGCTCCATCATGGCCACGACTGACGTTTACTCCTCGACGACGGCCCCAAACCCCAAATCCTCATATTGCCTGGTTCCGTCAGAACATCTGGATAAACTCCGCTTCATCATCAAAGTCTTGGAAGTGGTGAGTTCAATGCCTCCTCCAGCTATCTGAATTCTGAGATGTGAAGTCGTGCTGCTGTTCACATGAGAGACTGAAGCTTTGCTCATGAACAGCGTTTTCTAAACATCAGTCTTTACTTATTTCCTCTCAGCTTCAGTTTATTTACACAGACAAAAAAAGACTAAAATCATGAATTTGCTTGAAATATAGAGCTTTATGTCTAAGAGCCACATGGCTTGCCTCAACCTCATCTCACCAATGACCTAATTTATGCCTGCAGTGGACGATCTAATGAAATTATATTTTCAATCAGATTCAGCGAAAAGCAGAGATTCCCCCATTTCTGCTCATTATCATGAGCATCCAGACTTTGAGGGGACAGCTGAAAGTGCTGGAGTTAACGAGGGAGGGAGTAATTTATGAGTGGAACATCTCTGGAAGAGCGTTGAGTGGAAATAAGTCGTATCAGATGACATCACCCAGATGTGCCAATCACACAATCTGCAGAAAAGACGACAGGAGCGTAAATCTGAACTCGCATCAGCCTGAGGCCAAAGGAACCGAAACACTCGTCGTCATTAATTATTCTGTAGTATTTTCACAACAGAAAGGAGACGCTTTTCAGTTTTGGAGCTTATTCAACCTTTGACATCAGCCGTTCCCACATAAAAATATGTCCTACGGTCTGCGGTTTACATTTAACTGCATTAGCGCTGCAGCTGACACCGATTTTGATAGGATCGATTATTCTATTGATTATTGAAATGATTAATTTATTAGTTGTTTGGCTCATGAAATGGCACAAACTGAAGATTCAACCTAAAATGTCTTTTTTGGTCCAGACCAAGAGTCCGCAACTCAAAGATCATCAGTTTACTATTATAGAAGACTGAAAATAATCAGATTTAACAAGCTGGAACCAGAGAATTTGGACATTTTCTTCTTAAAAATGAAAAAAAGATGTAATAATTGATTAATTAACTAATTATTGCAGTTCTACTAGTCCGTTCACTATTTGATTCTGCTGGAATCTAATGGACAAAGCATTAGTTAAAACAGGTTTCAGGCTTTTAACAATGTGCAGTTTAACACCAGATTTATCGTACGATGATTGTTCCATAATAATAATCGTGTGCATTAAATCTTAATGTCCTCAGTCCAAAGTAACCGTAGGAGCAGAGTCTTATTAATCATTTCTCAATATGAAGCAGCAGGATCCTGCTCATTTCACATGTCATCACCAGACAGCGTGAAGTAAACGCCTTAGCGGCGAGTGATGAGTGGTGACCTCACGCCGACTCCATGGTCTTCCTCCGCCGTGAAGCTGCAGGAAGCTGCCGACAGGGAAGTGAAAGTGCTGCTGAGCTGGGGGAGAGCTGTCGTTAGCAGATCTCACAGCTGCAGACCTCCGCCGCTGTCGCAACACAAGGGAGAGAGGGGAGGACTGCGTCCGGCGTCCAGCCCTCGGCCCCCCTCCGCTGCACTGCTGACCCCAAAACGGATCTGTCCTTGTATTGCATTAACTTATATTACTCACTTCATACTGGGGTCTGGTGGGTTTTTGCCATGTCCCAGACTCGCTGCGGGGTTCCAGTGGTTATCTCCACCTCCACCTGGTCAGATCAGACCCTCAAGCTGAACTTGTTTTAATAATCCCAGATAAAATAAACCGGGGTCTTTCACCTCCTGGAGAACATGGAGTCTTTCTCTCTTACCACCTTTTCTGCGTCGTCCTGTGATATTAACCTAAAGTCCATCTGATTTACCAGGTGGTGACAGGTTTAACCCAAAATTGTGTGAAAAAAGATTATAGATATAGATTGAATTATTATTTTATAGATTCAAGATTCTTCATTGTCACTGCAAAAACATACGATGAAATACTGGAGAACTCAAGGACCAGTTTGTTGAAAGTTAAACAGAAGAAAATTAATAGATCAATATCTGCCCAACAGTAGAGCTGCAACTGAAGAATATTTTGATAATGGATGAATCTATTGAATATTGAAATGATTGATGGATTAGTTGTTTGATAAATAATCAGATTTGAGTAGCTGGAACCAGAGAATTTGGACATTTTCTTCTTAAAAATGTCTCAAATCCATTAATCACTTATCAGAATAGCTGGTAATTATTGGACTAATCATTACAGCTCTATAATGAATATGTATGTATGCGCGTGCGTGTGTGTGCGCATGCGTGCATGTGTGTGTGTGTGTGTGTGTGTGAGGAGATGATGAGCTCCCTCTCCTCCTGAAGTCAGATCTGTCTGTTTTTAGCTCTGTGGTCCAGAGTTAGTCTCATTTTGAAGAAAACGCTTTTTATAACCTGACTCCAGTTTGCCAAACACACTTAAACCCAGAATATTCCTCCGGTAGAAGAGAAGTCGGCTGTGAAGTGAGTCTGGAGTTTAGTTTAGTTCACCACACGACCAAATACACAGAGACAGACGGCAGAGACGGGAGCTCAACTTCCTCCAGAAAACTCCATGATCTTATTCATTGACTAAGTGAATCCAAAAAAGAAAAAAAATGAAGAAAGAAAGACTCTTTTCAATCGGCATGAACAAAACTAACTAAAGCTGTTATTAATATGACATCTAATATTTTGTGATGTTCACTTCATAAAAGAACAGAACAGTAATTCACCACACAATAATAAATTATTGTTCTTTAGATCAGCAGTTGTTGATGTGAAAGTTTCCACTAGAGCACGTCAATTAGTCATTTCATGAATTTAATAATTCAGCGACTTTTGTGATGATTAATTAATAATTTCGAGTCATTTTTAAGGAGAAAGAGTCTGATCACAGCTTCTTGAATGTGATAAGGAGGTGTGTGGTTTCTGTGGCTTTGAACATTGAGTCTCATGATGTGATTGTGACTGTTGACTCGGCTGCGGCGTCATTGGCAGCAGCTTCCTGTCGTGTGTTGGCGGTGGGCGTGTCTTCCTCCGGATCGTACCATTAAACGCGTGTGTGGGGACGTGCTGCAGATACCAAAGCTGGAAGACGCTGAGCTTCCTCTTCTGGTTCCTGCCGATTCAGCAGCATTGTGGTCGGGATACACCCAGGACACGGCTGAGCAACAGTCACTTAAAGCAGCAGTCGCTTTGCTTCAATGAAACGCTGTGGGTTTATTTAAAGGTTTAATGTCCCGCTGTCACAGCAATACTGTGAACTTTAAGTATATTTCAAGTTCACTGTGTCTAGTGTGTGTTACAGCAACAGTTCACACACGTCTTGTAACGTAACTGAAAACAATAATGATGATGATGGGTTGAACTGTTGATACCATCAGAAAACTTTACTGCAGTGTTTGTAATAAAAACAGCACATTTCTACTCCACTGTGCAGTTTATTCCACCCCCACGCTACTATATATATTCTAAAAAGTACTATATTAGACCTGCAAAGATTAGTTGATTAATCCATTAGTTTCCATCTATTACATTAATCGTCAACTATTTTGATAATCAATTTGAGTTGTGTTTAAGAAGAAAATTAATTATTAAATCTAAATTCTCTGGATCCAGCTTCCCAAATGGTTTCTTTACTCTCCTGTAATAGTAAACTGATGATCTTTGGGTTATGGACTGTTGTTCTGGACAAAAAAGACCTTTTAGTTAGAATTTTTAGCTTTGAGAAACAGTCATCAACATTTTTTAAACCAAACAAGTAATCTATTAATTGTTTGAATAATTGATAGGTTAAGCGATTCTCATAATATTTGTTAGTTGCAGCTATAATAAGTAGCCCATACAGTCCACTGCTGTACAGTAGATACTTGTGCATTATGTTTAAGTAGCTCATACAACCCTACTTAAAAAGACAAACTGTGGACTATCCCTTTAACATAGACCCTACTGTCTCAGAGTTTGCTGATATTTTCAATACTTTTTTTGTTAAAAACCGGTTGTTTTAGAATGATGCTTTATGATGCTTTATACACACAAACTGTGGGATCCTTAACAGATATTTTGACTGTTTTCTGACATTTGATGGACAAAATGATTAACAGATGAATCAAGACGATAATCTATAACTTGACTGTTAGATGACATGAGGCAAGGGTTGAATTTGAAGGGGTCTCTGGTCAGAAAGTTTGGAAGCTCCGCTGTGGGCCTTTGCGACGTTATTCTGAAAAAACAGTCTGAACAAGACGTCTGTGCTGTAGCAGGACAAACCTCACCTTCACCTGCTGTAACCTGCTGCCGTGTCGTCTCTCCGCCAGCTGCTGTCCTTCGTGGCCTTCATCCTGGAGGAGGTGGTCAACAGCTGCATCAGCTGCACCGCTCTCTATTTCTTTGAGTTTGTGAGCTGCACGGCCTTCCTCTTCACCCTGCTGCTCCTCATCCTCCTCTCCACCACGCTGCACAAGAGGGTCGGCATCACCTGCTGGCCAAAGCTGGTACGAGTCTCCTTCCACCGCCACAGTCACACTCAGTCAGTCCAACACGCACTAAATCACCTCAACTCACACCCTGTGTTTGTCCATCAAGAGATTCTCAATCTGCAGCTATTTTTATAATCTAATAATCATTTAAATCAGGGGAGTCAAAATTAAACCATTTCATGGGCCGCATACATTGCAGTTTGATCTCAAATGGGCCAAACTAGTAAAAATGAACATATAAGTAAAACCTTCAATCTTCTGCCTTCATTTCTATGTAAAGAAATGCATTATAAATATTTACACGATTAATTAACCTTTAATTTACAAAACGGGAGAGATGACATTAGAAAAATGTGCATTTCTACATTATGATGTCTGTTATTTCATATTCAGTCAGTTTACTGTTACATTTCAATTAAAAATATCACTCACTGAACAATAATTGTGTTTTTTAGCAGCAGGTGAAGTTATCTCCTGCCTTACAAACTGTTTACTAGGGATGACCCTAAAAAAATCAAAGATCATAATCATCATCATCATCATAAATCATAATTATTAATAACTGATTGATTGGCCCCTGGGCCACATGTTTCTGACAGAAATTGCCAAATATTTGAAGGTTTGAGATAATGAAAATAATCAATAATTGCAGCTCGAGTAGATTCTATGGATAATTTCTAATTCACTACCGATTTTTAAACTGTGTAGTGATTCCAGATGTTTTGCAACATCCTCATTTTTAAGTCAACTTCCCACAGTCGGTCTTGTGATCGCCAGCTGCTGCATCAAGACGTTACAAGAGATGGTCTAATGTTTAAATATGAATGGTTGTTTTAAGACACTGGAAATGTCGCAACTTTGTCCTTAATCTGCAGCAGAACAACGTCCGTTGAATTAAATTGGAACAGACTGTCTCCCTCTGTCAACATATAGTCTGTAGGTGTTGAGAGAAAGTCAGTGGAAAAGCTGCTCGTCTGCGATCGGCCGGCCTCACGTCTGACACATTTTGAACAGCTCCATCAGGTTCTGATAGTAGATGACGGTGCGTTCATCGTCGTCATTGACGACGGTGCAGTCGTTGTCGACATCGTCTGAGTCTGGCGTCGGCGTGGAGGTGATGCTGTGAGTGGCTGCTGTGTCCACAGACACCACGATGCAGAAGCTTTCACCTGAGGAGGCAGCTGCTGCTGCAGAGGCTGACTGCAAACACACATCCATGTACTACTGATTCAGTAGCTCATAAAAAATGCATATATATTATATATATTTTATTTTTATATATAGGCCGAATAGTGGTGTGTGACGCCACTGGCCCAAGGCGAATATTGCATTTTTTGAAATATTCGGTCGAATATATTCATTCAGTTACTGAATATTTGGGTTTAGTTCACCACCATATATATATATATATATATATATATATATATATATATATATATATATATATATATATATATATATATATATATATATATATATATATATATATATCTCATCATAATAGTTGTTAGATGCAACCTTAATACATACAGTAAATTAATACATACATTCTATATAATTGGAGAATGTATAAATGTTGATTATATTGGTCAAATGTTCAACACCAAATCTGGTGCAGTGCTGGAAAGTAACTAAGTACATTTACTCAAGTATTGCACTTTAGGGCTGTAGCTAGCGACTATTTTGATAGTGAATTAATCTATTGATTACTGGAATGATCAATTGGTTAGTTAATTGGTTTATAAAATGGTGTAAAATGCTGATCACTGTTTCCCCAAGAAGAAGAATCAACCCAAAATGTCCTTTTTTTTTGTCCAGAACAACAGTCCACAATCCAAGATCATCAGTTTACTATGATAGAAGACTAAACAAACCAGAATATATTCAGATTTGAGAAGCTGGAACCGGAAAATTTGGACATTTTGTGTTGAAGTCAAACTCAAATCGATCATTTGATTATCAAAATAGTTTGCAATTAATTCAACAGTTGGAAACTAATCGATTAAATACAGTTTTGAGGTACTTTTTACATTACACGATTCCAATGGAATAAAACAGCAGGTGTCATCAAATAATCATGCTGTTCATACGGGTAATTAAAGATCAAAGGATGTTTTATGTGCTTTCAGTGAAGGTGGAGGACAACAGGTGACCTCTTCTTCTCCTCCTCCTCCTCCTCCTCCTCCTTCTTCTCCTTCTGTGCAGGACTTTGTGTACACCGGTGTCATCGCTCTGTTGTTCCTCATCGCCTCCATCGTCTTCGCTTCAGACAACAGCGCCAAGTCTCTGGAGAGGAGCGCTATGGTAAGAAAACAGCTCATCTCCTCTCTTGCTTTCTTAACACCTCTATTTCCTTCTCTTTTTCTTTTTTCCCTCCGTGCCTCCTTATTTTCCTCTACCTCCTTCTTTTCTCATCTACCTCCTCTCTTCTATCTCCTTTTTTCCTCCTCTACTCCCCTTTTCCCCTCCTTGCCTCATTCTTTTCTCCTCTACCTCCTTTTTTCCTCTACCTCATTTCCTTCCTTTTCTACCTTCTTTTTCTCTCTCTCCTTCTTTTCTCCTCTACCTCCTCCGTTACCTTCTTTAAAACGTTGTTGCTTCCTCCTGCAGGCGTTCGGTTTCCTCGCGACAGTGGCGTTTGCAGCTGACCTGGCTTTGTTCGTAAAGGACAGCGGTTTTCCCTTCCGGAACAGCGGGAAGCCGGCGCCCAGTAACGGGGCGGCGGTGTCGGTGGAGGCTCCTCCAGAGACGGAGACCCTCACTAGGCAGGAATAATCTGTGTTCATGGTCATACGCGTACATGTGTACACATTCTGCACTCGGAGGTCAGATCATTTTACACACTATTCCTTTAAAGTGACAGCAGAAGTCAGAGCTTCAGTTACAGACAGTTGACCTGACATTCGTTTTTAAAGTCCTTTTATAATCCTGTTTTTACAGCTGAGGAAGTTCTGCGATTATCAATCAGTCGATATCTATGTCTATGTCAGCTGATCGCATGTTTCTGTCAGAGACACTAAAACATCAAACCACTAAATATTCTGCTGTATCGTTTATTCAGTTTAATCAACACACAGAATAACAGCTGGACAATATATCGATTTGTTGTAGCTGATTTTCTCTTTTAATATGATGAAATTAATACATTAAGACACGTTTTAATTGACAATACAAACCCAAACCGTCAAATTGAAACAATATTAAAAAGTTAAAAAATTGTGGTTTACCTTTGTGTTGTGACCCTGAACGCCTCACGACGGCTCAGATTCTGAACCAGAACATTATAAAGTTTGAAATGAAGGAACTCAACAAAGCAATTCTCTTTAATTAGATTTTACATATACAATATTTGAAACACTCAATGTTCAGAACAGCTGAGCAGATGTGATAATATTTAGGTTCTTGTTGAGGAAGGAGAAATGAATCATCTCGATTTGAGGATATTGATCGTCCAGTCTGTTACAGATGGTGTCATGACGTAAAGTGTCAGCAGGTGGAGCAGTTGACTCACGGTTATTATTCTAGACAACTCGTACCAACCTGGGCCTCATTTCCCCATAATGGTTGAAGTCAGTGAATTTCAAGCACCTAATTTTATTGCATTGAAGTGATGTGTCTTAATTTTAGCCTCTGAATTTAACTCGTTTACTTGAATATATATGATTTAAATTTTTTGATTCTTGATTTCGGGAACCTTGAAAAATAAAAGTGAAAATGATTTTTTTAATATTTGACCTAAAAAATTCAGACACATAATTTCAATGAAAAAGAAATCAGTGCTAGAAATTCAGTGCCTTTTCATTTTCAGAAACATATTTACTTCTATACTTCTTTATCAGCTGTTAAAAAAGAAAATCGAGTCTTCAAGTTATTCTGCGGTCATGTCTGCATTAGACGTGCTGAATGTAAGCATGTGGAAAACAACATACAAGCCATGAGAAAGAAAAGAGATGATACCCTGAACCCTGTTAATGCAGCAAGAAGAGATGATGTAGATGTGACGAAAAGGGGCGATGGCAGATCAGCTGTTTTACTTCCTAATCAAAATATATTGATTCATGTAGGAATAAGACGTCCTCATGAAGTTCTAACTGACTTTCCTTTAAGTTCCTTCATTTCCTTCAGACCATAAACTCAGAGCTTCTCACATGATCCTTTGCCAAAAGCACCTTGTTCACCACCAGGACCTGAAATTTCAAAAAACGCTTTTTCGCTTGAAACTTCTCTCAGAACATCGAGGATAATCTGTTGTTTCATATTTACGCTGAAATGTATTTTTTATATCGTTTTATATCCTGAAACTTTTGTGGTTGTGAAAAATATTCTGAGAAGATTTTTAATTCATCGTTTTATTTTTGTTTTCAAGCTTTCTTCCCACTGATTTGAACTTTCGTCTTAATCACTTGGTATGTTTTTAAATGTGTAATGAAGGAAATGATGCTGTTATGTACAGATGTGTTGATTTTATGAGGAAACTGCTGGATTTTGTGGATTTGATTGAATTTAATCCTTGCATTATATCAAACTTTAATTTTTTAGTCCAAACTACACAAAATAATTTTATATAAATTTCCTGTGAGGTTTGATTTGTTCAGTACATAATAATATTACATTGATATTAAAGGGTTTTTTTTGGATGTTTTGATATTATTCCTGTTTTTGTCAAATTAAGATTGTGTGCAACTTTATTTTGTTCTATCCAGAAGCAATAATGCTTTATTGTTTGGATGAAAATTTCTTTAATATTTTAAACATCTAAGTTAAAACTTGCTTCAAACACAACAACCATTTATCATAATAAAACCTAGTTTCTGCTCATATTTTAACCTTTATGCCTACAAAATGAGGCAGACAGCAAGCTAAAAAAACTAATCACAATTTCTTCTTTATACGAATGATTTCTCCAAATGTTTAATGTATTTTAATCTGTACATTCCTTCCCTCTGTGGTTTTATATTTCTTCATGCTCTGTTATTATTGGTAGTACGAGAATTTGGGCATAAAAGAAAATGAGAGGAATTATGTTTTGAAGTTGTAGAATAAATAAATCAATCATAAATATAGTCAAGAGGTTTGTATTTTGACTTCATCTCAACATTCTCATTCTTTTTATGCCTGTCACTAATGTATTTTAGTGATGATGATGCTGCCGCAAAATAGCAGAAATAGAATAAAATAGAATAAAATAACATGTTTGTGTTGTTTTGGTGGTAAAGGACTTCGATACAGCAAAGATCTGGCTTTCTCTTTAACTGAATTTCTTTTGTGTCTGCTGCTGTTTGTGAGTATGGAAGAGTTAAAACAAAGATATCAGGTGAGAAACAGTGTCAACATTATAGGAAAACAACTTTAATGAGACTGAAGACTTTAATGAGCTGTTTGTCATAAATATCTGAGAAGTTTTTATTGTCATAACTTGAAGCACTTTGTAACCATTGTTTAGAAAATTATTATATGAGGGCATTGAGGGTGCGGACGTTCATCAAGGCCAGTGGTACATAAAGTCCCAGTATCTGGAAAAGTCTCATTAATTCAGTTATTAAAGACAGAACTTTTTAAATTAATAGTAACATAAAAAATACAACAATGTTTAAGTCTGTGTTTTTAAATCGGGTGTTTTAATTTAAATCTTCCATATGGGAATTAAATACAAATAGTTGGAATGGCATTTTGACAATCATACAATGAAAATGATAATATTTAGTTACTGAGTACACTGGAAAATTAAGTAGGAATCCTTTTAAAATGAATAAACCTTTTCTCATTTTACTTCAGTGAGACAATCCAGAAGTGTGTTTATGTCAACATTATTAACAATCATGTTCAGGACCAAGTTATTCTGTTTTTGTATTATATATATTTCCATGATACTCATGTTTTCTGTCATAAATGAGTCTCACAGAGTCTTCTATCAGATACACTTTGCCTTCATATCTATGATGAGTATTTTATTCTGTCATGTAATAAACAGATTTTCAAGAAATCTGCTGTTTTTGTTAGTATTGTTCATGTTTGAATCAGGTTTTTTGGGGATGTTGGTCCTTAAAAAATGTCAAAGTTGCAGCACTGGACTTCTGCTTTAACTCTGTTTCCCTGGAAATATATTTGTCTATTTTTTGTCTGTAACATACTGAAAATTCTTCCTTCAGGATTTCTATGTATGCTGATGATAGACTGTAATACCTTGATACTGTTTAAGCCTAAATTTCTATCTATAAAACTCCACTAATACAGTTGGTTTTCTACTAGATACCATGTTTGGAAAAACACTCAGATTCTGTACAATGTAAGAATATAAACTTCAATCCATATAAACCTGTAAAGTACACTTATAGGTGTTTATGTTTTATGCTAATTACAGAAAGTCTGAATAGGAAAATCTGTATAGGTCTCTTTTTTTGAGCAAAACCACACTTTATGATGTCACCTCAGAGTCCTGGAGACTGAACAACGTTTTTCATAGTTTTCTAAAGCGCTATGGGCCAAATGACTAATGGAGGAATTGAGAAGATTAATTGATAAAGAAAATAATGTTTAGTTCCAAATGTTTATTTGACATCGCTGAAATCTCAAGAAACAAATTTAGACTCAGTAACATATAATAAATATGTATTAAATATAGAATACATTAAGTGAAAGTGACTACAGTTTCTTTGAATACTAAGGTTTTTAATATAAGCCAATGACAATTGATGATAATAGTGGATTTTCCAGCTCATCAGCAGTTCATACAGAATAAATCATGTTACAGCACATATGTTGTATGTTCAGATGATGACGTCAGCAGGATGAAGCAGGAAGCAAGAGCTCAAACAGCTGCAGTGGATGGATTAGGAAAAAACTGTGGAGGATAAACAGTTGAAATTCTTATTAACATAACATGAAGTGTTGAACAAACAACATGGTGACAATTGATCTGTTTTTACAGGTGATAGAGTTACAGATGATAGTTTTATTTTATCAAAACATCAAACTCACATTTAATCTTCTCTGTTAAAATGTGTTATTAAAAATGTTTTAATTAGACCAAAGACAAATGTAAAATATTTGCCTTTTCATCTTTTTCAGCTGGAGGGACATGTCAGTGTTTGTATTTAAATGACAGCAGCTAGATTGTGATGTCTTTAATTTGACTATTAGAAACATTAGGATAAACAGAACAGAAGGTTTCTTTCGACACACTATTGCAGCATTAAAGTCAGACTGTTGTTGGTTTCTTAACAACTGACATGACTTAACATTTCAAGTTAAAAGGAGAAGTTGATGGCATGAAGGATGTTACAACAGAAAGTCAGTCAGTCATTTTCTATACCTGCTTATTCCTCATTGGGGTATCAGGGGTCTGCTGGAGCCAATCCCAGCGCGTTACGGCGAGAGGCAGGGATACACCCCAGATGGTCGCCAGCCAATCGTGGGGCACACACACCATTCACTCACACACTCACACCTACGGGCAATTTAGAGTCACCAATTAACCTCAGCATGTTTTTGGACTGTGGGAGGAAGCCGGAGTACCCGGTACAACAGAAAGTATTGCTGTTAATTTGTGTGTTATTAGGTTATATGTTACAAAAGTGTTTAAATATCGTAGATATTATAGATACAGAGATGAGAGTGACAGAAACATCTGTCCTTCAGCTGCTGCTACTGATGACAGGATATGATGGAGGTTACATGATAAATGTGTTAAAAGTTTGTCTGATTTTATTGTTGCTGACTCACCATCACCCATTTCGGATCTCTGTTTCTTTCTTGAAATCAAACATTCTGTAAAGAGGAAGTAAAACCTCTGAGAAGTCCAAAAACAATTCAAGATATTCATTTACTCCAAAAGCTATCTGTGTGTCCTCCAAATAGAAACTAATATGAAACTAATATGATGCCTTTGAAATGTTTGGCCTAAAGGCGTCAAATAGAAAGAACAAAGAACCAGAACTGATCCCTGACATACCATCTGTCATTTTGTATTTGTTTTCCCTATCTCAACAAGTGATAATTTGAGCTTCACATTTGGACAATGTATAGCTGAGGAACAGGTGGTGGCGCTATCATCCTGAAAATGATGTTTTGGCCTGTAACTTTAAACTATAATTCTCAGAATATTTTTTTCAAATTTCTTTTCACGTAAATCTGTATTTTCATCAATTCTCTTACAATTTCTAAGTAGTCGCCACCAAATCTGATGCATAACATCTCTGGACATAGCCAGAAAAAGACTCTATTTTAGAATGTTTTGCTCAAAATGTGCTCAAATGCTGTGGTGTGTCCTGAACACTGTTGCAATCCCATTTGGTCACCATGTAGCACCATCATCTCACTAAATTATAAAGGAAGGAATCTCTTCCTTATATATATATATATGTATATATATATATATATATATATACAGTATATATACCTGGCTTTCGATCTAAATGTGGAATAATCATGGAAATGTTCTCATACAATGCTTTTTTGAGGTTGATGTACTATGAGTTGATTAAAGGTGCAGGAAGGTGACAGTTACCTTCTGATGATGGTGACTGTCATTATGATGATGACCACAGTGAGCAGCGAGACCATCACTATCCGAACAATCAGCAGGTGATTCATTCCTGTAACACAGACAACAGCAGCCGAGGCTCGTGGGTATTGTAGTGTTTAGAGCCATCCTTCAAAAAGACGGACAAGACGTGAGTTCTCACATGTCAATTTAAAATAATTAGAAGGGTTGGTCAGAACAGAAGCACAGGAGATGATTTCTGTTATTCAGGAGAGTCGTGAGTTTGTGTGGAGAGCAACATTTATCTTATTAATTAGGAGAAACAGAAAACTCAAGAAACAAACCTTTATCTTCCTCGACCCACAGAGTGTATGGCAGGGATGTTTTTTTCCTGTTGGATTTCAGAGCACAGGTGTAGTTCCCAGAATGCTCTGCACTCAGCGGCCAGAGCTGGAGGGCAGGGCCTGATTGTGATAGGGTGCGGCCATCTTTGAACCAGGTGACCTCCAGTGGGTGGAACGTGCAGACAGAGCCACAGCGCAGAGTGATGGAGTCGCCTTCGCTCATCTTTGTCGCATCAACAGAGCTGTTTATCTTCAACTCAACATCATCTGATGATGAATACAGTAAAACAGATTCTCAATATGTCTGAAATGTAGTGAAGTAAAGTGTTAGGAAGCATCACACAGAAGCTGATATTCACAACAGTGCACGTTAGGGTTTTATGTACATAATAAGAATCTAGAGATAAAGGAAATTAGTTTCAAATCAAATTTTAAATATTGTCCGAAGTTCCTGTAAACGCTGATGTATTTCGTTTAAAATGGGTGGTTATGCTCAGGATTTAAGAAAAGTTCTTCTCTCAGATGTTCCAGGTCATTTTTAATTAGGTGATTAAATGTATTTAATTATTTTCCACCTCTGAAAAAGTCTGAATCAACTTAATTCATATATGAAAAACTTCTCTGGATAATAATGTGCTTAAAAGCACATTTCACCGATTTAAGATGGTAACAAACCATTTTTTAATTTATATATATATATATATATATATATATATATATATATATATATATATATATATATATATATATAAACACAATCTGCAACATTAATTCATTTATTCTGTTGGATATCGATACCCCACCTCAATCTATGTGTAATGTCATGTGAATTTAAATGTCCCGCATTATATTAATTTATCTTAAATAAATCAGATCAATAATTATAAATAATATTTTTGCTTTTTAAGTTCTTACCAGTGACTGTGACTCTCACTCCTGAGTACCCAGTAAAATGTCCTTCTTTGTGGTTAGCTTCCATTCTGAAGCGGAAGGTTGTGTCGTCAACCTCCTGAACATCTTTGACCTGTAGAGTGCAGTTTCCACTCTTGTCTCCCAGGTATTTGTAGCGAGGGTCAGGTGTTTTTTTATCGCTGTCATACACAGACGTGGTGGTTTGGTGACAAATCGGATGGTTCACACACCAGCGGACTCTGACTATCTGCAGTGGAATTTCTCTTCCTAATACAGTGAAAGACTTTATTGGTGTGAAGGTGCAGGGGAGGGTGACAGTCGACCCTTTTACTGCACAAACAGGTCCTGAATATATTACATTAACACCAGCAGCTCCTGGAGAAAAAATGTCACAGAGTGATGTCAGATGAGCACAGAAGAAGATCAGAAACGTGTGGAAAATTCATCTGAGGAAAAATATGTAGTTTTTCTTGTTTTAAGCCAGAAAACATTTTTCCAGTCAAATGTGAAAATGTGTGTGAAGAAAGAAAGAAGTTTTGGGAAAGGGTCTGAGAATATAGGGCTTTCTTTTCTCTTGGCCATAAGTATTGATGTTAGTTTTCATATTTTCAACAATGACATATTTCAAGAGAAACTTCCTCAGAATACTCTTCTGAAAAAAGAGTTTCTGTCAAAAAATGTCAAGTTGACATTATGGGAAATCATTACTAAAAACTAAAAAAAACACTATAATAATATAACTGAAGACATAATGAATCTAATTGATCAAATTTGTTAAATGCTTACACTGAGTCTATACATGATTACATATGACAGGTAACATAAAAGCAAAGCTGAACTGACTCCGTCACTTTGAAGTCAAAATTCATGGAATTAAAATTCAGTTTGCAGAGTTTAGTAGGGAAGCACAGGAAGATTTATATAGAGGGATGAGGTTATTGGATTCAACAATAGCAACCACCTTTCCTCTTGTGAAAGGTGAAAAGAAAACCTGAAGTGATAAAAGGTTAATTGTATTATAAGTTAAAAGTCAATCTGTTTTGGACAAAATACATAAAAGAAGTAGAAAAAAGAACAACAGTCAGTAACATTTACGCACAATATGGTTCATTTCTTACCAGCCAGAAGCAGCATGAAGCTCCAGAGAATCTCTTTGTCCCAAACCGCCATCCTTACTTCTTTATGAGCCAATTTAATTTGTCCTTGTTGTGTTTAATCAAACAGGAGCCGTGACAACAGCAGACAAACTAACGTCAGACTGGCTTTAAGTATCTTTGTGGTCAACATCAAGCTTCCTCTTTACTGTTTTCATTATGTTGACACCTTTCTTTTGGAAATGGTTATTTAACTACAACAAGACAAACTGCAACACTTCCTGTAACCTGTAGCAGAAAGCTGAACTAAAGTCTGTGTTTAACTCTATGTAACATTACATTTTCAGAACAGTTTTGGCATAAAATACAAATTCAAGATGAACATTCTTCAGGGTCTAATCCGGTCACTGGATCACAAAATCTGACCAGTTCCTGTTTCTTCACAGAAATGTGAAGTCAGTGACCATCTTTACAGAGTTGATTTATAAATGTTGTGTAAGACAGGAGATAACGAAATATTGTTTATATATATATATATATATATATATATATATATATATATATATATATATATATATATATAATGAATTCTATCAATATTTATAATGATTTTCTTTATCTAAAAATGAGGGGAGAAATGTGTAAGTGTTTTTATTTAGATGTTAATTTTTACTGGTCTGGCCCATTTGAGATCAAATTGCACTGACTGTAGCCCATGAACTAGACAGAGTTAAAAGTCTCCTGCTTTAAAACATCCACAGCTTAAATCAGGTGAACAGAAACAGAGGATTCATGTAGAACCTGGTACCAAACGTGTTAAACTAAAAACAAATCTACTGGTTCAGCAACTAAACAACCATTTAAATAAGTGGAATTAATTTTTTAAATTTCTATAAATATCTTCTGATGATGTCTGTGGCTGAAACTTCAAATTTAAAGGATGAGTCATTTTATGTATTTTATTATTATTAATATTATTTTCTATTTCATTATATTTTATATCTTGTCATATATGTGATGTCAGAATTCTGATTAGACTTTTACTTTTGAAACATGCACTTTTCACTTGTCCTCGGGTGAAAAGGCTTTATAGTGCAGCATTAAAGACAAGAGACGTCACGTTGAACACTGGACTGTTTAACCTGTGTTTCAGAGAGCTTCTCGTCCAATCAGAGGGCTTCACGGCTCGCTGCCCGCCTCCTGAGACGTGGGTGAGGACTCCTCGGTTCCACTGAGATGGACGGACGAGGACAGAGAAGAGTAGGTGTTGTCCTCCTCACGCTGACTCAGCAGATCTGCAGGCTTATAAAGAGGCAACGATGCTTCGTCTGTCACCACGGAGACCATGGCCTGGCTGATCCGCATCACCTGCCTCTTGGTCTGCTGCCCAGCGCTGCTGCAGGGAAAAGCTTCAGGTAAACACACCTGTCCTGTAGGATATTTCTGAGAAAACTTGAACTTTCTATTTATTTATTTTTTGGTTTTCTAAATGTAATGATTTTAATGATTCTTATTACTTAGAAGATCCTATTCACTTAATTTTGTCTCTTATTTTCATTTTTATGGTTTGCATTTATTCTTCCAAGGCTGTGGTGTCATTATATTGTCATATTATTTGTTTGTAATAAATACAAATTAAAACTCAAAGAGAAAAAAAACTGAATTCATCGAAACAACTTTTAAAAATCACCCAGTTGCACATGAGGTCCAGTGTTCACTGATGATTTCTTGCAGAGTATCAGCTGGAGTCAGAGAATCTGACCCCATGTGAGTCACTCAGGGCCGTTGCTGTTGCCAAGCAACAAGGTGACATCCCTCACTGTACAGAAGATGGCAGGTTCAGGTATTTAACTGTATTTAACACTTATCAAAGTCCATGGATCCATAAATATATTATTTCACTATAACATTGTGTGTGTGTGTGTGTGTGTGTGTGTGTGTGTGTGTGTGTGTGTGTGTGTGTGTGTGTGTGTGTGTGTGTGTGTGTGTAGACCTGTGCAGTGCAGTGGGCGGGGTCAGGAGTGTTGGTGTGTGGATGCTGAAGGTCAGGAAGTCATCGGGACTCGAACCAGCAGCTCTAATCCAAACTGTAAGGAAAACTTTTAATCTTTCACGCATGTTTAATTATCAGAGACAGTGATGTTACATTTACCTTTGGGCAGAGGTTTTGTTTCGGTGCTGCTTGTTTGTTTAACTGTGAACAGGATTACTACTGGACCGACTTCATTGTAACTTGGTGGTCGAGTGTAGAATTGTCTGAGAATTGAATGGTTTGAATTTTGGAGTGGATTCCATTTACAGACTTTGCACAAGGACGGTTATACTGCTTTAATGACTATTGGTGTCTCCTGCACCAGTTGCCATAATAACAGCAACATGATGAAATAGATTCCAGCTTCCATGTTTTGGTTTCATGCTGCCATTCCAACATGCCACTATTTAAACACTGATGTCTAATTGTCAGAGTAGCAGCATTAACATTATTTTTCAAGCATCTCACTACTTAGACCTTTTTCTTTTATTGTCGGAGAAGCAGCCCTTTACTATTTTTCAAACATTCCACTTTTCCGACATGAATAGGCCTAATATTAATGTGATAATACATTATGGGATACTGCGTTCCTATAGATCATAACATGCTTGGGCCGGTGCAAAGCACTTGATCAGAGAATACTTCGGCCACATAGGATATCAGATACTGGGAAAATGTCCTGACTGATAGCTGTGGGAAACATTCATACATTTAAAAAAATAGAGCATAGAGTTGCAGCATTCAGGAAAATTACCTAAAACGGAGGCTGGGCCCTTTCTTTCATTTCATCATGTAGGCCAGGGTTTGCCAAACTATGGTGGTGGTGTGATCTGGGTTTAGGGGGTGCACAAAATGAAAAGAGAAATGGTGGCTCTACAGTGTTATAATCGTCTTTACAGGGTGTAGTTATTAATAAATAATGATTAATAATAAACCTATGATAATTTGTGTTCAGAATGTTATTCAGGTAATAACTCTTGAATGCTCATATGAGGAGAACCTTTGCAAGCAAAAGTAGCTACTACCAAATATCATCTAGTGATCTTTAGTGTGTAGTCGGCCCTTATTTATTTAATGTCAACACCCACACAACTTTAAGCACAAGTATTATGGGCTGGGAATATAGGGAAATTAAAAGTATATTAAATATTTGTGATTATGAATTTAATTTTTAAGTTATAATTCATGGTGCAATATACTGAACTAAATAAATAAAATACAGCATATAGGACAGAAAAAGGATGAAGACTTGAGTTTAGGTAGCACCACAGATAGACTATCACAGCTCTCGAAAAAAAAAATGTGTGCGGCATGTGACATGTCTAAATAGACATTTTGTACAAAGGGACGTCAGAATGATTTTATCTTCCTCCCACAGCTTCCTCCCTACATACGTCCTCTCTTCACTTCCATTGAAATAGGTCATGGTTTCATAATTGGTCCACCAGTGTAGAAAGGACTGATTCATGGTCCCATTAACTGCCATGGTAACCCAGCTATGAAACAGAGATTAGGGTGATTTATAAATGATTACAGCTGTTTTATTTTAAATCATAGGGACACACATATAAGAAAACATATACATATCACTAGTGAAGTATTTTTCAAAATAAAAGACCCAGACAGTAACTGTTTTTCATGAATCTTTTTAGAACGTGATTTAAAGACAGGGGATAAAAATACAAATTAAAAATAAATGTGTCACTGTTCAAATCGGAGTATGAAGAAGATTAAGCTTATTATGCCCTATCCCTGTCTGTCACTTTAAAGTGAGAACATTAATTTAATACTAAAGTTATATAGAGCAAAATACCCATATTACAATAATTCTTCATTCTTAACACTGAACAAAAAAAATAAACATTGAAAAAAATCGAGGCAAAACTTTTTGAGTCATCTTGCTAACACAAACTCCTTCTGTGATAAATATATATCAACTTACTAAAAAAGAAAAGAAAACCACATCTTAAAATCCAGACGATTGACTAAAGTCACATTCACTTTCTTTCATTTTGATAATTTTCATCCTTTCTCGTATTTAATTTATTTTGTTTAAATAGAGCAATATTTCGGCTTTTACGCGTTAGCAGCTAGTCCGCTAGCACAGAGCTAAGAGCCGTGTGCTAACAGCCGTGTGCTAACAGCCGTGTGCTAACAGCCGTGTGCTAACAGCCGTGTGCTAACAGCTGTGTGCTAACGCCGTTGACGTAGAAAACGTTCTGTGAAGCTTCAATGAGCATGTGCACAGACTACACGTTTTCATTGTTTAGCATCAAATGTCCTCTTTGTGCAACAAAAACAGAGCCCTTGGTATTGATGTGAGTGTCTGTGTCTGCAGGTCTGTCTCCCTGCCAGCTGCAGTCGGTTCTGCAGTGTTCTGCTTCGGGAGAGTTTGAGTCAGTTCAATGTGAGTCCAGTAGCGGTCAGTGTTGGTGTGTGGACCAGGACGGGATGGAACTGTACGGGACCAGGCAGACCGGGAGACCTCATCAGTGTATGTGCTGATACTAATACTGCATATAATAAAATATCACTACTAGCATTACTACTACTACCACTAATAATAATAGTGATGCATTCTATTTGAAACGCACTTACCATTCTGGAGAACAGTAGACAGGCACAGAGCCAGTACACAGTAAACAAATAGTTAAAACAAGGTATAGTAAAGGTAAACATAAGCTAAGAAAAATGGAAAACAACTACTACTTATATGACTTCTACTAGTACTACCACTAATATACTGCTGATGCCAGGAAAAATGATTCTCCTAAAATAGGGGAAAAAAACTGATGAAACCTCCCAAAGGGATTAATAAATTCTTATCTGATCTAAAATTTTATCTATACACTCTGAAGTTTGAATGTGTTTGGTCTGGTGCCGACAGCACCTGGACAGACTCACCTGTTGACCTTTGACCTGCAGGTGCTGGCAGCTGTGAGGTGAGAGCCAGGCGGCTCCTCCACAGCTCCATGTCTCAGTCTCCTCCTCAGTGTGCTGCAGACGGAGGTTTCCTCCCCGTTCAGTGTCAACTCATCAACATGACAGACAGAACAGAGCTGGACCTGCTGCACACCTTTAACAGGTAACTCACCTGTCTGTCAGTCTGTACGCCTTCAACAGGTGTGTATTTCTGTGAATATATTTGTGTATGTTTGAGCATGTTGATATTTATCTGTTTCTGTCTTTGAATGTCTTTGTGTTGTTTCAGCTTCCCAGAAGCCTTTGACACATTCAGCAGTTTTAGGAAGTTTTTCCCGCAGGTTTCCTCCTACTGTTTCTGTTCAGACAGCAGAGGCCGAGAGATGGAGAACACAGGTATGTATAGTGTGTTCTCACATATTATAGACTAAACTATTAGTCTATTAATCAAATGAATAACCAGCAACTTGATCAATAATGAAAATAATTGTTAGCTGCAATTCCGAGCTATAAAAGCCTTCTTATTGACAGTTGCAATATTGTTTAGAACCTCTCAGATAAAATCATTTCAACAGTGATGATGATTATGATGATGATGATGATGATGAGGAGGAGGATGAAGGTGTGTACTTCCTGTCCAGGTGTGGAGCTGCTCCTGTCGGACGTGTACGACTCAGCGTTCATGGGTCTTCGTTCCGGTCGCTCTTTCTCTCAAACCAACATCTACAGAGTCCTGCAGAGGAGGATGCTGGGAGTCCGCCTTGCCCTCACCGGACATTTCAGATGTAAACTCACTCTGTAAACTTCAGAAAGGGTTTTAAACTGGTTTGAAATGTTTAAACTGGTTTGAAGCGGCTTAAACTGGTTTGATCTAGTTTAACCTGGTCCACACTTGTTCAAACCACATGAAAGTGTTAAACTGTACCTTTTTGAAGCAGTTCATATTGGTTTGAACTGGGTTGCACTGGTTTAAACTGGTTTGAACTAGTTTGAACTGGTTCATAATTGTTCAACCTACCTAAAAGTGATAAATTGTGCCTTTTTGGAGCAATTCAGACTGGTTTGAACTGCATTTCTCTGTCTGACATTCAGGTCCTTCTTCCTGTGAGGAGGAGCGGCGGGCAGCAACGGAGACCTCTAGTGTTTTCATCCCGTCCTGTGAGTCTGGAGGATCCTTCAGCTCCAGACAGTGTCAGCAGGGGGGGCAGTGCTGGTGTGTCGACCCCACGGGGAGAGAGCTTCCTGGGACTAGACAGCAGGGAGATGCCCTGGTCTGCAGTGGGTGTCCTGGAGCATAATATAACAAATATACCTTCTCTGTTAATCTCATTTCATTTCATCTCTGGTGTTTTTATTTAAACTTTTCTTATCGGTCCTGCTCCTCCTCCAGGTTCAGGTCTTGCAGATTGTCCCTCTCAGCGTCGTCTGGCTCTGTCCCGGCTCTTCTCGGGTCCTGTCGGTCGTCTTCTCCCAGGGTCATTGGATGGATCTCCGGCCTCCTGTCACCTCCTCCTCCAACCTCTTGTGGAGCTCCTGCCGGTGGAGGCAGATCCGACGTCCTTCCTGTCTCACCTGGTTGAAGTCCTCCACGGTCTCTTCCCCTCGGTGGGCGGAGCTCTGCAGGCGCTGGCTCGCTCCTCCCCTCGCCGGCTCCAGGAGAACCTGTTCGGAGGAAAGTTCCTCAAAAACGCAGCCAACTTCAACCTCAGCGGGGTGATTGGGGCGCGAGGAGCCCTCGGCCTGGACAGGCTGTCCTCTCAGGACCTGACCTCCAGCCTGCAGAAGAACCGGGAACTGGTCCAGGTTGTCAATAGAGCCTTGGGGGACCCTGCCTTCCTGTCCGCCCTCCAACACACACTGAGGGAGACAAGCAGCTCACATTCTGCCTCAATGCAAAAGGTCAGTATTTTCATTCCTGAATAATCTGTCTCTGATTTGGTTTCTACATTAATCACATATGTTCTTTGGTCTTTAAAATGTCATAAATTTTAAGACTTTATAAAGCTGGAATCAGAGAAGTTTTCTTGTTAAACTTCAGCAACAAATGTTGTATCCAAAACATTTGTAAAATATATATTTTAAAGGTCAGTAAAATTAGGTCAGGAATAGTTTGAAATGATTAAATGTGTCATGCACTGGTTATTTCTGTTATTATTGGTTATTGCTCTTATGACTGCTATCCACTATTACTGGTTATTGTTTGATATTGTTGGACATAACTGGTTATTACTGTATATAACGTGTTATTACTGAATATAAATGGTTATCACAGGTTATATTTCTGGTTATTGCAGGTTATTTCTGTTATTACTGTTCTGTTATCTATTATTACTGGGTATAATTGGATATTACCTGATATAACTGGTTATTACAGGTGATTACTGGATATAGCTGATTATTACTGGATATTACTGGCTATAACTGGTTATTACTAGATATAACTGGTTATTACTGGTTATTACCTGCAGAGCTGCTTCTCATCACAGCTGAAACTTGCTTCATTAAGTTGTTATTCTCTTTAGGTTCTGGCTCCTCTGCTGCGATCCTGCTCCAGTGAGGACGAGGAGGACGAGGCCTCCATCTTCGTCCCAAGCTGCACGTCCAGTGGTGGTTTCCACGAGGTTCAGTGTCATGCTGCCGAGTGCTGGTGCGTCGACTCTCAGGGTCAGGAGGTCACAGGGTCGCGAACCGTCGGCCGCCGGCCTCGATGCCCAACGCGCTGCGAGAGAGAGAGAGCGACGGCGCTGAAGGTGAGAGGAAGCATGGCGGCAGGAGCTGAAATCCACATCCCAGCATGCTCCGAGAACGGAGACTTCCTGCCGCTGCAGTGTGTCGGATCACGCTGCTTCTCTGTGGACGCTGAGGGAAAAACATGCTCTGCTGGGTCAGCAGGGAGCGCTGTCTCTTGTAAGTTATCAGTGATATTCAGAAAGTGTCAGAGTACAAACCTGCTTTTACATCTGAATCACACCATAATTCTTCCTCTTTGTAATTCTACTGTTCTTGTGTCAGATTTAGTGAGTAGTGTGTTGTAGTAGAGTGTTTGTGGATGGAAGTGTGTTATCGTAGCATGTGACATGTAACTGGTTGTTGTTCAGGTCCAGAGAGAACACATGAGGAGCCTCAGTCGTCTGCAGGTCAGATCAAAAATGATATTTCTACTTTAATTTATTGCAAACTCTCCCTGTACAGAAAACTTCTGCTTAAAAAGTGTCCAACATGTTTCTTTTCTGTAGTAATATTACTACTTATAATACATTTTATGCATGCAGCACTCTTAAAAGGCAGTCAAAGATGTTTTACTTTTATATATGTGGCAAAAATGTTTCAGAATGCACCTGAAATGTGCTGGGATTGGCTCCAGCAGAAACCTGTGACCCTAGTGAGGAATACGTACACATGGTCAAATTAAAACAACTAGAGCAGTGCCCGATCAGAGCCGGGAAGCAGAGAATTTGGGTCTGTATGTATGTAGGAGTGTCTTTTCACATATTTCACATAATTCCACCTAGTATGAAGTTCATCAGGGGAATGCTTCTCGAGATATGTGAAGGACAGTCATACATACACACAGCAGAGTTTCCAGTTATATGATGGTGCTACAGCACCACCTATTGGCCAAATGGCATCAATTTTGTCAAGGTCACAAAAAGAAAAAAACGACTTTTTCCTGCTTGGCCCAGAGATGTTCTGTAATGAATTTGGTGATAATGATCAGTAACAACGTTTGATGTGGCTCACAGGAAGCTGTTCTCAGCTGGTCGATGAGGTTACAGCATTCAGACAGGAAGTGAAGCGCATCGTCGCGCTCTCTAACTCCTCCCATCTCCCTCTGGGATATGGATACCTATTGGCCGAAGGTTTGCGTCTGACCCCTGAAGAGCTGCAGATCAGCCAATCAGAAGAGGAGCTGCAAGTTTCTGACAGGCTACTGAGCCGTTCCAAAGCTGCACTGCGATTGGCTGCCTACTCCAGTGAGTCACAGTTTAGATTCTCTCACACAAATATAATTAACTTTTGTACTTTGACCTAAGAATTTTTAATACAAGACTTTTGCTGGTAAAGGATTATTTGTATATTTCTGTATTGATACTTTTACTTAAGTAAAATGTCACGAGACTTCTTCTTCTTCTTCTTCTTCTTCTTCTTCTTCTTCTTCTTCTTCTTCTTGTTCAGCTGTTCAGATGTTCCTGCCATCTCGCCATCGTTCCTACCAGCCGTTCACTCCACAGTGTGATGCTGATGGACTCTGGCTGCACACACAGTGTTACCACAGTACAGGTCAAACACACACACACACACGCACACACACACACACACACGCACGCACACACACAGTGTTACCACAGCACAGGTCAAACACACACACACACACTGTTACCACAGCACAGGTCAAACACACACACACACACAGTGTTACCACAACACAGGTCAAACACACACACACAGTGTTACCACAGTATAGGTCAAACACACACACACACACACACACACAGTGTTACCACAGCACAGGTCAAACATACACACACACACACTCATGTATCATAAATTCTATTGTAAAACAATATAAATGTGTTGTGTGTGTGTTCAGGTCAGTGTTGGTGTGTTGATGAAGATGGAGAGTACATACCCAACTCTCTGACCAGTCGCTCACTCCACCTGCCCAAATGTAAGATAACACACGCACACATGCAGTCACACACACACACACTCCCACATACACACACACATCTGTTACACTAGTGTGTGTGTGTCCTCCTGCAGGTCTGACTCGCTGTCAGAGAGCTCAGGCTCACACTTTGCTCTCTGGTTGGATGAAAGGTTCTGACGTTACTGCCGCCACCGATTCATCTTACCGCCCAAAGTGTGAGAAGGTAACACATACACACACACACACACTACACCTGACCAAGCTTATATATATTATGGTCCTTGTAATAAGTGTAAGATAATATGTAACAAGTCCTTGTAAGAGTCCTGTTAACATTTTTGTGTATGTGTGCGTGCTTTCGTGTGTGCATGTGTGTGTGTGCGTGCGTGTGTGTGTTTAGGACGGTCGTTTCTCATTGCTGCAGACAGGAGGTGCTACAGGCTGGTGTGTGAACCCTCAGACTGGAGAGATGATACAGATGGCCACGCCAAGTCCTGCCGGGCAGCTGACATGTACACACACACACGTCATATAAGACTTCATATTAATTTAAGTAAAAGTATACATGTTCTCAACTTCCGATAAGTAAAGTATCAGTTAAATATAGAACATGTTGTAAAATTTAAAATATGAAAAACACCTATAATTGTTAAATCGGTATAAAGAAACATCAAACAGAAATACTGAAATAAATTCCAAGTACCTCAAACTGAACTACTGAAGTTCTGAAGTACAGTGCTGTAGTAAAAGTACACGGTGGTCCATTCAGGTCCCAGCTGGTGTGAGCTGCAGGGTCTCCAGTGTCACCCCGATGGCTCCTTCATCCCTCTACAGTGTGATGTTACTTTCTGTTGGTGTGTCTCTGAGGATGGACAGGAAGTGGGCGGAACCAGGATGCTTCGACAGACAGGACGCACACCGTCATGTGACCGTAAGTTTGTTTGATTGCAGTTTGTTGTAATTTCACTGTAGTAGAACCTTCATTTTTGTTAATTTCCTGTCTCCAGGGCCTCTCTGTCCCGCCCCCGCCGTTACCCATGGTGCACTGGTCTGCCAACCCGCAGCCAATGGCCAACAGAGCTGTGAGCTTGTCTGTCACCGTGGTTACCAGAACTCACTTTCTATCAGAAGCTTCCTGTGTGAGACGGACAGGCAGCAGTGGGAGGGAAACAACACACCGCTGGCTGGAGCCTGCCAGAGTAAGACCTCTGACCTCTCACCTTCAAAGGAATAATCTGCTGTTTTCAGGTTTCATCCAATGATTTTAAGCAACATTAGCTTCTTGTACTTGAACTTGAATCAGGTTCTAGTTAAACATCATCTTGAACATCAGTTTAGAGCAGAGATTGTTTCATTCTTAGTCAAAGAGTCATATTATATAAGTGATAAGATCCAGATCATACAGGATTAAAACAAAGTTCACTTGTTGAATTTGTTGATACAAAATATGATATTATGATATTGTCCTGTCCAAATATGAAAGTTTTAAAAAGACATATGAAAATAGTTGTATCATTGTACTTTATGTTTCAGTTATTTTTCAGTAAACTAAAAAAAACAACATTTCAATATTGTGTCAATACATCAGAGATGTTGATAAATGCGGTTAGGATTGATTAGATGGTGGTGTGTGTGTGTGTGTGTGTGTGTGTGTGTGTGTGTGTGTGTGTGTGTGTGTGTGTGTGTGTGTGTGTTCAGTGTCTCAGCCTCTGCAGACGCTAACATCCTCTCAGCTCTGGACGTTGTCATCGTCCTGCTCTCAGATCAGTGGCTTACAGTCTGTGTTGTTCAGTGCCATGACCAGCAGGGGGCTCTGTTCTGCACAGGTAACAGCAGCACGCCTCATGTTACCCTTACACTCCTTATTTATCATATACACCATATTTACATATATATTTCCTGAATTTATTATATTACCCAGGTCCCTGTGGAGCAGTTTGTTGTTTTTATAGATTCTCTATAAATAAATTATCTACATTTGACTAAACTTCCCTCAGAGTTGATTGAAATTCACTTTGTAAGATGAAAACAAACTTCGCAGCAGTTGTGACATTTTTAGACCAAATTTTAATCACATTTTTTAAATATATTCCTTGTATTTGAGCTGTTTTTGTATTAAAAGTCTAACTACAGTTTAAAGTGAATTGTGACACATGTTCAGCTTCCCGTGTCTGGGCGCTCCGTATCGCTGTGTGACGACTCAGCCGTGCGTCTGAAGTGTGACGGCGACGAGACGCTGGCGTTAACTGTTAGCTGGACCACCATCCTGTCTGACCTCCCGACCTCTGACCTCCCCAACCTCCACGACATTGGTGAGTAGAGACGAACCTACACATGGAAGGAAACTGATGTCACCACAAGTACTGAACTGAGAAAACAAATCACACATGAAGCAAAGAATCATAACCTTTCAATAAAAACTGTATAAAACTAAAATTATCCAAAAAATAGGATAGAATACTGAATAATTAATGAAGTTTGTTGTATTAATACCAGCTCTGTTCCTGAATGAGTCCCATCTCTTGGAAGGAGTTCGGGGGCTTCTGGGTAATATGCGGTCCGAGATGACATCAGAGCCTAAACTGCTCTCTGTGATGACACAGAGTTATGGCTGTTCCCGTGGTTACCACCTGGACAATGATGGCGACGGCTGCAGTGAGTTACATGACCCTCACATCAGTCTGTGAGTGAAGTGTCGGTCAGCTGACGTCACGTATGTGTCTCTGTTTTTGCAGTCGTTTGTCCTGCAGGGAGTTTCTTCAGGGAGGGGGCGTGTCTTCTGTGCCCTCAGGGAACCTATCAAGAGGAAGAGGGGCGGGACTTCTGCAACCAGTGTCCCAGAGGCTCCTCAGCTGCTGGAGCATCGTCTGTCAATCAATGTGAGAACACAGTGTGTCAACGTACAACGTATGTGTATGTGTGTGTGGGAGAGATGTGATAATAACAACCATGTTAGAAATATTACTATTTAATAATAATAGTAATATTTCACTTATCAATATCTGTAATAATTAGGAGAAAAAATCCATCCAACACTTTAATTTAAAGATCACAGAATATGACAGAAGTCTTGTTGTTCCTGTCTGTGAATGACAGGTGTGACGGAGTGTCAGAGGCGGGGCTTACAGTGTTCAGAGCAAGGCAATTTCCTGTCAGCGCAGCCTGACTTCCTGTCTGGCAGTTGGAGGTGTGTCAACAGTGAGGGGGCGGAGCTTGAATGGACCAACAGCGACACGCCGCTTACTAATGATGAGTGCCTAGGTGATGACTCAGCAGCCAATGAGAGACCAGTTCAGAGATAAGTGTTTTTGTTCTTTTTGTAATGTGTGTGTGTGTGTGTGTGTGTGTGTGTGTGTGTGTGTTGTAGTTCTCAGCAGGTTTCAGGTTGTTCCTGAATCAGAGCTGCTGGTCGGAGCTGAAGACACTGAAGTCCTGCAGACAATGACCTCTGAACTCAGAGCCTGTGTCAAAGGTGGCACAAACACACACACGCAGGGCATGTTTGTAAGGTGTATTTGTGTGTTTACTGTGTGTTTGTTCTTACAGCATGTGCAGAGCAGCCGTCCTGCCACCATGTGGCACTGTTCAGCAGACAGTGTGATCTGTACAGCACAAACTCACTGAATGTACACTGCAACACCTCTCTGCAGGTACACACGCACATATAAAGGCATATTTAAATATCACCACCAACTACTTGTGTTGGTCTTGAGTCTTTACTTTTCTTTAGTAGATGATGTTCAAATTGCATTTCTTACTTAACAGTAGGAGACAGTACTTTGACACAGGAGCTTAAGTATTTTTGTGCACAAATCTAAATATTTTATTCATATTTTTTATTATATAAACAAATAAATATATGTATAGTAAACTTTTATTATCTGTCTCCATGACAGTCCAGCGGGTTTCTGGGTAATCCTCAGGCTCAGCTCTTTGATTCGCTGAGTTGCTCTGTGAGAGTGAGGGGCGGAGCTTCAGATCTGCTGGTTATCAGGAAAAAAGGTAACCATAGCAACCAGATGACTGACAGACGAAATCACAGGCATGTGTGTTTACCTGTGCATGTGTGTATGTCTGTCAGAGGTGGAGTCTTCCTCCTTTGTGAGGATGAGGATGATGAAGGCAGTCTCAGGTGTGTTCAGGACTCAGGTGTTCTCCTCGAGTCGGACGTCTCTCTCCGACGCTCTTCGTTTCTGTCAGGACGGCTGCAGCCGCGACACCTGCTGCCAGGGATTCATCCTCAACCGCAACAGCCTGAAGGGAGGTACGTTACCATGGAGACTGGAGTGAGTGAATGAACGAAAGAGTCTGTGAATGAGTAAATAAACTAATGGATTAATGTTTAAATGGTAACATGAAAGGATATGAAAGAATGAATCAATAAATTAAATGATTTGATTTGAATTTAATAAATTAATTAAGTGGATGAAAGAAAGGATTATTGTAAATAAACTGGGTGACTGAATATAACAATGTATTACTGAATGAGTCCTTGAGTGTATGAATGAATTATATGCAGCAAATAAACAAATGAATTATGTGAATAAATGAGTAACTATAGTGAGTATGTGTGAATTGATTAAATGTTCACATTAAGTTAATAGATGAATGATTGAAGTGAATGAATGAATCAGCTGTTCAGACCCTCAGAGGCGCACCTCTGTCTCACTACCCTGGCCCCTCCCCTCTCAGGTTCTCTGCTCTGTGGTTGGCTGAGGGCTCCATCAGTCCTGATGTGCGGGGACAAGGACTGGGACGTGATTGGACAGGGAACAGCCAATCGTATCTGTGGGGCGGGGCTTACCTACAATGAGCAGCAGCGGAGCTTCGTGTTTGACTTTGGAGGACAAAAGTTTACTATCAGTAAGAAAATTAAACTGATTGTCAAATGATGATCAACATGATCAGTATTTTATTTTCACTCATTGATTTGGCTTGTTTGCAGCTGATTCTGATCTGCCGGCCGACAGTAAGAAAAAGAAGGACTACCAGGCCTCCATCGTCAACTTCCAGGCCGTCTACCTAAATACCGGTACCTGACCTCTGACCCCAACATGAACCCGAAATTCTCGTTTCAATCTGTTTCTTCCACTCTTCTAAAAGAAAATATGTTATGAAAGCAAAATATCACAATATCTCAAAATTGATTTGTAAAAACCACTGGTTTTGCTGCTTTGTTAATTTAAGCCTCTAAATGTACAGTGCTGCTTTTTCGTGTTTATCACTGTTGTTGTTGTTGTTTGTGTGCAGACACTGAATCTGCAGCTGCTGGTTCTTCTGCATGTACTGCAGCAGAACTCATTTCTCCTCTGGATGGTTCGTATTTCCACTCACTATATCTGTGTCTACTGTCTATTTAAATACTGCATCCTGAACAGTGACATGGAACAGCATGGACACATAGTGTTCATGTGCAGAATCTGATGTATGCACTTTAGTTCATCATGGAATAATAAAAAGTAACATTCACATCATAATAATATTCACTATCAATTTAAATATATGCAAAGAAAAACTTTAATTTAACAAAAACAAATAATGAAATGTTTAATATTTGAGATCCAGGGAAATGAAAATATTAAAAGTTTGCGACATATAATGAATAGGTGCTGGTTGTTTTTATTTACTAATTATGAACTATATGGGCTAATACTCATTAGACCACCCCAATAATCATTTTATTGTAGCAATCATAAAAATGTAATAGTCTTGTGAAGAATTTGTGTAGATTTATATAAGTGTGTGTGTATGTGTGTGTGTGCGTGTGTGTGTGTGTGTGTGTGTGTGCGTGTGCGTGTGTGTGTGTAGTATCAGTAAAGCTGCAGTTTGAGTCTCTATCTGCGGACGACGTCTTCGTGGATCCTAAGAAGAAACTCCCTGCTCTTTCCTTCTGGATCAACAAGCAGAACTACAACTCCCAGCAGGCACTGCTCTGGTGTCTCACGCGTACGTCAATCTGACTTGACTCTGACTTCTGAGACGCTGAAATTACACAACTGAAATAAAAGTTTGCTAGGCGTTAAACGTTATTGTGTTTGTGTTTCAGGCTGTGATGAGGAGCAGCAGTGCTCTGTCGCTGACCTCAGAGACGCCGACTCAGCAGGTTTCTACAGCTGCTCGTTGTATCCGGACAGTAGAGTGTGCGGAGCGTACGACAAACCGCTAAGACGCCCCTGCCGCCCCCTGTTGGACAAAACACCCAACAACACCTACAGCAAGAAGGGTGAAAACACTAAAACACTGCTGCTGATGGAGGAGGAGGAGATGTTTGTTTATTAAAGGCCTCTAACCGTGTGTGTGTGTGTGTGTGTGTTGCAGTGGATCCATCTGGTCCAGTGAAGAGTTTCTACGAGAGAATCTCCTTCCAGAAGATGGTTTCTTACTCCGTCCGCAGCCGAATCAGCCTGAGAGAAAACACACCACTGTCTGAGGGGTAACACAGACACACATACACAAATAAATTACCTGGATCAAAATTTATGTTTAAATGGCCAATAATTAAAAGCATAAATATAAAACAAAAAAAGTCATCATTTGTTTGTTGTGTGTTCAGGTTCATGGAGTGTGAACGGCGCTGTGATGAGGATCCTTGTTGCCGTGGCATCGGCTTCATCCGTGACACAAAATCCGCAGGTATCCATGGTTACCATCAGATTTCTATATTTCTACATCTGACCTTAAGGGCTTGTTTTCTGACAGTTCTCATTTAACTTTTAGCTGGCTGTTTTTATTTACTAATAATGAATTATATAAACTAATATTCATAAAACTATCACATTGTGTGTGTGTGTGTGTGGGTGTGTGTGCAGGTGTGGTGTGTCTGGCTCTGATCAGCCTCGGGGTCCAGACCTGTGGTGAGAGAGACAGGACGACCTGGAGGACGCAGGACTGCAGACCGTCTGAAGTGAAGACCACACCAGACCCCTTCGGCTGGTACCAGAAACCTGGTACTTATCACGCACTCAAATACACACAATAGATATACAACAGATACACACTTGTTGTATGTGTTTCTATGTACATGTTTGTGTTTTCAGTGAATCAGTGGAGTTCGTCTCCTGCTCTCTGTCCTCCATTCAACCTGCCACCATTAAAAAACAACGGTGAGACTTTAGTATTACTACTAAAGTGATTGCTACTACTGATGACACTGTTGCTACTACCAGTAGCACTGCCATTTACCTGAGTGTTTTTGTCTCAGTGTCTCAGTGGCAGCTCCTCCATGACTCAGCGTTTCTTGTCGACCCCTCTGTCTCTACGTATGATGTCATCCATTTGAGCCGCGACATCGCTGCAGACCCGGACCAGACGAGGGACTGGTGTCTCCATGGTAACCATAGCTGTTAAATTATTCAGGGTTTATTATAGTGTCGGTACAGACAAGAAGTGGGGGACTTTGACGCTTCCTGTTTACTTCCTGTTGCAGCCTGTCAGGAGGCGGAGTCCTGCGTGGCGGTGTCAGTCAGTGAGGTGGAGTCCGCCACTCGCTGCATCCTCTACCCCGACACCACCGCCTGTGGACTGAGCTCCGCCCCCAGCTTCACCCCCAGCTCCTCCTGCAGACTGCTCATCAGAGAGGCCGCCCCTCAGGTTTACCTGCGGACAGGTGAGACAAACAGCCAATCACAGCACAGCTGCTCCCAGGCTTAGTTTAGTTTAGTTTATTTACACATTTTTGAGGAAAATTCAAACATAAAAAGTAAAAAAAAAGCAAATGGAGGAAATTAAAATAAAAACAATTAAAAACAATAATTAATTTAATAAAATATAACAATTATAATCAAATCATCAAAAATATCTTTTACCTAATTAAAATTGTATTAAACATCGAGAAGAAAAAAAATTAATAAAATATCATAATGACAGTTTGATTCCCACCACACTCACTTGCCTCTTCATCTACAGTGCAGCTGCCATCAGTTACGTCCGTCTCCATCCCGGGTCACGGGACCCTGCAGGGCGTTGCCGTTGAAACAGTCCTGGGCTCAGACAGAAGGACGGTGGTTCAGTTCCTGGGTATCCCGTATGGCCGTCCGCCAATAGGATCGCTCCGCTTCACAGCAGCGCAGCCGGCTGATTGGATAGGAACCTTGGACGCCACAAAACCACGGTAACTACCTGTCTGACCAATAAGAGCATAAAGATTAACAAGAAGAAAATTAAATCAAAAACAGCAGATTGATCCTTGGAATAAAACCACTTGTTGACATGTCTTTCAGTCCCAGCTGCATCCAGCCAGGTGATGAAGAGACGGCAGCATCCAGCGAGGACTGTCTCTACCTCAACATCTTCAGTCCTGCTGGTCTGGTGAGAACCTACATTTTGATATTTAGCAAATTGTCATTGTCATGCTGCCTCAAGATTATAAGAAACATCTCATATATATAAATATAAATATATATATATAAATATATAAATATATAAATATATAAATATATAAATATATATATATATATATATACAAATTATATATATTAAATATTAAAATATTAAAATTAATTAAATATTACTTAATAAATATTACTACTACTACTAATAATAATAATAATAATGAAACATTTTAATAGATTCATTGAAAGGACAAAATTTACCTTTACATTACCTTGTTGTTGTTGTGGTTGTTTTTATTTTACTAATAATGAATTATATGAACTAATATTCAAAAAAACACACCAATAATCATTTTATGATAATAAGAATAATGTAATAGCCTTATAACGAATTTCTGTAGGAAAGCAAAACTATTCAACATTTTAAATAATATTTAATAGGTCTATAAGTAATTTATAAAGGTAAATATCTATTTAGGTTTAACAGAAGTATTAATTATGTTGTGTGTGTGTGTGTGTGTCTGCCTCTGTTTGTGTGTGTGTGTCAGAGGGGGCGTGTCCCAGTCTTGGTTTTCTTCTTCAACCCTTCAGCCAATCAAAGCCCTGGACTGTTGGATGGCTCCACCCTAGCAGCCATGGGTAACATCATCGTGGTAACAGCCAGCTACCGAACGGCAGCTCTGGGATTCCTGAGTACAGGTACACACACACACACACAAACACATAGGACTGACTTCCTGAATAAACTCTGTAAACACGTCTTTCTGCAGGTTCCTCTGGTCTCCATGGTAACTACGGGCTGTCAGACCAGGAGGCGGTGCTTCGTTGGGTTAACGCCTACATCTCTCTGGTGGGCGGAGACAGCAGCAGAGTGACCGTGGGGGCGGAGCGTCGTGGTGCTGACATCACCAGCCTTCACCTCCTCTCCTCCTCCTCCTCTCGTCTGTTTCAGCGTCTGATGCTGATGGTGAGAAATACGTGACGCGACTCGCTGCTCTGTGATTGGTGGATCAGTTCCAGCTGTGACGTTCTCCTTCTTTCTTCAGGGCGGTTCGGTGTTTTCTCCGTCGCTGGTTCAGACTCTCTCCGCCGCCGGACGCCAGGCACTCGATCTGGCCAAAGAGCTCGGCTGCGTGACCTCTGACCCCGCCAACCACGACGAGATGGCCGCCTGCCTCAGAGCGACACCGGTACACTCGCTGAATGCTGCACAGACTAAGGTACAGTCCACCAACGGAGATGGGTTACTACGGCGACCATCCAGGTGTCTCACCATCCTGTGTGTGTGTGTTGCAGCTGATGGCGGTCTCTGGCCCGTTTCAGTCCTGGTCTCCGGTCCGTCAGCTTGACTCTCAGTCTTCGCTCCACAGAGTCGACCTGCTGCTGGGAACATCGGAGCATGATGGACTGGTCAGCCGAGCTCGTAGGATAAAGGTCAGAGGTCACCGTTGATACACTGATCCTCATCCTGACTGAGGACGAGATCCATTATTGATCCATCCTGTGTTATTTACTTGATTTAAATTTATTAAAATTTAACAGACACGTTTGTGTAAAGTGAAAGAAAATCTAAAAAGAAAAATAATACAATACAATGAAATTCTGTCAGTTTAAAGGTATAAATATGATTTATTTTTTTTTAATTAAGGGGGATTTAGTTCCTGTTGACTCTCTTTGCATTCAGGACTTCGAGGCTCTGCAGGGTCGTGCTGACAGTAAGACGGCGTTCTACGAGGCTCTCAGCCGCTCGCTGGGCGGAGCAACAGGCAGCGAGCTGCTGAAGGAGGCGGCAGCTTGGTTCTACTCTTTGGATCACAGCCCCTCCCCCGCCGGATACAACCTGTTCTCCAGAGCACTCAACAACGCCACCAGGTGAGATCCTGTGGTCACCTGACCTATGTTAAATAAACACCACAAACAACAACTCCGACGTGTCCCAGACTCTGAACGACCCGCTAATGAAGGATGCTTATCACAGTGAGAAGTTCTGAGTAGAGGGAAGGTGTTGGTCTGATGAATCAATACTTCCTCCTCTCAGTAGGTACACCAGGTGAAAAACAAAAGAAAGTCTGGCACAAAAAAAGAAAAAACAGACAAAAAACACCTAAATAAGACATATTCAGGACTGGATGTAACAGACTTTTTTTTCTTTTGCCTGTTTTTTTTCTTTCGTTCTTGTACCAGGATGCAGCGCGTGCGTTTGGAGCTTATCAATATCACAGAGCAAATGTTTGTATTGCATATGTTAAAGCGTGAAATAAAACATATACTGTATGTAGCGGAGTATTTTTTCCTTTTGCCTATTTTTTCTTTCGGGTTTGTACCGGACTTTTTTGGCCGATATGTTCAGCCCATGGATCGGTATCGGATTGGATCGGAAAAAACTGGATCGGTACATCACTACTAATGAATAAACTGTCTGTTTGTGCTGCAGAGATCTGTTCATCATCTGTCCCAGTCTGCAGATGGCTAGTCACTGGGCTAACAGCCAGGCTAACGTCTACCTGTACCACCAACCTGCCACCACCGCTCACGACAGGTACCAGCTCGTTCCTGAGTTAAGATGAACAATGATAATGATCAGGAGAACCAGAGCAGTGAATGAAACTTTTTTAAATGCTTTGCGTAACCATCAACGACTTATGTTCTCACATCTGTGACTCTTGTTAGCAGCTAAGCTAAAACACCTTGATTAGCATCAGGTAGCTATCATTATATCAAGATCTAACGTTAGCAGATCCTGCACCTGGTGGTGAATTGTGACCACGATTGTGAAGTTTAAACTTTGATTATATGTTTTTTCTTTCCTGTGTGCAGGGCCGATGCCTCCGTCCCATTGGACGTTCAGTTTGTGTTTGGAACTCCTCATCATCCAACGAGCTCTCAGCGTTTCACCTCCTCTGAACGACGCCTCTCTCTGGCCATGATGACCTACATCTCCAGCTTCATCAGAACGGGGTTAAACATTTGTTTAATAAACACCATGGATGTTTTATTATAAATATAGGCTATATTCAGATATAATTATAGATCTGTTATAAGCACACAAACACACTGAGTTGAATCTACAGACAGAAGCAAACAAACTATACTCACCTGTGTAAAATTAACACTGTGATGTGAAATATTTCACTTTGTTTTCCAGAAATGTCTCTATGATTTCCTTGTTGTTATTTTCTCAGGAACCCTAACCCGTCGCGGATGTGGGCGGAGACAGTTCTGCCTCGCTGGCAGTCGGTCCCGCCCTCTGTGGCTCCTCCCACCTACCTGCAGCTAAGCCCCGCCCTCTACCAGCAGCAGGGTCTGAGTCAGGACACCTGCTCCTTCTGGAGCCAGCTGGGAGCCAGACTGACGTCAAAAAGAGGTGAGAGTGGTTAGTTATCATTATAGATGATGTAGTTGTTCACAAATCTAAGAACGTTTTTAAATATTAATATACTGCTTTATTACTTTATTATAACACTGATAAAAAGTGGAGTAAACTAGACGGACAGATACCAGATAGGACCTGACCGATACCAAACAGATAGGACCTGACTCAGCACTGACCCGACTCTCTACAGGTGAAGGTGAGTTGGGGGCGGAGCCTGTGCAGCCTGCATTGACCCTCGACCTCCCATTGGCTGCACCATCTAGCCAATCACAGACCGAGAAAGACGCCTACAGCTAAAATGAAGACGTCACCCCTTATTGAAGACATCACACTGCTTCCTGTCAGCCTCCTGATTCAGATCGATCCACACAGTGAAGAATTAAATAAATTCTGTTTCTAATCATCAATAAAACGCATTTCAAACTCAAATATCTGTCTGTGTTTCTGCAACTGTGACTAAACTCTTAGATTTACCTCTAACTTCTAGTGTGCTCTGCCACAGCATCTCCTCAGATTTCGTCGTTTTGAGCATCACTTTCTTCTTTAGTTAAAAAGATGAAGCTCTGATCAGCTAATTACCTTTTATTCTGTGAGTTCCGTGATAACAAAATGAAACTTGTCTTAAACCTGTAGTCTCTCTAAAGGCCAATAGAGGGCGATTCTACCGGCTCCAAACAGGAGTCAGATTGTATTGAAGTCAATGAGAAAGTAACACTACTTTACTTAATTTATTACCTTTTATTACCACTTTCCTGATATGTTTATGGTCTCAATCACCAGTCTTCTTCAGTTCACCATGATGTTCATTTAATAAAACTCTGTCCCTATTTAAAGTAAAATAGACAATAAGCCGTTTAATAAGCAATTAAATAATCCGATTTTTTGATAAATAATCATCGATTATAATGACTAAGTGGGTAAAGACTATAGCAATAAATTTAGATTTTTTAATTTAGATTAATATCAACACACGCACATATATATACACAAATGTTATATATTGTAAATTGTATTTAAACAGAATACTGAATTTCTGACTACCTTCTCTCTTGAGACCACTTCAGGTTTTCTAGCCTGGGGTTTATATATTTTGTAAATTATATATAAACAGATCAGAAGGAATTTAAACAAAAATGTTTACATTCTTTCTCGTATGAATATCTGAAGCCTTGTCGATCCAGTTATTTTAGCCTCAAGGTTTAGCAGCTTCAACGGTCTGATGAGTTCAGAATATTATAACATTTTACTGAAATGCACCTTTAAAACCAGGACAACCTACTGTTTATGCCACTTCACTATATTATGATATGTAGTCTCATATCACGATATAATAGGAAGGAAACACTCAACCACAGAGTGGAGCTCTGCTGGGGCATGATGGGAGTGTTCCTCCCCCCACTTCCACTTCCACCTCCTCCCCCACCTCCTCCTCCTCCACCTGTGTGCAGGTGTATAAAGGAGTCTTTCTGTGGATGGAATCAGACTCCAGCAGCCACTCACACTGAGATCTTTGTCACAAGTTGTTGAATTCCCTGCTGAACTATGGAGAGATGGACGCTGCTCGCTGTGTGGATTGCTCTCACCTGCTGCTCCACAGGTAACTCACCTGTTTCATGATTTTCTCGTTCTCACAAGACTTTGTTTCACTGAGGCTCAGCGTAGAATAAATACATGAATAAATTCAAGCAGTCAGTTAGATACACTTCTCCTTCTAGTCTGTGGACTAGAAGAAAGAAAAGGATAAATTATTCCGCTTTACAATCATCAATTTTTATATATAATAAATCATAATACATGTTTCACGGTTCATATGTGAAATATTTTTCTGTAACAATTCTCTATTTAAGAAATAAGAATTATTTCATTAATCATTTCCTAATACAGTTCAGATTTTACAGTTTAGTTATATACTGCAACCTTTCTTCTCTTTCTCCTTCTTCTTCTTCTTGTATATAAATGTATATATATTGCTTATTTATAAGCAAACAAATTACAAAAATGTAATTGTAAGCGTAGCTTCCAGTTAGTTAGTTCTAGCTTTTTAAATGTGAGCATTTGATTCTTTGTCACACCTGATGGTAAAGTGAATATCACAGGTGATGATGAATAAAACTATTGTAAACATCGGCCTCAGAAACTTTCGGCACTTTCAAGACAAACTGATTTATATAGAAAACAACTAACACAACAATTAAATTAAATGACTGAATTGTCTATTTTACAGTCTAGGTTATATTAATTTAAAAACAGTATGATATTACCTCTTTGTTTGGTTTTTTACTTTTGGACAAAGCCTAGCTGTTCCCCTGCTAAGTTAAGCTAACTGGTTTCTGTACTACAGACCTGAGATAATAATTAATATGACTGTAAGCAAGTAACAGAATAAAAATATTTAACAAAATGTTAAATGACAGCAACAAAAGTGCAGCAATTAATGATTCATATCATTGATGATTAGTCTGTAATACATAGATTAGACCTTCATGTTGGAGATGCTGATACTAATCTGTGTTTTGGATTGATTAAACAACTGGAATGATTTTCTGTTGACACATGAAAGACTTATGATTTTTCTTCTTCTCTCTCCGATAGTGTTTTCCAATACGACCAAGGTTCCCGTGCCAACCCACTCAACATCAGTCACCAGCAGCAGCAGCAGCCTGGATGTTTCAAATCACACCACAAACATGATGACCAGTCACAGTGGTCACAACAACACTGCTACCACCGCCACTGCCAGTAGAGTCCCCAGCAACACCAAACAGGACAAGGCTGCATCCACCATGATGGCATCAGGTATTACCATGGCAACGACAGGCAGGACTACAGCCAGCAGTTCATCTGTTTTTGTCTCCACAAGTAAGCCAACCACAAGAGAGGACACGACTCCCGGCACAACCAGAAAGACGCTGGCATCAACAAGTGATGGGACTATAATGACCAGCAAATCACACATTTCTGTCGAAGCCATGACCATGAACACAAAAACATCAGGTGATACCATGGCAACGACAGGCAAGACTACAGCTGGAGGTTCCCATGTTTCTGTCTCCACGAATAAACCAACCTCAGGAGAGGGCATGACCCTGGCTACAACCCAAACTGCGCTGCCATCAAGTGTTGCCAAGACAACAGGAGACGGAAGTACAATAACGAACAAATCCCATGTTTCTGTTCCCATGACAAAACCAGTCACAAGAGAGAGCACGACCCCAGTTACAACCCCAACTGCGTTGCCATCAAATGTTTCCATGACACCAATAGACAGGACTACAATGATTAGTAAAACTCATGTTTCTGTTTCCACGAAAAAAACGACCGCAGACGATCGCTCTAGACCAAGTCCGCTGACCTCAAGTGATGCCGTGACAAAAATGGGCGGGACTACGATAGACCCCAGTTCACATGTTTCTGTCTCCACGGATAAACCAATCACAGGAGACGGCATGACTCCAAACATGACCATGAGCACGACTACAAGCACGACCCTCCCCCCTGCTGGAGGTGTACCTGGATGGGGGATAGCGCTGCTGGTCCTGGCAGCTGTGGTTCTGCTACTGCTGCTCCTGCTGCTGATAGCACTGGTGAGTGCACACACACACACACACACACACACACACACACACATACACACTCATTGTTTTTGAATGAGATCTAACTGTCATTATCTTTCTCTGCAGCTTCTGTGGTGCTGCTGTAGGGGGCGATACAACAGCTTCACTCCCTACCACCACAAAGATGACATCCCGCTCTACACCACACACAGCCATTTTGACGCCAACAGGATACCATACGTAAGTCAAAGGTCACCAAATACGACCAAATCTCTGTAAGGACATGTAGCATTGTCCTCTCAAGGAAGCATAACATCTATGTCCTTACAAGGACAGATTACAACCATGAATGTTTGAAATGCAATTTACTTATTTTTGAAAGAAAAACACTGTTTATTCACTTAACTTTAAACTAATCAGAAATACACTCTATACATTGCTAATGTGGTAAATATATTCTACTCTATTCTATTCTATTCTCCCTGCAGATGTCTGTTTTTTGGTGCAATATCTACATATGTGTATAGAGGCCCATTTCCAGCAACTACCACTCCAGTGTTCTAATGTTACAATGTGTTTGCTCATTGCGTCAGAAGGCTAATGGATGATTAGAAAACCCTTGGGAAATAATATTAGCATAGCTAAAACAGTTTAGCTGCTTAGAAAAAAAAATACCTTCCAAAAGACAAAAGCAAAGTTTAAAGGAAAAAAATATCACTTCAAATAGAAATCATTATTTCTACGCTTGTCGATGTCATCTCTATATTTTTATTAATATATTAATTTTACAACTCATGGTGTAATTTTTCATGGAAAACACAAAATTGTCTGGGGGACCCCAAACTTTTGAACGGCAGTGTAGATAAAATATGAATTAATGATACTATCCAGGACGTTGTGACAAGTTTTTCGTTGTTTTTTAATGTTTTACTGATCAACTGAATCGTTAGTTGCAGCTCTAAGACACATCAGAACCCAGAAATGTCCTCAGGAGGATGTCTAACCCCACACAGAGCAGAGTATGTTGGTGCCTTTGTGCACTGCAACGTGACACCTGGGAAAGTGTCTGTTCCCTTCATTCATTTACATTCTTACATTCACGTTGTACTTATCTGTTAGATTCTGAATCGACGTAGCAGAAAACACTTAAACTCCAGCACAATATTATCTGATTTTCTACAGAACAGGAACGAGAACAAAATGGGTGTGAAGTGGGAGTTAATAGTTTCTTCAGATGTTTGTATTTTATGAGTCAGAGTCAACATTTACACAGCGAATACAGAGAAATACCGGTGACACCTACTGCACCTGTAAAGCGGTAATGTCTCCATGGCAACACAAGATGGACAAACAAAAGCTGTGAGATTGTGAGTCTGAATTGAATATAATGAGTCATTACTGTCAGTCACAGCTCACAAGTGTTTGTAATAGGTTTTCTTACAACTTCATAGTATTTTCTCTCTAAAAAGAGTTATTCTTTAGTTAGTAGTTTTCTCTTATTAACTGTTAATTACATAAGTAAAATCTTATTCTTATTAATTAATATCTCTGTTTTAAAATGGGAAATGGTAACTATGTGTAACTATTACTTTAAAGTTAGTGTACAGAGCATCACGCTCTCAATACTCATCTTGATCGTTGATCTTTTTCAGGAACAAATGGAGAGGCCTCAATAACTCAGTGAAGCTTCCAAAATCATCAACCAGCAAAAAAAAGAATCACAGGATTTTCTGTATAGTTTTATTGTTTGTACCTTCACCAGGCTTGTATTGTTTAGTTTTCACTACTGTTTGTGAACAGGATTATATCAAATTACTGGTCCAATTGTTGTTGAACTTGGTGCTTGGCTGATTTGTCAGACATTTAATTTTGGGGCAGATCTCACTAACAAAATGTCATCAACAATGTTTTAGAGCATATTAGTGACTCTCACTTTATAAGATGTCACTTTTCTGAACTTAATGTCACCTCTTTCTAAGTTCCAGAGAAACATTCAAAGTTCTCGTCCTGTATCCATAGCAACTATGACGAAGCTCCGTGCTCTCTGAGTGTCTAGTTTTATTTGTAATCCTGATTTTAATGACATTAAATCTGTTCTCATTAGCTTTTATTTATTATAGCTTAAACAAAAAAGATTTTTCTAAAAGAAAATGCTGCAAATGACACAATTTTTATATGCTGTCTTTTATTTATCACCACTACCATTTTTGTTTTGCATCACATATTTTCTGTATGTACATATTTTACACTTATAATTAATTATTAATTACATCAATGTAACTGTGCAGTTTTTTTTTTAAATCTGAACAAATGAAGTTTGATATTAAAGTTGCTGTTATGGCTACATGTGTGTATTATATAATGTTAGAATACGAGGCGTGGAGCGAAGGAGGCGGAGCCACAGATGATGTCATGAACTTTCTGAAGTGTTGAGACATAGAAGCATAATGGAGCTGATATGAACATAAAGAGCTTTGGTTGAGTTTATCACCAACAAAGAACATTAGTCAACGATTATGATGCAGGATGTTATTTCGTGGGAATAAATGTGGTCAAACAGAAAGTTTCCTTCAGTCTAATCATTTCAACAAACAACAAAATCAAACACAACTACTGGCGTCATTGTTCAATCAGAGAACTACAGTGAGTTGGTGCAATTACAGTTTCCTCTATAATCAATCTTTTTATCCACCATTAATAACTAATAACATCAATATTTGAGTTAATTATTCACATTAACATTTTTCTAGAGAAGCTGAGAGCAGAGATATGAAACTTAATGAGATGATTTTTTTTGTTCTCAAAATGATAAATATATGTTGTTACTGATTTTAAAAAGGAGACTTAAAGGAAAAATAGCATGTGATTAATTATGATCACTTGCTACAGTTATTTTTTCATGGATTTAATTCATAATAACAGGGTGATTTTTTTTTTTTTCAAGTGAACACATCACAATAACCTGCTGTTTTCTATTAGAGGAATTAAAAAGGCATTCTGTTCTTTATCCCCTTTTCTAATGTATTGTGTTTTATCATGTGCACTAAAACATCTATTGTAAGTCTGTTATTACTGGAACACAATCCTCCTCTGTTGGTTTCTTCCTTTTTTTTCTACCTGTGAAAGAGGTTTTTTTTGTTTTTTCCTCATGTGATGTGAGGGTCTAAGGACATGATGTTTTATTACTGTTCAAAGTGCAGGAGGTGAATCTGTGATTTGTGATTTCTATATAGATGAACTTGACTTCCTGTCTCGTAATCTCTGTGTAGAGATTTTGTCCAATTAATCCCGGTCAGTTAATGACGTCATCCTGAAAACAGTCAAAGAGCAACAGAATAAATAAAACGCTCAGAACTGTGGTGTCACTGCTGTTATTGTTTCAATGACGTCATTCACCTGAACAGGTAAACTCCCAGAAACACAGAAACACCTTCAGCTACAGAAACTCTTGATAATATCTGATGACATCACTGACCACAGTGTTTCAAGGCCCAAAGAAACGTCAAAACACGTATTGTGTATCGGCGGCTCCTCGGCTGTGTGGGTCAGCCCTGCTCACCTGTCCACCAGGTGTCCTCACTCTCCCTCCTGTCTCCTTCTACGCTGCTGCTCCCACTCATTAATTAATCACCCGTTTCCTTTGTTCTCTGCTCCTCATTGTGTTTGTTTCTCTGTGGATTTTTGACTTCTGATGTTGGAACATTTTGAACTGGTTTCATGTAAGTTTTCCTGTTTCATTCTGACAATAAATCACTGAATGGTCCTCAAACTACCCATTTATTAGTTTATATAATTGTTTTCAGAATGTACTAAATGTGTAGATGGGGAAGAGCTTACTTAAAAGTAACCTGATTGGTCCAGTTTATTAAGAGACTTGTTTTTGCAAATTTAATTATTTTAGAATAATTTATATATATCCATTAAACTGCAATTGTATTTTCCAGCACAAAGTAAAAGCAGCAATAATGTTTAATTTCACGTTGGTAAAAACTACAAAAGTATAAGCATAATATGTATGTAGGTGCTGATATAAATGGACTCATTATGCAGAGGTCTGTTATGTTGTTGATGAATTTGGGTGAATAGGTTTAAAAATAACATCTTTTTCTTTATTCAAACAAATGTAAAATTGTCAGTTTAGGCGACATTATGTTGAATTATAATTCAATCAATCCATTCATGTGTGAGCATCATGCTAATGTTGCAGCTGGTGAAGCTGGAGCTCATTGTAATTACATTATATATAAGCTGAGCAGCTTGAATGGATCAATAAGATAAGTGAAGTGTTTTCAACATTCTACCTCTAACAGTTTTTATTTTATGAGTGAGCAGCAGCTTAAAAAGAAAAAAAAAAGGATTTGTTGAGTTGAGTCTGATCTCAGGGTGAAACTGTCGCTGAGCTGCTCGTTACTGCCACCTGCTGCTGACAGAATCTAAAAAAAACAACCAGAATCTGACTTTAGCTTCAGCAGATGACATGAAACTTCAAGCAGTCGTCGCTGTTTCAAGTATCTTTTATTATAAATAACGTTCCTGAAATTAAAGTGACGTTAATGTAACAGAAATAGTCTTTGTCTCTGATTCGGAACTGTCCTTCCTGAGGAACGAGTTAGGGGTTAGAGGTCAGGGGTCAGGGGTCTCCAGGCTCCTCAGCCACAGACCCAGGGCGAACACGGTCCCGGTGCTGACTCGCTCCACGTCGGGGCCGCTGGCCGGCATCCGCCTGACGAACACCGCCAGCGGCATGGAGGACTCGCTCAGGACTCCGTCTGTGGAAACCTCCGACAAGCTGGGGGAGGGGGGGCACAGGAGGTCAAAGGTCACACAAGGCGCCCGGGAGGTCAGGACTGGTCTAACAGAAGATGTGATACCTGACGGCGCTCTGCAGGTTGTCCGATGCCGTGTCCGATGCTGCGTCCTTGCCGTCCATCGCAGACACGACGGCTCCGACCAGCCGCATGTCGGCCCACAGGCAGCCGCTCACCTCAGCACGCGACGGCCGCAGAGACGCCTGCAGGACGGAGACCGCACGGCGGAAAGCATGAGTGGATAAAAACGGATAAAGATCTCTCACACACTCCGACCGAAGCTGTTACCTGCAGCTGCAGGTGTGTGAGGGGCGAGTCCAGCAGCATGTAGACCACGATGTGGTGTCTCTGAGGAAGGCCCCTGGACAGCACCGGAGGATACACCGACTGACACGGGGAGACGGGCCAAGTTTAGGGAAATGCAACTTTAAAAGGTAAATCCTCCTGTTTTCCTTTAGGGTGAGTACAGAACATCATCATCAACACAAAAATCGGAGTCTCTCACCTCCCACAGTCCCAGGATTTTTGGAGAAACTTCATCTGGTTCCAGTTTCAGTCCAGTTTCCTCCTTTAACTCCCTGAGACCTGCATCCAACAGCTGCACACACACACACACACACACACACACACACACTCACACTAAAACATTTACTCAGATCTCTGGATTCAGTTAAACAGTGTTTAAAGAGGGTTTAAGGATGAATTTGAAACTTTTCTCAGTAGAAACAGTGGAACAACATTTAAAACACTGAATGAATTTGAAGCAACAGTTAAGATCCTTATTATTATGATTAGGATAAGCTTGTTTGAAGTTTAAAACAAGAATAAAATTGAAAAATATGAGTCAAGAATGTAAGATAAAAAGGCATTCTGAATAAAATATTTATACGAGATGAGACAAATATGAGAAAAAATGAGATTAAAAACACAAAAAAGATAAAAAAGACAAAAATATGAAAACATTAGTTACAAAGTTACAAAAAAAATATGAGAAAAAAAAGTCAACAATTTGATCTTGATTGAGTTTAAATTGACGTCTCAAAATAAGCAAATTAATATGTAAATCTAATAAAGAAATTCTACTAAATATTGGACTAATTGTGCTAAAAACAGGATATTTTCACCTCATACGATTTTACTTTTGGAGTGTTCAGATGTTACAGATGATGACTCAATTATGCGAATGAATCGATTTCTAATCAAATTATAATTTGTTTTTAATTATAATTTAAACAGCTGAGCTTATATGATTCCGAGTTTATATGATTCCTTTAGGAACATCCTGAACATTGTTCATTGTTGTGACTGTTTGATGTGTCACTGTCAATAACGTTAACGTGACAAATCGATGCAAAACACCAATGAAGGAGCAAAGAAGCGTGCGTGTTACCGTCTCGTCTGGCTCCAGGTGTCCACCTGTTACACACAAGCAGGAAACATCAGCCTCAAACGCCACAAAAAACCCTGCGTGTGATAAACAAAAAAACGCAGATAAAAACAGACCTGGAGGAACCCAGACGTTGGGGAATATCCGAAGCTCCTTCGCCCGCCGTGTCAGCAACACTCTCTGATTGGCTGATTGCAGGAGGATGGCCACGCCCACATCCACCCCTCGCTGCCGCACCTCCAACGGGATCGCTGCTGCCTCTGTGACTGACAGGTGCTTGATGGGACAGAAGGAGGGCCTCTGGAAGCAGGACAGGGACGGTTAGAACTAGAACCCAGTTAGTTTTTAAAGTTGTTTACAATCTCTAACTCACGCACTTTAAGGTAGAGCTGCAATTAACTATTAACTATTCTGAAATCAAAATGATTATTCGATTAGGCTGTTTGGTTCATAAAACGGTGTAAAATGTCAATCACTGTTTCCCAAAGATGAAGATTCAACCTAAAATGTCTTTTTTTGACCAGTCCACAACCCAACAATCATCAGGTTATTATTATAGAAGACTAAAGAAACCAGGAAATAATCAGATTTTAGGATCTGGAACCAGAGAATTTGGACGTCTTCAAACTGACTCAAATTCAATTCTCAAAACAGTTGTCAATTAATGTCATTGTTGGTAAATAATTAATCAATGAAACAACTAATCATTGCAGCCCTGCAGAGTCATTTTAAGATGAAAATGGTCAATTTTCTGATTTTGGCTTGTAGCAACGCGTTATGTAATAATTTAGTAATTTAGTTAGTGGACATGTATATAAATCAAAGTCAGTGAGTTTCTAAAATGACTTGAATTGATGTAATAGTGTGAAACTAATTATTTTTTGTTTGATTTGATTTGTGTCGGACCTTCAGACAGACTCCTCGTCCTCCGCCTCTCTGCAGGATGAACTGGTTTTTCTCCAGAGAGCAGCTGACGTCGGCCTCGTCGCCATCGCTGAAGTGACCTGTTATACTCTGAACACAGGAAACACAGTCGTCAGCCTCGAATCATTCAGGCGAAATGTCTTTACGTGAGTTTGGTCGTGTCGCTGCAGGCATCTGACCTGCAGGAACTGGGCCGGCTGAGGAGCCGCTCGATCTTTACACACACACACCAGGATCCTCCGGACTTTATCCATCCTGCTGAAACACAAGAAACCAGCAATATCAATTATTATCTCTATTAATCAATTAAGTTATTTGGTCAGAAAGTGTTGAAACGTTGATCATTGTCCAATCTGATGTTTTCTGATATTCAGTTTACTGTCACAGACTAAACAATCGATTAATCGTGAAAATAAATTAACTCGATTAAATTGACTGAACAAAAAAAGATCATCATGACTATTAGAGTGAGAACAAGTCTTTAAAACATTGTGTTAATATTAGATGTTTATTGCAAAGTAAGTGATTAGTTACATTATTATTAACAGTGACCAGTGGTGGGAAGTAAGTACATTTACACCTTTGAGGTACTTGTATTGTAGTATTTACATCTGATGCTACTTTATACTTCACAGCTTATCATATCATAATGATCATAAATCATTATACTTATTATATTATCTATATTCGAGTAAAATTGGCTCTTTTTTTAAAATCTACACTTTGTGTGAAAACTGACAAATATGATGATGCAGTACTTTTACTATTAATCTAACCAAAGTGTCTCAAATTGTCTCCACACTGATAAAGGAAAACATTAAAATACTCACACGTATATTTAGTTATTAAAACACGCGATAAAATATACTATATTAATATAACACAGTCTGTAAAATGAGTACTTTTATTATTGATTCTTTAAGAACCTGTTGCTGATAATACTTTTGTACCATTACCTTCAGTTCAGGATTTTACTTGAGTATTTTGATATTTGTACTTTTACTGCAGTAAAATATCTGATTTGATGTTGTTCAGCTGTTTGTTATGAACATTTTCCAGAAAAATAAAAGCTGAACATGTGTAGATTTACTGTCAACTACAAACAAACAACACAAACCTGCAGGTTGACGGAGAAGCTTCATTTCACGTCCTCCCGGTCATGTTCGGCGGGTTCTACATCCGGTAACGAACTTCAAAATAAAAGCACAGAGCTTTGAGGAAGACTATAACATAAATTCCGGAATATGAAAAGCATCACGATTATAAATTTAAAAAACTACATATGCAAGGATGGACAGAGAGGTAAACAGCTGTTAATTGGACATTTTGTGTGATGACAATAAACAATTTTACAAATTTAAAGGACAATGTACCTTATTTTATTATTAATATGACACATTAATGTCTCATACTAAACTGATGTGGTTCAATATGTTCTCTAACACCCTCACACGTTTTCTTAGTGGAAAGTAGCTAAGTACATATACTTATACTTACTTGTACTATAAGTACAGTTTTTAAAACATGTATTTTACATGAGTGTTTGATGCTACCTCATGCCTCACTCAACTACACTACATTTTTAAGGGATGTGATCAGGAAGAAATATTTTTAGAGCTAAATGGTGTTTTTTAATTCTTCTTGAATAACTCATCTGTACTTTGGCAATCATTTTTGATATGTATATTTTCCCCTTAAAGTTAAAAACAAAAACAAATGTAAATCTAAATTTGAGAGTTTCAAATTTAAATCTAAAAATCAACTTTAACATTTCCACAATGATTTAATCAAGATTGTGTGAAGTCGTCTTTTTCTTCTTTTGTCACCCTCATAAAAGCCTCTAAAACATACATGAGATGAGGAAACACGGATTTTCCGTAATAAAACTGACGTGCCGCTCTGTTTTCTGGGAAGTGATACTGTGATGACTTCAGGGGCACTTTGTAAATACGAGAACGCTCAGGAGGTGTTTACTACATAGCCAAAGGTTTCAGTATGCAGACTCAGACTTCACATGGTCTGTTTTCTATGTAAATAACAACAATAAAAAATAACTATACAAATGAGTGAAAAGCAACAACAAAATACAATATGGTCACAATACAGTAAAACATATCAAATTAAAAATCTAAAAAAATAAACTATTACAGTAAGTGTGTGAGCGCACGATCTTCCTTCAAAGCCAGTGATGCCAATTCCATTATTTTAAAAAATCAATCAATTTTGTTTATATTTTGACTCTGACTCAGCTGGAAAGTCATAATTGCGAGCTTTACGTTGGTCCCCTGAAGGCAGCATCGCTCCAATAAAGAAGTACAAGCGAAGAAATACAAACTTCCGCGTCTCCACCAGCGAAAGGTAAGATTCATAACGCCTTCTAACCAATATATATGTTATGATATATGTTATAGATGCATTTATATGATCATAATCTAGAGTAGACTTTTAATCATTTTGATCAATAAGAATAAGAACATTGACGACAATGCGTCACAATCCTGTTTCCTGGCCCATCTGCGTCTTCAGGTGTCAAATAAGGTGTCAACAGTAAACATGTACACTTATATTAAGACTCTCAATAATGCATACGTGATGAAATCCTCTATTATATTATATTGTGAAGAAGAACGAATCATTTCTGATTATTATATATAATATGTAGTATGTACACACGCACGCACGCACGCACATGTACATACACTCATTAAATAATTGTATTTGTCCACACAGACTTTTAAAAGCAAAGTTGTGACATAAAAAAGTCCAGATTCTGGCATAAAAATACTAAATGATAGATAATAAGTTGCCTGGTCTCTCTTGGTTTTTCTTGTTGACCTGTGAGGAAAGTGTAGAAATAAAAAGACTTTTTCATTTAAACTATTTCTACTGGATTTTACTCTTTATTTAGGCGTTGAAGCTTCATATTAGCTTCAGATCAGAGCTTTTAAACGTGTTTAAATACAGTCGTGAGTTTGTGTTTCCACTGTCAGACTTAGTGACATCTTCAGTCTGAGCAGCAGTAATTCTGCATGATGTGTCGTGTTAGCGGAGCTAAAGAGAAGTTAAAAATGGGAAATGAGACACAAGTAATGAAGGTTTTCATTTCTCCGGCTTGTTTGTGGGACTTTCAGAGAAATCCAGCTGTGACTTTTGACCTCCGACATGGCGTCCACGTCCATCACCAAGCTCGGCGGAGTCGTCGTCGTCACTCAAGTCATTCCTCAGGATGAAAACTCTGTCCCGCTACAGGACGCCGCCGCCGTCGCCGCCGCTGCTGCCACACAAGCCCCAGTTAGAAAGGCCCCGCCCACCATTCCTGCCCCCCCAACCAAGATGTCCGACATGACCACCTCCTTCCTGCAGGGGGAGCCACAGGGCCTTGGGGTGAGACTTTAAACATGCCCTAATTGATGCAATTTAATACCAATTAACACTAATTGATTACAACTTATTAATTAATGCGACTTGTGTTTGTGTTTCCAGTTGGTTCAGATCCTAATCGGGCTTCTCGCTGTCCTGTTCAGCCTGACCGCCGTCTTCTCCAGTTTCCTAATCGCCCACGCTCCTTTCGCCCTCGCCGCTGCTGTACGTGAACGCAGACCTTTAATTAATAATCGTCAGTAAGTTGAAACCAGTTTGTCACATTCAACTTGTGTCTTTCTCTGTGGTTCAGTTTGTGGTTTCTGGGTCGCTGGCGTTGAAGGCGAGGAGCAAGACGTCCGTCGCACTGGTGAGCTCATCACACACGTTGCGTCGAACACAGTCCAGATCCAGAGTCGCTCCATGTTTTTTTCACGTTTGTGTCACTGCAGGTACGAGCGTCGCTGGCGTCCAACCTGCTCAGCGCCCTGATCAGCCTGGGGGGCGTGGCCTATCTCTGCTGGCTGCTGGCCGATGGGAGTCCCGCACGTCGGTTCTGCAGCGACAACGACTCCGTAGGGATCCAGATCTCGGACCAAGCTGTGAAGACTTGCATCCAAAACCTGCATTTAATGGATGTAAGTTCACAGGGCCGTCGGCTGCTGTGATTGGACCATTCAAACAACACATCAACCTATTTACTGTATATTCTAGGGGCAAGACATCATGGGAATATTGCAATATATCATGATACACTCACACCAAATAACAATTAAACATAACATTCATAAACTTTTTCAGTCATTTCATTTTTATTCGATTCATATTTAAAAACAAAGTTCTATAACTGATATATATCAGTGAATAAATACATATTTACTGCTTTTTTAGGTGTATTTTACTTCTTTAGTCATAGATATTGTTATTAGTTTGAAGAGTAAAAGTGAAAAGTGTTTTTTTGCATTTATTAGTTTGATTAAATCTTGCAATTTTACTTATTTAATACAAATTTTAATGTATTTTTTTTTACTTTTACTAACTGTACATCATCAATTTCCTCATCATCACCTCTAGTCTCTTTTCTCCATTACACATTTATCAAAGAACTTTGTGTGGTATTTAAACCGTGAGGATGAATCACAGCTGGGTCTGTTCTGGGATGTTTCAGACGGTTCTGTTCGGACTCCGCGGTCTCCTGCTGGTTCTGCTGGTCGTGCAGGTTTGTGTCAGCATCTCTATCTGTGTTTTCTCTGGAAAAGCACTGAGACTCGCGGACCGCTACACCCCCATCATGGTGAGAGATTTACTTATTTTGACCTGAAGTCTGTTGTTCAGGTCAGGCTCAGGATGTGTTGTTCACGTTATTAAATGTTTAAATGTGTTTCTAGATCTACAATTGGTTCACAGGGAGAATCTGATTTTAATCACATGTTGACAATGTACAGAAGCCCAAAGGACCCATGGTTACGTTTATTATATTAATGCTGTCTTCACATCACAACTTATCATGTTGTTTTTTTGAGATAAGGAAGCTTGTTTTCTCGTAATTAATTTATCAACTGCAGGCAAACCAGCACCTGCTACAATTTACATACATTACATGTGTCTAGTGTCTTTTCAAAATAAAGCAGTAATGGGATAATGGTAAATTAAATAAAAGCAATATTACAAATAAACACAAATCCAAATTTTACACACACACACACAGAAAAAAATTTAATTCAACCCTAATTACAACAGACCATGTAGTGTATACACTCTTATGTAAACAGCAGCTTGTGGAATCTTCCTGGTATACAAATATGGAAGATGGGTGTTTGCTGAAATAGAATAAAATAAACCTTTTGTTATTTTAATGTAAAATTCAGCAGGAGTTGCTCAAAGTAAAGAATGACGGTTTAAAAACATAAGCAGCTATTAAAACGGAATGTTTGCTTTGACCTTTGACCTGCAGGTGGTGGTGAACGACAATGACGAAGCTCTGTTGAGCAGCGAAGGCAACGAAACCTACACAAACATCTCACCATGAGGGTGAACAAACTCTCCGATACCACTATGACTGCTGCAGTAATACTTCAGTAATACTATAGTAATACTACAGCAGGGTAATACACTGACTCTGCACTATAAACTATAATCATCTGTCAAATCAACCGTTTCTGTTTCTCTGCTCTCATCATGTCTTCTTTGCAACTCGTCCTCATTTAAAATGTCTTCATGGTACTTCAGGGGTTAATCTGCACTAGTCGTTATTGATTTGACAAACAGACATAGACTCTAACTGGAACACTGAACCATCAACTGACACAATTAAAGGATGTTTGCTGAAATAGATTCTGAAGTAACAACAGTTAATTTTAATGCTAGATCACAAGAAGACACTAAACAGTAAGACAGTAAATTTAAAATGACATTTCTTTAAAGAGTCTCGTGAATTTTAACCACAAAGGAGAAGATTTGCTGATTGAGTGAATTTCTAAGAAGGGGAAGTTAAGTAAATGATTCACTTTTGATCATGAATGTTATTGTTGCATTTATATGGACATTTATATGACATATTCACAAATAAATAATTAAATACATTACTCATTAATAAATAAAATGGGAAATAAATAAATAGAGGCCATTATGTGCAATGGGGGGAAATAGTACATAAATAGGTAAATGGAAGGGGCATTTATGGGTATTTTAATTCATTTTGGATTATGGCAGTTTCACTCCCATATACATCTAATCTGTTTAAACTTACCCTTTACGTCCATCAGATTGGAAACATTGGAAGTAAACTCATCCTTTACTTCCATCAGATAGTTTCTGCTGTACAAACACGGCCAGTTTCACTTGATATAGACTGTGATTTCACTTCCTGTTTTCATCTGAAAGGTACAAACACATCAGCCTGTGAATGTGCACTTTACAGTTTAATGGTTAGAAAATGTGATTTTCTGTGGTTGTATTTGTTGCTGAAAGCTTTTCTGTCTGTTTGCACATTTTTTATAAACATTTCTGAACATTTCTTATAAATTTTTTTTCTACAATTTGTGTTCCTGATTAAAGAAGAATGTGACTGAATGAGTTTTTTGTTGTTTCAACGTCTCCATTAACTGCCCTGCAGCCAGAAATATCAAACATGTTGTATTATTAATGAGACCAAACAGTCAGCTGTGTCCTGAGATGATTAATGGGAGGAGATAAAAGAACAAGGTTCTGAGTCACTAATCAGATTTTTTCTCAGATTTTTTTTTGTGAAAAATTGGATCACTTTCATATTTTTTAACTTAAACCATGTGAGAAATTTAGAGCCAAAATCACTATTTGGTGGAGCTGTTAATAACTCATAGACTACATTGCTGTATGTAAGACAACAGAGACTAAAAGGTTGAAACCACCCGTTTCACCTTTACTTTGTATTTTAAAAGCATATTATATTGTCCTCTGATTCAGATCTGCATCTGAAAATAACTAAAGCTGTTTAATTCATTTATTCATGTAAGCTGCAGAAAGTACAGTAGAAAGTATAGAAAATACAATGTTTAATCTGGAATGTAGTCAAGTGAAGTATGAAGTAGCATCATATAGAAGTATTCAAGTACAATACAAATACCTCAAATTTGAAATAGCGATGACAAAAAACAAAATCTCCAATTCCAAACACAAGTCACAAAAGAAGAAGAGTAAATCTTAATATTTTAATAAGAAAAATTAATCTACTGGAGCATAATTACTGAAAGTAACATGAAAACCCAGAGAGTCTGACTGTATTAGATTACATTATATTTAAATGTTTTACCTGGTGACTGAACTTTGTCTTTTCCTTTACATACATAAAGACATTTCCACCATAAATTGATGCATAAAAGTTCACCAGATTGCAAGCAATTAAGTTTCACGCTCAAAATGTACCCCCATAATAAGCCCCCCTAATATTCAAGCAAAATCTCCGCCTAAAGCCATAAGTATGATTAAATTAATTAGGTATAACTTGTCTGTAGTTCTGTCTAAAAAATAAATCTTCAAACCCGCTTTTATTATGAAAGACGCGTGCCGGAAGTGTGTTTGTTGTTATCGGAACAGAAGAAGAAGAAGAAGCTAACAGCGTTAGCATGTCTAACTAGCAGATGGCTACCGGCGTCATTCTGCGGGTAAGCGCTTCTCTTTTAGCCGCTGTCTGTGCTGATTGAACCAGGAGCTGCTGCTCGTTAAATAATGACTCTGTTAACCCGGGACAAATATAAACCGAGCCAGTTACACTTCTAAGCTAAGATAACATCAGCTAAGCTAATGAGCTAAATAGTCAGGAGTCTAAATGAATGCATAAAACATATTGTTGCTCTTTCTACTGTTCTTACTGACCAGTACCGTGGGACTTATTATCTATAGTTTGGTTGTTTTTTATCATCGATTTGTTTTTTAGTCGTAGTTTTGGTGTTTTTTTAATCTTACATTTGACTTTTAATGTGTCAGATATATCCACTTAATGTGATTAACTCAGACGAATCTACTTTAAATGACTGTGTGAACACGGTAGATGTTGTTTTCTATCACCTGCATTGAAAGAATATTTGTGTTTTTAATATTCAGTATGAACAGGAGTATGATCACAGCGAGAAAAACCTATTACACTACAAATATAGACACCTGACAGCTGCTTAACACACTGGAAACATGGTGAATCTGTATTTAGACCCGAAGGCATAGAACAATTAAAGATCTTGTGGATTTTAGGAATCCAAAGTAGCGAAAAGTATATAAAAAACAAAATAATGAACTGAATTTTTTCCTTAATTGTTCTGGTTTTAAGAAAAATAAAAGGGTAGAGGAAATAAGCTATTGCTTCAGTCTACACCTTTTTTGTTTTTTTTCTTTATCAGAATAGTTATGAGTTTATATAATGGCCACTAATTCACTGATCAGTTATTCTACTGATTATTAAATATCAGCGGCGTTCAGCAGAGGATGACGTCTGTCCTCTGGGGCTGAAATCTGTGAGGACGGATGCAGACACAAGCGTCTTCAGATGGGACCAGAAGACACAGGCGGCGTCCAGTCCTCACACAGGAAGTGCCACTGATGATAGACAGGAAGTGGAGATGACACCTGTCTCAGGTGAAGCAGAATGACGTCACAATGACATCTAAACACCTGTCTGATCATAATTAAAATAAAGTTTGGTTGGATTTGGTTGGATCTGGTGTGCTAACATCTGTCTCCTGCTTAGGTGAGAAGGTGGTTACCATGGAAACCAATGAGGTTAGTGAGGATGAAATGGGACGACTGGACATTGACCTGGACAGGAAATCGAAACAGCACAACCTGACGTCCAGCAACGTGCGGGCCATTCTGCATGTGAGCATCACACACACACACAGACTGGCATCTGTAAAAACTAAAATATGGTAAATAATAATATTAAGTTTACATAGATTTTAATGCATTATTATATTTTATTTGGTTTATTTCAGTATCATATTTAAACTTCAAACTAATTCAGATTGACATAATTCAGAACACGTTTCTCTCCTTGTGAACAAAGTCTGTTCAAGGCTCGATCAACAGCTCTAAACTCATAAATTTCATTCAGCGAAATCAATTTTCATGGATTTTGAATCGCTCATACAAGTCTCTTCTGAACTAATTTGTGTTATCACAGTGGTAATTCACACTGTGGGACACTGTTATGATTGAAAACATGTATGAAATGTGTTCAACAAACACTGCAATCTGTAACATGTTTCTGTTCCTGTGTCAGGAGGTGATCACCCACGAACACGTGGTGGCCATGATGAAAACTGCCATCAGAGACACTCAGGACCTGCCGATGTTTGTGAGTGTTTCTGTCCGGCAGCTGCAGGAAGCACCTTTGCATCGTTTTTAAAATGTTTAAAGTCTTTATGTTCTTGTCACTTCAAACACCTGAAGCTACAGATCATATCTGTCTCTCTCTTTCACCAGGAGCCAAACATGACCCGGTCCAGGCTGAGACAGGTCGTCCAGCAGGGACAGGTGAACTCAACTTCCCACAGTCCTCTCTGAACTCACATGGAGACACAAACAAATCTGTTTAACCTGTCTGTCTCTGTCTCTGTCTCTTTCTGTTCACAGCCACTGAACTGGAGTCTGTCAGCAGCAGTGGGCACAACCACAAACAAGGTAAAGTAACAGAACTGCAGGACAATTTTTATCTCTTTCTATGACTGTCTCTGTCTCTAACTGTGTGTCTGACTGTCTCTCTCTCTCTCTGACTGTTTCTCTCTCTCTGTGTCTCCTACAGCCTCCTCAGTTTGTTGACATTGATCTTGAGGAGGACGAGGACTCATCAGATGAAGAGTATTGTCCTGATGAGGAAGAGGAGGAGGATGACACGGCCGAGGAGGTGGGTTGATCAGAACTGGTTGTTGGGTTAATTTCATTTTTATTTATTCCGTATCATTGAAACTATATTTCAGTAATCAGTCATGATTATATTGTATTTCTTTCATTCCATGATCAAAGGGGGTTACGAAGAAGAAAATGTTACCAGTTTAATTATTACCAGTAAAAATTAAAGAGTCAAATTAAAAGAGTCAAAATAAAACGAACAAAACAACTCACCATTAACAAAAAAGTCAAACTATAATACAATCACAATAAATCACATAAGTAAATGTGTGTTTGTGTCTGCAGACCTTCCTCAGTGATGCTGACAGCTTGGCTTCACCTCCCAGAATGCACTGCTCTCAGCCCAGGCCTCCAGCAGACCATATATCGGATGAACCCCTACAGGTACCGTGACCTCTCAGATCTGTACAGGTGATCAGAGGTTTACCTGCATGTACTTGTTAGGAAAACGTGTGCATTCAGTATATTCTTTCCTATGTGAAGGTCTGATTCTCATCACTCTGCCCAGGTGACATGTGATGTCACAGTAACCAGCAGTGTTTCCCACACAAATACCAATCTGAATGAAATAAATAGAGATGTACACGGTCTCCTTCCTGACCAACTTATTTTAAACAATATAGGTCATGCTTTTAAATAGCTCAAACATGGCTTTACTGGCTTCTGCAAAGAGTTACTCAAGGATGCCTAATTGATGCTATCCTGAGAGTCATAAAAGATATTTTTATTTGTTTTAAAGACGAGAAGGAAAACGATTTTTCATTTATGTATAGCTACTGTTTTCTTTTGTAATGTATGTTTAATTTCACATTTATAAGAAAAAATGGTCTCGATCCAAACCAAGTTTGATGCACTTGTTGATATTAAATATCTGCAATATTATTGTGTTTTTTATTGTTATTTTGTTTGTTATTATTATTTGTTTTGTTTGTGTTATATTTTTTTTAATTCTTTAGCATTGGCAGATTTGCTTTTTTTCGGTACTTTGTAAATATTGATTTAATTAATAATTAACTGCTGCTGGGCCGTCATGTCTGTCTCTAGTCTGCAGTGATTCCTGCTGACGTTTGTTGCGTCTGTTGTTTAGACGTCTCCAGCTCACATGAGGGAACAGGTGATGACGTCCACCTGCACGTCTCAGCTCCTCGCTGCTCCTGTGGAATCCTCCTTCCTGGAGAGACTGAACGCTGTGGAAGAGGAGCTGGACTGCAGCCCGGCCTTCACCTATAACCAGGTAACCCCCAACCCCCACATAACCTGGTAACTGCCCACAGCTCCGCCTATGCCTATAATCAGAAGGTGCTTGTCTCTTAGTCTCTGGATAGAAAAGCAGATGGTGACGATGAAGGTTCCAGCTGTTTGGCGTACCGCACACGCTCCAAACTGCGTCTGGATAACGTTCCTCTGGGGCAGTTGGAGGCGGAGCTTCTGGCCCCTGACATCACTGCTGACATGTATGACCAGAGCTCCGTCCAGCTGGAAGAAGACCGTCAGTGGACACGCTGGCTGCAGGGTCTGATGGCGCCTGAAAGTGAAGGTCAGAGGTCACTGAGATTAAACATGATGTCTACCATGTTTTTGTTGTCATTGTTTACTGTTCTGAACTTCTTTGTTTTCTCAGAGGAAGCTGATGACGACGATGACCCAGAGTATGTCTTTCTCGACGACCTGGATAAACCCGACCTGGAGGACTACAGGACAGACCGAGCGGTCCAGATCACCAGTAGGTGTTTGGACTTCACTGACCTGTACATTCTGTATTTGTGTTTACTAGAACTGCAACTATTAGTCGATTAGTTTACAACTATCACATTAATCACCACCGATTTAATAATAGATTAATGAATTTGTGTCATTTTTTAGAAGAAAACGTCCAAATGATCTAATTCTCAGATCTGATTATTTTCTGGTTTCTTTAGTCTCTATAATAATAAACTGATGATCTTTGGGTCGTGGACTCAGGATGAATCTTCAGTTTTGGGAAACAGTGATTGACGTTTTACACTATTTTATAAACTGATCAGCTAATTGATCAATCGACCATAATGATTGTTAGTTGCAGCCCTAGTTTTCACTCTTGAACAAAGTTGACCAGAGTTTCAACGCTCCTACTACAAATTTGATTCAGAAAATCTCTGGACAAAGACTACGATTTTTGATTTTCCAAACAGATTTGCTGTAGCCAGGCTACTATTGTAAATAAGAATAATTGCTTGCCTGGTTAAATAAAGGTTAAATAAGTAAAATAAAGTTGATCCTCAACATATTCTCAATTTAATTCTCAATCAAATCTCAATCCAATATGTGGTGCTGGAGAATCATCATCTGTCAATGATGTTCTTTAGAAAGATTTCTGATAGATACACTTGGAGCTTCGGTCCTGGAGGAACTTTCCAGGATCTCGGACTGTTCTTCTCTTCCTCTCAGTGTTAATTATTCTTCTTATATTTCAGAGAAGGAAGTGAATGAGCTGCTGGATGAACTTTTTGATACAGTGAGTTGACTTGTTTTATACCAGATCAGTTTCGTGCTAAACAAGAATTCTGGACAGCACTTTGTTCCTATGTTTGGTGACTGTTTTCATGTGAGGCTGACATGTTAACTGTGCAGCTCCAGGAGGAGGAGCAGGAGGAGCAGGAGGAGGAGGAGGAAGAGGCTGGACTGTCACAAACTGGACCCAAATTCAACGTCCCTCAGGCTTTACGGTAATATCACTGCACAAACCGTGTTCACTGGTAGCTGGTTAACGAGGGGGTTGGGGCTATCAAACACATACATGTTTACCGACATGCGTGTCCTCCTATTGGGACGGTGCAGTAGAGAAATGCTGTGACTGTTTGGGTTGGGAGGAAGACAAATGTCCTCTGCTGCTCCTTCTTCACACAAGACATGAAGAAGAATTCAGTTGAGAGGAGACAAAACACCACCATCTGCTGGTTACCACACAAAACACTGTTTACCACTACTTTTAGAGTTGATTAATCTATTGATTATTGAAAAGATTATTCAATTAGTTGTTTTATTCATGGTAAAAAAGAAGTTGATCACTGTTTCCCAAAGCTGAAGATTAAACCTAAAACGACAACCTAAAGATCATCAGTTTACTATTATAGAAGAGTAAGTAACCAGAAAATAATCAGATTTGAGAAGCTGGAACCAGAGAATGTGGACATTTTATTCTTTAAAATGGCTCAAATTGATAAATTGATTATCTAAATAGTTAGCAACTAATCGATTAATCATTGCAGCTCTACACTACACAGACCCTCCTGATACTGATTATGTGAATATTTACACTATGTAGTGAACTTATTGATAGCATGACATGAAATGACAATATGAAGTGTTCAAAACTAGTTAGTATTTTTCAAATATAAATCATGCAAATATAAATATAGAGCTGGAGATGTGCAGAATATGTTGTGTGTCACAGTGGTTATCTTCCCTTATTTGCAGCTTTGAGGCACCGTTAGCCAGCATGCTAACAGAGCGGCGGCGGACGGTCAGGAAACAGTATGAGGCTCTGCAGCAGCGACGAGCCCTGCAGGACACCACCAACCATCAGGACCCTGCCGGTCTCCAGTCTGACACCGTCACATCCGTCATCGTGCTACCAACCCAGGTCGGCCCCACCCTCCACCTGGACTACACCCAGAAAATGCAGCTGCAGCAGCAGATACAGCAGGTACCTACGTGTTGTTACGTCACGTAGTTTGACATCACTTCCCCCCCAGCTGCTTCCTGTTCTATCATTTTTAATGATCTATTTATAATAACGACCAGGAGGAAAAACATTAAATATAACTACTTTATATTAAACTTGATTTGGGCTTTGTCTGTGACTGGCTGTTTGTTTTTTCAAACAAACCTTGAGTGAAACCACTGATATTGAACTATTTTCTTATTGTATTGATAATGTGGGTATTGACGATATATATTGATATTGTTGTTTTGCCCAGGTCTACGTCTAGGCCTCCATTACATGTTTCTGCTCTGCTGCGGATTTAGATTAGTCGAAGTAAATGTAGTTATCTCCTGAATTTAGTATTTGTCATGTAATATTTCATACTATAGCTGTGTGTCTGTGATCAGTTCCTCTTCATCTCCAAGCGTTAACATATTGTTCTCTCTCAGCATGTTCAGCTGCTGACTCAGGTTCACCTGCTGAGCCGCCATGTTGACACCCTGATCCACGAGGCTTGCATCACAAAACGATACCTGGTCAGTCAACAACAACAAAAACACTGTATGAGAGACGTTAAACCAACGTAGCTAAAGAACGCACGTACCTGGAAAAGCCTGAAAAAATATCAACTCTCATTACAGTGTGTATGGAATAAATAAGCATCAAAAAGATGATCTAGAAGCAGAGCTATGATTACTTGCCACATCACATTAATCACCAACTATTTTGATAATCAATTAATCAATTTGGGTCATTTTTAAGAACAAATTGCCCAAATTCTCCAGCTTCTCAAATCTGATTATTTTCTGGTTTCTATAGCATTTTGATATAGTAAACTGAATATTGAATATATTGAATATTTAGCTTTGGAAAACCGTGATCAACATTTTACAGAATTTTATGAACAGAACAACTAATCAGTTAATTGTTTTAATAATCAATAGATTAATCCACAATTGAAATAGTTATTAGCAGCTATAACTAGAGGCAGAGTTGTTAATTATGATCAATATAATTGGCACCAAGTTCAAAGTTAAAGCACCTGCAGAAAGGATTTGTTGTAGAGACAGTAAAGAGACACATTTAGAGAAATGAAATGAATATGATGGGATCATCCAGCAGAATTAGAAGAAACTCTGAAAACAATTTATAAATATTCGAATTAGGCTAAGACCTAAATACTCAATGTTTTTACTACCCGTTTGTTCAGTAAACAACACAAACACTGTCCTCCAGGAGGAGCTGCAGCAGTTTGCCGGCCGTCAGGAGGAGGTGTTGCTCCCCAGCTGTTTCAGAGTGTGTAACCTGAGGCCGGCCTTGGAACTCCTGCAGGAGGTGGAGCAAAGAGAGAAGCCTTCTCTTGCTCCTGCTGCCACCAGGCGCCTGCTCCCCACGATGACGGCTGCCACCAACAGTAAGAAGCAGAAATCAACCTGTGTACATTGACGATTTGTTTTAGACGGGCTCTGTCAGCGTGTTCCTGCTCTGGCGGTTCTGTTTAGGCACCGGCTTCCCTCTGCTGCCCGCCGACACCGCCTGGCTGTTCGCCACCCGGCCCGTATTCCTCTACCCAGAACTACTTCCTGTCTGCAGCCTGGACCCTGCCCTGCACACCCGGCACCAGCGGAGCGTTTACACCACGGGAGAGGATGCGTACGTAGACCATAGATATCTAAAGAATACTAGATCACCCGCCCAACACTGCTGGCCTGAGCCAGCGTCCACACAAAGCTGCCATCTTGTGTCAGTCCACTCGCTCCCTCAGAACATTTAGCCTATGGTGGATAAACTATTAAAATAACAATAACTTACTCTGTTTTCAATGGATTTTTAAACTACTTGCTTTGTTATGAATGACAATGAAATCAATGTCAATGAAAGTTAATGTTATGAGACTAAATACTTATAATTATAATCATAGACTTTCATATAAAAGTAGCATTATCCAGATAGTTAATGTATTAGCTATACACACACACACATACACAGTGTTTATTACGCATGATCACAAAAGAAGCTTCACATAAGCATAACTAGAAATACCATAAAGTGAAAACGCTTTATTTCAATGAACTACATTGCCAATGCAATTAATTGAAAAGCTGCTTATTCAAAATATGAAATAATCATGGATCATAGCTATGCTAATAACATATGGAACAAACCAAACCGTTTGGAAATCTGTCAAAGTTATAGCAGGTTACGAGTATATGGATATGGCTGCCGTTGAGGGATGTCAGCACCTAGCCTGACCAACCCACTTGACCGGCAGGTATACTTTCTCACAATGCTTCTGTGCAGGCTGATCGTCCTGGGCCTGAAGCACTTTGAGGGGGCAGTCCATCCAGATCAGCTGATCAGCTCCTACCTGCTCTGTAAGACACAGTGGAACGTCAAGAAACGAATCCGGGAAATGAACAGCTCCAGAGCGCCGCACAACAACGTCATCAAGGTGGCGTAACTGTGGCATCACTGTGTGACATCATCAGTGTAGTGGGCAAGTAATAGGTGGATGAAGGTAAAGGAAACTGTTGGATGTCTTTTCAGGTGTTCCTGTCGCAGGGAGTCGTCCCCCCGCTGCCGCTGCCCTGCAGCCGAGTCCAACCGGGAGACCAGTGCCCCCCAGTGGACAGAAAAACCTCCAACATGCCCAACTGGCTCAAAGTGAGACTCAACTACACTTGACACTTCCTGACTTAACTGTTTTTACTTTGAAAAACCTGTTGTAACTAGTACTGTTACTAAGGTAATAACTAATCTGTTACTATTGTATTTAATCTGTTACTAATGTAACTAATCTGTTACTAACATAAGTATATAACTAAAAATATGTAACACAATAACTAGTCTGTTAGGTAATAACTAATTGTGACTAAGGCAATAACAAACCTGTTACCAATGCAATAACTAATCTGTCACTGATTTGCTCCGTGATATTGATAAGCTCCAAACACACGCTGCGTCATGGTACAAGAATGAAAGAAAAAACAGGCAAAAGAAAAAGTCTGTTACATACAGTCCTGAATATGTCTTATTAAGGTGTTTTTGCCTGTTTTTTTTCCTTTGTGCCAGACTTTCTTTATTTTTCTTTTTTACCTGGTGTACAGTTGCTACTGAAACGAGGAAGCATTGATTCATCAGACCAACGCGTTCCCTCTACTCAGAGCTTCTCACTGTGATAAACATCTTCATTAGCGGCTTGTTAGCGGGTCGTTCAGAGTCTGGGACACGTCAGAGTTGTTGTTTATGGTGTTTATGTAACAACGTTACCTCCCCTCACAATTTTCACGTTGTAGATGTCACACACTGCGGTTGGATTTGTTCTCTTATTAAGTTTATAATGTTTCCTAATGACTTGGTCCGGTGGTGGCTCCATGTTACTGTTTGCTTGAATGCTGTGCAGCTATGCGTGATGACGTAACCAGCAGCAAACATAGAATCAAAGTAACTAGATGCGTGACGGAACACTGGATCGGCATCTTTCATCCGATATCCGATCCAGCTGATTGGTCAGTATCGGAGCCGATATCCGATATTGGATCGGCCCATCTCTAATCGGAACACACAACTACGTTGTACGCTATGGGTTGCTGATGTTTTTTTACTCAACAGTGCATAAACGATGTTCCAGACTCTTCTAATAACTTTTAACTTAATAACTTATAACATACTTAACAAACTTATAACTTATATACCACATACCGCATCCAGCCAGAAAAAGTCACTCATCACCTTCTTCATCTTTCTCCTCCACACTAAAAATTACACTAATTACACTAATTACACTAATTAGCTGTTTAATTCAGTGTCCGATTTAAACAGCCCCAGGATCTCATCACTCAGTACAGTCGCTTTCAATGTCACTTGAGTGCACGCCGTCGTCTTCATCGCGCAGCAACCCAGCCTTTCTAAACCCGTTGGTGATGGTTGATGTTTTGACACGGCTCCACACATTTAGGATCCACTGGCAGACTTAAGTGAAAGATGCTCTTCGCATGCATCCTGTTTTGGTAAAAAAAAACAGGACGCTTGTCATCCAAGTCTCCCACTCTTCGTGCAGTGCCACTTTAAATGGTCTACTGTTGCTGGGGAAAATGTTCTTCCCGTCACGAAAAATAAAGAATAAGCCGCACCGTAGTATAAGCCGCAGTGTTTAAAGTGTGGCAAAAAAGTAGCGGCTTATGGTCCGGAATTAACACCTGTGATAACTAATGTTACTAAGGAAGTTACTGACTTAACCTTATCACCCTGCAGTCTGACCATCAGATTTATGATTTGATCATGTTATTGGTTGTGACTCTGGTCCTGTGATGTTGTCACCTGTAGAACAGTCAGCAGATCATCCAGAGGACCCGTCTGAAGGCCTGTCCTCCACATTACCCCCCCTGCCTCCCCCATGGCTGCAGCCTCAGGCTCCACCCCTGCTGGCTCAGGAAGTCATCCCGCACGCTAGCCCCCACACACAGGCGGCTCTTCACGCTGGCCCATAATGCATCTCTGCTACCCCTCTGCCCGGCAGATGCACAGGTGAACGAACTGGCAGACACACAGCCAATCAGCTACCTGACCCACCTCCCAGCTCCAGATGTCACGCTACCCACCAACGCCCCCGGTGTTTCAGGAGCTCTGCCGTTAGCTCCGCCCCCTCTCTCTGAGACCCTCCAATTGGACACCGTTCATCCAGTGTGTGCTGACGTCATCAAGTCATGCCTTCCTACTGGGCAGAGAAGTGTTTCTAGGCAACAAGACACTGGTCCCCTACCCCTCCTCCTTCCCCTCTCCTCTGTATCCAACCCTGATACTACAAATCCCATGATGCCCTGCTCAGCTGCTGTCGTGAAGCCAGGCTACGTGTTTGTTCAGATGGTGTGGCCCCCCACGGCTTCACCTACCACCACCAACAATAACTCCCAGCATGCTCTGGGGCAGAAACTCGAAGAGGAGGTGAAGGAAACAGACACACAGGTGGAGGAGGGAGGAGACGAGGAAAGTTCAGCATCTACATCAACACTGAGCCCGATGTCATGCTGTGAAGGCACAGAGGAGGAGGCGCATCTGGTCGGAGGAGAAGAGGATGAGAGGAGAGAGGCAGAGGAGGAGACTCATTTGGTCAGAAGAGAAGAGGATGAGGTTCGAGGAGAAAACGGTGGAGGGGAAGAAGAGGAGGAGAGGAGCTGGACTCATCTCGGTATTGTCTGTTTTAATGGAGGAGAGAATAATGGAGAGGAGCAAGAGAGGAAAGAGGCAGGAGGAGGAGAAGGAGGAGGAGAGGGGGATCAGGGAGGAGAAGGAGAGCAGGGAGGAGAAGGAGAGGGGGAGGAGGAGGAGGAGGAAGAGGAGGGGCGGCAGAGAGAGGACGAGGACGGAGAGAAGGATAAGGATGAAGATCAGGACAGGCAGGGCGAGGAGGAGGAGGAGGAGGACTTTGATGACCTCACACAGGACGAAGACGAGGAGGAAGTGATGTCGTCAGCGTCGGAGGAATCGGTGCTGTCTGTTCCAGAGTTACAGGTAAACAGGAAATACTCAAAGGGCTGCTACTAATCAATACTGTCATTGATTTGGTTTTTGACTGATTGTCCAATCTGATGAGTGGTACAATTATTAATTAATCTAAACAGTTTTTTCATTATTAATTAACTTGAGGGCGACACGGTGGAGCAGGGGTTAGTGCTGTTCCCTCACAGCAAGAAGGTCGCAGGTTCAAGACCTCCTTGGTCCTGGGTCTGGGACCTTTCTGTGTGGAGTTTGCATGTTCTCCCCGTGTCTGCGTGGGTTTTCACTGGGTACTCCAGCTTCCTCCCACAGTCCAAAAACATGCTGAGGTTAATTGGAGACTCTAAATTGCCCGTAGGTGTGAGTGAATGGTGTGTGTGCCCCACGATTTGACCAGTTTCATGTTCTTTCAATCATATTATCCTTGATTAATCTGAACAATATCTTCATTATTGATTAATCTGATAAGTAGTATCATTATTAACACAAAGATGTTCAGATTACTGTCAAACATCATTATCACCAGGACTTATTCACATCTAAGAAGCTGAAAACAGAAAATGTCTTTTTTTCCTTTTTTTTCTTTTTAATTAGTATTGTAGGGTCAAGTTGTTTTTAATTTATTAACCGAGATGAAATAGATACAACGCATATTTACTGACCACAAAAACACAAACAAAAGTAACATACACACAAAAACATACACAACACAAAATGTTGGCTAGAGAGAGATAACATTTTTTAAATGACACAGGAAACCTTTAATCGACTATCAAAGTAGTAATTTGATAATAAAGCAGAGCTCTGACCTCTGACCTCTGTAGGAGACGATGAAGCAGCTGACGTGGTTGGCATCAGAGCGGAGGCTCTGTGCAGATGGCGACTCCGAGGAGGATCATTCTCCCACCTCCCCTGGCTCTCAGGAGGAGGAGGAGGAAGAGGAGGAGGGGCCTAAAGGGGAGGAGTTAGGAGAGGGGGGGAGCATTAAGGCCAGAGGGGATGAGGAGACGCTGGCTTGTGAGGGGACACCCAGAGGAGGAGGAGGGAGGTGTCCTGGACGAGGAAGAGGTGTGTTTCTTTGATCCTACCCTGTTGATGTTTCGGCTTCATGCTTCTTTTTTTATTTGTTTAACTGATTCTGTGGTCGTTTTCTCCGTCTCTGCAGGTCGCAGCCGACCTCTCCGTGGCCTGAGGAGGAGTCGCCAGGAGCGCCACAGCAAAGACGCCGCAAAGCTGTTGCTGCTGTACGATGAAAACCTCTTGGACAGCGACCCGCACAGAGAGAGCAAAGATGTGGCGTTCGCTCAGGGTTACCTCAACAGGGTGAGACGCCAGCACTCAGAACACGCACAGTCCTGATCTACTTCAGTACTTATTTCCATTTGATGTGACTTAAAATTGTATTTGAAAACAGGGTATCTGCGGATCCTTGAAAAGTCTAAAATAAGGGCATTAAAAAGTCTTAAATTAATTGGAAATTCCTTAAATACAGCACTCTGTGGTGTTAAATTGTCTGGCCTTTTTTTTATTATTTCCAATGAGACTTTGAGTAACAAAAGTTGCATGGAAGTGTTTGTGCGTCTATATCAGAGACTTTTCTTCTTCTGTTTTAACAGCAGTTGGCATCACCACCACCACCACACACAGACTCCTTTCTTCCTTTCTTTCTGCCTTGCGTCACGGGCAATCAGGATAGGGAAGTACATGTTTAAGCAGTCATGTTGATGTTGATTGCTGTGTCTCCAGGTGCGTGAGGCGCTGCAGGATGTACCTGGGCAGGTGGAGGAGTTTGTGTCTCTCCTGAACCAGTTTGAGCTGGTGGGGGAAGGTGAGCAGGTGATCGAGCTGTTTAGGAAGCTGCGGTGCATCCTGGGAAACCGGACTGACCTCCTGCGAGACTTCGCCGCCTTCATGCACCCGGAGCAGGCGCTGGAGTGCGGACTGGTGAGAGGCGCAGCTGTAGATCTGCAGCTGGTTGTAGAAATCTTGTGTGAAGTAAAGAAAGCTCTGAATGTTTTTTTGATAAATTATGTGATTGTCTCATAACTCCAGTTCGAGGAGCAGCAGGCGTTTGAGCGCAGTCGGCGTTTCCTGCGACAGCTGGAGATCAGTTTTGGAGACAATCCGTCACATTACCAGAAGATCATCAAGGCTCTGCAGGCAGGTCCAGACTTGAGCCCATCCAGCATCCATGAGGTACCAGTGTTTCTACCCACACACATTTCAGCACAAAGCTCCTGATAATCATCTTATATGAGCAAAACACTGATGAATAATATCGTTATTAGAGCTGTAACAGCCATAAATCAGCAGCAAAAGCACTTTTTCACTGCAGCAACTAAAGTGTTTCTCTACAAATTTTGTCCTTTGAATCGCTGCTGGATGTTTACATTTTTCAAAATATTATTTTATACATTTGTATTGTTTTGTCTGTTGTACTGAAAAGATACTGAAGATTGTGATAATTGCAGCCAAGAGACAACTGATGGAAACTACACAGTGGGGTATATTGTATATGTTTATTAATATACATTGTCAATATATCTAAATTAACAAATTATAAGTAAAGCAAATAAACAGCCAAGAGGTGCCAAATAGTTTGATTAGAATTTAATAATTTTGGTTATTTACAAAGATAATTCTCTTTATATCTAAATGTGCTAATCTAAAGAATTCATGTAAAAAAACATTTAAAACGCAGAATTTCTATGACTAGTTCTGTTGTTTTTTTGACAAACATGTAAAGCATTTGGGTACCAGTCAAATGTAATATTATTATTATTATTATTATTAAATCAAAGAACAAACTGAAAGTAACTTGCTAATACTTGCTGGACATGCTCCATATTCCTCATGCTGCTGTTTGATCTGGTTTGCTGAAGGTAAAATCAATCAGCTGTTTAACTTTTTTCCAGCTGAAAGCTCAAATGGCCACGCTGCTGAAAGGCCACACCCATCTACAATCTGAATTCTGGGTATTTTTTGACGAGCTCCGCCCACCTCCGGCACGTCCAGGACAATTTGAAGAAGCCCATTGGCCCGAGGAGGGAGGGAGTGGGTTAGACAGTGGAGATGGCGTCAGCTCAGGGGCAGGAGGGGGGGCCGGCTGCGGCTTTGAGGAAGTTACACTCCCAGAGCTCGAAGAGGAAGAGGAGGGACTTAAGATCCAACCAATGGCGAGCCGGCGCCAGAGGAGGAAGATGGTCACCCACAGAAATTACAAGGTGTGAAACATAACACAGAGGTGACCTTTAATTACCTTTTGTGCCCTTCTGACAAAATTTTCAAAAAACCCTGTTTTGTGTTTCCAGGACTGTGATTGGTCAGATAAAGACTGGCCATGCCTCTGTCATGATGCAAAGATCCGCAGACACAGGAGAAAAGGATGCTCTCGTTGCCATGGCAACAAGGTCTGTTTTTAAGGTCATCAGGTGTGGTGTGATGTGAGTTAGTGACAGAGAGGTATAAATACCTGACTCACCTGTTCATTTCCTCTGCAGAGCTCAGGGGGCGTGTCTAGAGCCATGAAGAGTCTGGACCCGCTGTATGCCCAGATAGGCTCCGCCCACGATGAGCCAGACAAAGACCTGGATCTGAAGGGGGACGACAGTCCACAACCAGGTGTGTCATTCATTCATTCACTGACAGAAACATATTTATTTAACATACATATGTGTGTTACAATTGACGGACATGGACTGACAGGTGTGTGTTATATTGAACAGACAGGTGTGTGTTATATTGAACAGGCAGGTGTGTGTTGTGTATTGAACAGACAGGTGTGTGTTATATTGAACAGACAGGTGTGTGTTGTGTATTGAACAGACAGGTGTGTGTTGTGTATTGAACAGACAGCTCTGTAGCTTTTTTGCTAGTCCAACTCTATTGTTACTCCTGACAGATCCGAGCACAGCATCATGGGAAGTTTCGTTCCCTCTGACTGATGAGAAGGAGGAGGAGGAGGAGGATGAGCTCGATGACGAAGATGATGATGAAGATGAGGAGGAGAGAAAGAGCAGTGAGAAGGAGCAGAGCCCTGCTCTGAAGAGGAGCAGGAGAGAGGAGGCGCTGCAACCTCCCTCCGCTTCCTCTGATCCCCCTTCTGTTACCTCCTCTCTTACCCCCTCCACCTCCTCTTTGACTTCTTCCACCTCCTCTGTTACCTCTTCTTTAACTCCCTCCACCACCTGTCTTACCTCTTCTGATCCCCCCTCAACCTCCACAGCCACCTCCTGTGTTACTACCTGTGTTATCGCCTCCACCTCCTCCTCCTGTCTTACCTCCTCTGATCCCCCCTCTACTTTATTTCTTACCCCCTCCACCTCTTCTGATCCTCCCTCCAAAGCCCCCTTGACCTCCTCCACTTCCCCTGTTACCTCCCCTGATCCTCCCTCCAAATCCTCCCTTACCCCGTCCACCTCCTCCGTTACCTCCTCCCTTACCCCGTCCACCTCCTCCGTTACCTCCTCCCTTACCCCGTCCACCTCCTCCGTTACATCCTCCCTTACCCCCTCCACCTCCTCACTCACCTCCGCCCTTCCTCGGCCCAGTCCTCCTCCTGATCTCCCTGTGTGTGCAAAAAACATTTCTCTGACAGCAAGTGGAGAGAAAGTGATCCTCTGGACCAGGTATACCTCCTCCTTCTGCACCTCCTTATGTCTCCTGTCTCATATTCTTTATGGAACAGGAGGAGGTCTGACACTCTCTTGAAAACTGTTCATTGTTTTTCAGGGAGGCAGATAGAGTCATTTTGACCACCTGTCAGCAGGACGGAGCCAATCAGAACACGTTCCAGGCGATCTCCAGTCTGCTCGGCAACAAGACTCCCAGCGAGGTGATTGGCTGCCCAGTCTTCTGTTGAGGCTTTAAACAGATCAGGTCTCTGTAACTCTTCTTCATGTCTCCAGGTCTCTCGCAGGTTTCGAGATTTGATGCGTCTCTTTCGGACGGCAGCTCGTCAGACCAACTCAGAGGACGAGGCTCCGCCCACTGATGCGGCAACCAATGAAGAGGGAGATTGATAATATTATTTAATCAGAAGAGCAGCAGAATGATATTGACCAACTCAAATTCTGTAGTACAAAAAGCTTTGACGTTTTGAGGACTTTTGTTATGAAAGGATCCACAGAAGATTTGTAAGATCAAAGTTCACAAATGTTTTCATGTGTACAAAATGTAAATATTAAACTTTCAGATTATTTTTGTAAAAAAAAGTTGCATTTTTTATCTTAATTTTTTTCACTGGGATCTTGGAATTATAATTGCCAATTATTACATATCTTTGAAAATTAAGATTGATTCATTGAGACCTAAAGCGTCATTTGTACCAAGCTGTCAACATGTTTACATAGAATTCTACTGTAAAATGGAGCATTTTAACATGGGAGAATATGGGGATTGACTCACTTTTGGAGCCTCACATGGACATTTGAGGAACCACAGTTTTTGTCACTTCCACCTTGGCTTTATTTTTTGGTGGATAGAGGTTGTTGTTTGGGTTTCCCCGAAATGAGAGAGCTATTTGTAAAAGATGCCTGAGTGTGCATCTGTATCTGGGGATACCGTAAAATTACACATAAATATAGACAATAAAGTGAACATTGAGAGACTGCTGTTAATTGATTGCAGTTGAGCATTTCATACTTTCCTTCAGACACAAAACCAAGATCAAAAATCTGGGATTAAACACCTCACTCTGTGGATCCTTGATGTGGACTCAGGCTGTTTCACCTCAACTGTTCAGGAATTTCTGCGTATCCTCCCTTATTTTGGAATTTCAACTCCAGCTCCACTGAGAGCGTCCAAATAGGAAATGGAAAACAACCTGGAAACGGCACTAAGTGGGAACTGAAGGCATAGGAAAGTGTGTTTGGTTCAGCTGAATACACAATAAGTGGTGCTCTGAAAGCATTAAGTGATGCCAGCACGTTGCTCAGTGGGGAAATTTACACAAAACTGGTTTCACTGGCTTAGACAAAGAGGAAGTAGTGCTGGCCAGGATTGTTTTCATTCCAAAGAAATATCTTCATTTTATTGTTCCTGTGCAGAAAAATACACAAAACATGATATAACATGTAAAATGCAAGATAAATTCTAAAAAGCTGATCAGGAAAAAAATGGAGTCCTCTGAATGTGTTCTTAACCCGATAAAGCCATATGTATCGTATATAATACATTAACTTTTAAGGCCTTTCTATCATCAGTACAATATTTTTTTTCCTGAAAAACCTGATGTATACAATCAAATACGTATAAAAAGGATGGCCTTAATCATTTCCCAACATGGGAACCCTGACAGATGCAAACAGTGCAGAGACAAACCCCGCTTCACTTGTGTCTACTGTGAGAAATGTCCAAAAAAACAGTCCATCTTTGCCTGAACAAGGAGAGAAACTGAAAGGTTGCTCTTCCACCTTGCCAGTTCCATTGGTGGATAATTCATTGTTTACTGTATTAAACAATCTTGTGTTTTACAGATGTTTGTTAAAAAAAATAAGTTGTGAGGACTCTAAGGCCTGATGTATCAGATATAATACAAATTGAAAAACATACTTCCAAAATGATAATTGATTTTTTTTGTTTATGTCTGAAGGATCAATAAAGACTCCAGTTTCAAAGAATTAGAATTTTCTGTCAATTACTTCATGGTTCAGGCTTTACATGGTTAAGAGGCTAAAACCAGATCGCATCAATCAGATATGGACGACTGATCCTGAGCATCGGATCCTGAGCAACCGCAACAAATGATAAGAGACTTTGTTGTGAGACAAACTGAGGAGGGTGGGGCTGTTGTGATTGGCGGGTGGGGGAGGGGTCATCCCTGTGCTCTCTCTCCGGTCTCAGGGTCAATGGCGTCATCCAACACTGCAACAGGAAGAAGAAGAAAAAACTTTATTATTTTACCAGCTGATGTTTCAATAACGAAATATTCAAATATTTACAATTATTCAGAGTTTAAAGGAAAACGGAGACGACATCACAGCAAACATCAGTCAGACCAATCTGAAATATCTTAAAGAGCCGCCGATGGCTGCTTGGTGCTCACTCCTGTTCAAACGGCCTCAACTTCTCTCTACAAATAGTCAGTCATTGTTTTCAAAATTACACAAATGGCACCAACACCTCGGTCTGTCTATTCCTGAAGAGGCTTCAGTTGTTACTGATGTAATAACTGATGTGTACCCAAGATTATTGTGAGTCCACCCTCTCCAGACCAGATCTCATCACCACCTGTTGTTGTGATGAAGCTCACGGTCAATTCCCTGTTCTCCTCCATGTTGTTACTACCTTCATGAGAAGGTTAACACCTTTGTGAGTTTTAAATCTAACAATGTGACATGTTGTTAAAACATACAACAGAACATCGGCTGGACCATCTGAGACAGTCAAGCATGAGCACATAAACTCAACAGCATTGCTGATGATGTAACAACATATTTTGATACTGCTGAGACAACCAGAGGACACCCAGCTAATAGCCAGGTAATGTCCTGTGTAACATTCATTTTGGAACTATTTTTGAACCAAACGTATCTCCAAACACTTTGAAATCTCTGGTAAAACAGCAACAAAATCATTCTATCATTTTTTTTTTACCAGGACACCTTAAGAAGCAGCCTGAAACCTTGAAAAACCAAAATATCTGTCAATAACCTGTTTCTCTGTCTCACCCATATATACGTCAGCTATGTTCTGCAGGTTCTGGAGGTTCTCCAAGTTCTGGAGGTTCTCCAGGTTCTGGAGGTTCCGCAGGATGTGGTGGTTCCCTGCTGCGGGAGGTTCTTCTTCCATGTGAATGTCTGCAGGGCCAGGTACAGTTAGAAACCTGGCAGCTTAATCATGAAACCTTTAAACGTTCAACTTTTAACATTTGTTTATTTGTCAAGAGTCATTTCTGTTCAGGTGAAAACTCACCGGGCTGTGATTGGTTCGCAGCACAGGCATTCTGGCATCCGACCAGAGGTGGGAGGGGCTCTGAGTAAACCGTGCTGATTGGCTGCTGGGGGGCGGGATGGTTGATGCTGTTCCAGTATGAACCAATGGCAGAGGAGGCTGCTGCTGACACGTCTGTCAAAAGGAAACAGGAAGTTTCAGGAAGGACAGAAAGTCGCATTTGACACAGGTCAACACTTCCTGTTGTTCTGTGTAACTGCTTTAGAATGTCACCATGGTAACTTTAACATATCAATGCATGAATGTAAACATGTTAACATCACGTTGACATGTTAGCGTGTTGATAATAGGTACAGGTTAACATGTAAATGTTATCTCCATGTTAATGTTAACGAACCAACACGTTAACTTCAACATATCAAAATATTATTATTGTATCGTATTATTGTTGTTAACATGTACTTGTTATCAACATGTTAATGTTAACGAGCCAACATATTAGCTGGAACATGTCAATATATTAATGTTGTTAATATGTACATGTTAACATGTACTTATGTATTTATTATCAACACACAAACACATTAACGTCAACATGTCAAAATATTAATGTTGATAACTTGTACATGTTATCAACGCATGAACATCAACATGCCAACATATTGTTGTTAAAATGTATGTTATCAACATGTCAACACGTTAATGTTAACATGTCATATACAACACACAGGAACTTTACATATTATGTTACTACTATTGCTTATACTATACTGTACTACTATATATTATATATTTATTATATATATTATATAAGACTTTTAGACAGTGCCACAAGCTACTAGCATATATTATATACTAATACAGTTCTGATGGAACAACAGATGCTGAAAATAAAGATTAAGCTGGTTGAAAAGTAGAAATATAAATAATAAAATTAGTAAGAAAAGAAAATATTCTTGTTTCTGTGAAACTCTGAAAAAGATCCAAAGTAAATTTAGATGAAACATTGGTTTAACAAACAATAAATTGATCAGATTTGAATGGTTTAGTAATAAAGGTGGGAACTTCATCTGAACATGAAGTTTTGTGGTTAAACACAAACAATCAACTAAAGTTTATTCAGGCTTGATTAAAGTGGAAGCATCCATTGGTCGGTTCAGTCACTTTAAATGTTGAGTAATCTCATCCTGAATGAAACCGAATGAAACAGGTTAAAACAAACCTGAAAATGACAATGATCAGCTTCCTTTATTAATTTGAAACTAAGCTGACTGACCGTATTTTTGTCTGCGAAGTTTCCTGAACGGACAGTTTTCTCTGATCCGCAGCAGGCAGGACTTCCTCCTCACGGGCAGAGACTCCATCTTCAGTTCAGTGAAAATTTCAGTCAACAATATGTCATCTGACAGACTGACTTTGTGTCTGTGAGAGCTCAGCAACCTGCAAACACCTGAGCCTTCAAAATAAAAGCCCTGCCTGTTGTCAGAACAGGTGAAACAAAAAAAAATAGATGTTACCAAAGAAAGTCTGACTCAAATGTTTTTTTTCTAAACTTACTTTTTACTGTTGAACTGTAAACACAAGATCAGATTAGTAGAAATGCTGTTGTCTAAAAAATCAATAACAAGTAAAATCCTGAATTGCAAATGTTTAAGTATAAGTACCCAAGTATAATCCAAAAATGGCCTTAAAGTATCAAATTTAAAGTACTCATTATGCAGACCGTGTTATATTATAGTATATTATTTGTTTTAAAAGTAAAAGTATGTAAATACTGCATTATATTATATTGTTTACTACATGTTTCATACACTTTATATAGCAGCTTTTACACAAAGTGTATGACACATTTATTTAAGAAGACAATAAAAGAACAACAGTTTAAACAGTAAAAATATTACATTTATTTCATGTTAAATCTGGTGTAAGTAACTAAAGCTGTCGGTCAAATGTAGTGGAGTAGAAAGTAGAATTATTCTCTGAAATGAAGTGAAGTATAAAGTAGAATCATATGGAAATACTAATAAGTATAAGTATTTCAAAAGTGTACTTAAGCACCATACTTGAGAAAATGTACTTGGTTACTTTACCTTTAATTTAGTTTTTCTGCTTTTATTTTGAAGATAGGCTGAGCCGGCAGTGCTTCCTGTATATAGGTGTGATTGTGGTTGGTGTTGGGTGTCACCTGACAGTTGGGCCGGTTCAACTGGAAAAACACCAGCAGCTTTGTCTGACTGGAAATCTGACCAGGGTTGATCAGTAATCAATAGTGTGATCAGAGTGTCAATCACACAGCCCCTCCCCCAGCAGCAGGCTTAAAATGAGACTCCACAAATAAAGTCATGTTTTTATTAAAAGGTTTAATGTGCAGTAAATCAATTATGTGCAACTAACAATTAAAATGTCTTTATAAAATGAACAGGAAGTAAACAGGATACAGTGATACAACTTCATATTTCGGATTTACTGGGAAAACCTTTGTTTTCAGATTCAGTTTATAAAATATAAAACTAATAAAATAAATTTGATTTGAAATATTTCAACCTGACGCAACGGTTATTGATTATAGATCAGCTCTTATCCCCAGAATCTTTGTTTGCCAGTAAGCGGAGTTTTCACCTCCGCGTGATGAGGAGGATCCAGGCTGAAGATCGACCCCGACGCTTCAACCGAGAAGATGAAGTAGATGTTGGCGACCACCATGACCAGACTCGGCAGGAACGAGAGGCCGAAACCAAAAGCCCGAATACTGCTGCCGAAGGCTGCGGACACCCAGTAAACCAGCCTGGAGACAGAAAACAAACACACCTTTAAAGTTATACCAGCCTGGAGACAGAAAACAAACACACCTTTAAAGTTATACCAGCCTGGAGACAGTCAACAAACGTGGCTAAAATGTAAAAGTAATACCAGCCTGGAGACAGAAAAACAGCCGTGGAACCTATAGAACGTTTAGAACCTTTACAACGTTCAACTGTAAACACAAATTTAAATCTCACCGTCCAAAGGCGAAAATCACGGTCAGCAGAGGGACGAGCTTCAGCTGCTCCTGGCTCAGGTACATCGCCATGACAACCAGCTGCAGGAAATAGATCAGGAACAGGGAGACGGAGTCCGAAACGAAGCGCTGGTGCACTCTGACCTCCTGAAGCTCCGCCTCTTTTACGTCCTCATCCAACAGAGGCCGTAAGGCGCCCAACCTGAGCCGACTGATGCCCAGAACCAGCCAACCTGAGAGGTGAGAGACAGACAGGTGACCTCAGAATGTGGTCTTAAACCTAGTTTATACTTTTACGGATATAGCTAAGCCATTGACATGATGCAGGCACTGGGCATCTGCATTGGGGCAACGTGTTGCTCTGCACAGTAACCAACGGCAACCGGGATGGAGCATGTGTGTTTGGAGCTTATTGATATCGAAGAGCAAATGAATTTATTGTAAATGGTGAAACCTCTGCAAAGGTGGCATCTGCAACCACGGTGGCTGGTGGCACCAATCACAGCCCTTGCGGTTTGTGTCATCGCGACACGTAATTTCGATTTTTCAAAGGTGCACATCACCCTACAGCGTAGGGGTCTGTGTCGACGTTGTAGCTACATGTGCAGAAGTATAAACTACGCTTTATAATTGGATGACATCAGGACTGGTGTGACACCAGATGAGTCATAGACAGGTGAGACGGGACTCACCCAGGATGATGGGCATGGCGGCGAACACGGAGCAGCGCAGTGTGTAGACGAGTCTCAGTGGGGCGCCATCCATTAGGGGGGCGTCGAAAGGCAAGAAGACAAACCCACCCCATACCAGGACGGGGAATAACAGTGCCGAGGTTATCAGGGACACGCTCATCTTCAGGATGTCTCTGCTGGAACAGCACCGTCCACCTGACAGAGACAGAGACAGGTCAGAGACATGCCCAGATGAGGTCAGAGCTCCACACACTTAAGACAGAGAGAGACAGGTATACTTACATCTAGCAGGGGACGTGTCCTGGGTCCAGTCATACTCATAGCCATGCTGGTTGTAGTCCTGGTTGTAGTCCTGGTTGTGGTCTTGTGGTCCTCGGAGACCCAAGAACGGCCTTTTCTCTGGGTCCCAGTAAGCTTCGCTGTCTGTGGGCGACAAAGGCGCGTGCAGGACGGTCACTGTGGGACTGAACACCTGAGCTGCTTTCTCTGGCATTCTGTTCTCTGCAGGCTCCTCCTCCTCCAGGGGCAGCCCCCTCAACTCCGCCCCCTTCTCCACTGGCCCCTCCCCCTCGTTGTCACCTGCCCCCCCCTCAGCCATCAGCTCGCTCTCTGTCCAGCTCGCCGCATCTCGGAGGGAAACGTCGGACCTCACGCTCCTCCTGTCACCTTTCCCTGTCTGTCCATCTGTCTGTCTGTCTCCAGGCCACTGCAGGGTACTGGGTTCCAACATGGCGGACTTCACCACCTCCTCCTCTTGTGTCATCTTCAGCCCCTTGGTGTCGTCCATCCTTCTGTCAGGACTTCAGGCCAATTGTCTGTCAGAGAGGTCAATTAACATGTTAATCAATATATCAGTTAATATATTAACCAGTTATTCACTTAATTAATGTTAATTAATGTCAACTAGTTAACCTGGGAAATATAAGCGTCTCTGTATAGACTGTAGATAGAGAGAGGAGCTGATGATGTAACGACTGAAGTCCAGGTAACATCCCACACAACATTCATTTTACAACTATTTATTAATCAGCTGTCCACATATTTTTGGTGTAATAGTGAATCTGCTCTGTATGTATGAACGCAGGTTAACAAGTGTTAACCCGACTGTTAACTAACCTATCAGATCATAATCTGTCTCTTCATGATAAATAACAACAGTAAATAGCTGCTTCTGATTCCAGCAGGTGTTTGTAGCACTGTGTGACGTCACTCAGATTTACATGGCCGCCGCGACGCGTTTTATATTAAACATTAGAATTAAAAACAAACCAGAATAAAAAACTTAAATGAATCCGACACATCATCACCTTCATCTCTAGCGCAGACTTACTGCAGGTCAATATCTAAGAAGAACCTGATCGAAACCTATAATTAATAATCAGACTGGAGAATCCAGCTGTGTGCTAACATGCTAACAGAGCTACAGACGGACTCAGATTTAACTAAACTTTAACTCAAGCTCAGTCTGAATTCAAGATTAAAGACTCACCGTGATGCCTTTCTTTTTTTTTCTACCTCTCCTTCCTCTTCCTATTATTATTCTTATTTAATATTATTTGTATTGTTTTCTTCTTCTGTTGTTGTTGCGAAACTCAGGAAGTTCACTTCAGGTATAGTGACGTCACGTCAGGTGTGTTAAGGGGAAATTGGTCTTAAAGGAAAAGTGTCGGATGATTTATTATACCTGTATTATAATGCACCTGTATTACAATTTAATACCAATGTATTCAATTACAAAAATAGTCTATATAAGTATTAGTAAAGAATGAATTATGCAGTTGAAACTGTTTATTATCATATTGTTTCATACATATTATAGCTGTGATTTAATGCATTGTTGAGTAGTTTAGTCTGTAATGATGCATCATATTTAATAAACTAAACTTCAGATTAGCAACACTTAAGTAACATCTGTCAGATAAATGCAGGCTAACACAGAAACAATTCAAAATTTTACTCTGAAACTTTGCACAAAAGTGTCTAAAATACTTGTGTACATGCACACACAAGTACAAGTATTTTAAACATAGTCACTGTGCTTAAATGTACTTTTCTGCTGAGTCAGCATGTTTTTATACAGAAAATCTGAGCTCAATATAAAACAGACCAAATAAGAAAATGAGGCCTGATCTGTTTTTTTTATGTTTTAAGCAAAACGAACAATCACAGAATGACACGAGTAAGAAGTAGAAGTGGACATGTAGAAAATAAAAGAAGGATGAAAGGACAAGGAGAAGAAACATGACTTAGAGAAGGATAGAAGAGTTAGAAAGGGACAGAAGGAGTTATAGAAGGAATGATGTAAGTAGAGAACGAAAGACAGAGTTAGGGAAAGAGGAGGAGGAATTAGAGAAAGATAGAAGGAGGGAGAAGGAAAGGAGTTATAGAAAGATAGGAGGAGGTAGAGAAGGAAATAAGGAGATACAGATAGAAAGAAGGAGGTAGCAAAAGAAAGAAGGAGGTAGGGAAGGATAGAAGGAGATAGAAGAGGAGGACAGTTGTGTCTTTGTGTGTTTCAGCTTCAGCTCAAGCAGCTGCAGACTCGATGTGCCAGCCAGCACCAGCCCCCCCACCCCTCCACACACACACACACACACACACACACACATACACACACACACACACACGCACACACACACACACACACACACAAACCACATACGCACACACACTCTGTGTTCTTCAGCTGATCGACCTCCGACCTCTCTGCGGTATGTGTGACTCCTGATATTATTATGGTAACATTTGAATGCTCTAGATATATCAATAATCAATAATCAGTAGGCTATGTACATGTGTAATTTCTAATACAGTTGCTTCTAAACATTATCAGATTGTAATATTGATTTCTTGACTCCTCCTTTATTGTGTAGTGTTACCATGACAACTGTTGACTGCTTTCAGCGGCTTTATTTCTGACACCACATCTTTGTGTGTTTGGTGATGTGAGAGTTTTCAGTGCTCTGATGATCTGAATGAATATGTTAGTGTTTGAACATTAACTGTTAGGATGTAAACATGTGAATGTTTAGTTGTTTGTATTTGAGGACATGTGAAGGCTCTTTAAATAGATGCTTTATGTTTATAATCAGAGACTTGCAGACTTTTATTGTTGTTCATTTATACAACAAGTGTAAATTGAACAAAATGTCATTGCAATAGGCTCAGCGAAGATTAAAAAACGTGTAATATATATACAATATTTTATGTTATATACAGGTATGTTAAAATAAACAGCAAAAATAAACGCTAATCATTTTCTATAGAGAAGAAGTGAAAAAGAAAACAAAAAACCTGTGCAAAAATGTAAATTTAGTTAATTCAGCAGTCTGACATCCTGGATGAAAAAGCTGTTGCAGACCCTGCTGCTATAAAACAAATATTATGATCATCTATTTTGAGTGATAGACAAATCAATACTTATAATGGATTGAATTAAGAGACATAAAATAGAAGTGAAGGGTATATCCCTTAAAAACAGACTCCATCAGCTCTATTCAAAATTTAAATTATAATCTAACAAACCTGTACTTCATATATCCAACATATTTGACATCAAAGCTTTAATTGTTGATGAATAGACTTACTACCATCAATTAGAATTTTCTGAAATAAATAGTATAATGTCTCTTGAATTATGATGATTCCGAGTAGAATTTTAGCCAAACTCAAAGACAGACATTTACTAATTTCCTGCAGTTTGATCACTTTGAACTGATGTTCCTTTAGGTGCAGAGCAGGAGTAACAGGAGGAGAAAGAAGAGGAGGAAAAGAAAAGGAGGTCATGAGGAGGCAAGAGTCGCCAACAGGAACTCTGGAACAAACTCTTAGTTTCCTGTACAGGATGGCTGCTCATGGACAGGTGAGTTTGTGTGAACATCCAGATCAGTAATTGGACAAAAAGTTGCAATGTCTGAGGCCAAAGGTAGTAGTACTGTAAAAGTACTGCAGTAGTACTGCAGTAATACTGCAGTAATAATGTGTGTGTAGTTTCTCTTGCTGTCAGCAGGGGGAGGGGTGGAGCTTTCTGCTGGTTGTTACCTCTGCAGGCGGCAGGATGACATCACTTCCTCCTCTAGCTGTGTTATCTGTTGTAGCTTGTTGTCGTGGTAACGTGGTATCAGTTTGTACCAGGAGGCAGCTGCATACAGATGTTTCATTCAGCTGAGAATCAGCAGAGCACTCATATATACAGTACACATAGATACTCCCCCTGTATATGCTATGAGTGTATATATAGTACACATAGATACTCATGTAATGTATATTACAATACAATATAATTTTAATGATGAACTATTTAACTGGAATTTTGAAATATGAAACATTACAAACATGCATGTGACAACTATCTAGTTATGGAATAACCATCAGTATTAATATTGCCTCTGTATTAAATACAAGAAGATAATAAAGATGAGATGGTATCACATGTGAGTCCTCTGCCATAGAGATAACAGTGATAAAGAGGAGTCCTACATGACTTCATGTGTTTGTGAGTCTTTATGGATGAATGATGAAGCCACAGAATTACAGGGGACAGAGAAGCAGAGGGTTAATGAGCTTAGACCCCAGGATCAGCTTAGTCTGCATCAGCCCAGTCTGCATCAGCCCAGTCTGCATCAGCCCAGTCTGCATCAGCCTAGTCTGCACCAGGGCTGCTGGGTCATCCTGCAGGAGCCTGGGATCCTCAGGATATAATTTATATACATGCATGTAATATTACTGACTGTTTTCTTCTATCACGGACATGTGTGTGAAACATGTCCAGGTAAAAAACATCTTCTACACAATAGGAGAAAACAGATAGTGGTCATATTATGAATGAAGACATAATGAATCTCATACAAACATGTAACATGCCAATGAATCTCAGACCACACCTATAATTTAATATAATATGTTTCAGTTTTAACATTTAAAATTACTTAATTATTTTCTGTTTCTGTCTGTTGAACTTTAATTATTCATTTTTCATTTTTATCCTATATTTTATTTGTATCCATATTTTATCCTATACAATGTGTATATTAGTATATACACACATTTATTCTGCAGCATGTGACATATAAATGCATTTTATGCTACAAATGTACCTTAACACATAAGCACATGTTTATTCTACATGTACGTGACATATAACACATTTATGTTTATCGTAGAATATGTATGTATCATATAAATGCATGTTTATTCTACATGTATGTATCAAAAAAATGTTTATCCTCCGTCATGTATATTACCATATAAACACACTTTAATCCCACAATATGTAACATAGAAACACACGTTTATCCTAAAACATGTATGTAACATACAAACATGTATCAGGGATTTTGTAGTATCTATACTCCGTGGTACTACTGAAATGTGACAGGTAATAGCCTATTAGTTATTAAGTGTTTTACATGTATCATTGAGGCTCTCTGCAGTTTCCGTTATGAAGCCGTTATGATATATGTTTCATACTTTCCGGCGTACACCGCGTGGGCGGGAACAGTACGCGGGGGTTCCACGTCACACACTTCTGTGTTGTACATTTTGCTTCTGGAGGGCGGGGCTAATCGACCCTGTCCGGATCCTTAATGTACATCACCCACGTGACCTCGTAGAGCTCTCTCTTTGGCTGCTGCGGATCACGTGATCTTTTGACACGTTGTCATAGAGACTAACTCCACACACACCGACCACGTAGCGCCCCTGTGTCAGAAACAAACGCACCCCTAAAGGTACCAAAGGGCGGGATTAAAAGTGCGAGCAGTGACATGATTGGCTGGGAACGCCAGCAGCGGGCTGAGTTGTGATTGGTCAGAAGTAGAGCGGGCAGCTGTCAGTCAGCAATAGGCCCCGCCCCCGAGTTCAGATTGCGGACTGCTCCGGGACCAGAACCCAACGGCTCTGCTGGATCTGTTGTCGCTCATCGATCGGTGTGATCGGCTGATTATTGGAGGGGATGTCCCGACTGCTGGAGAGCAGGCGGCAGGACAGGATGAAGGAAATTAACATGAAGGTGAGTTCACCGGGGGAAAAAAAGAAAAGAAAAAAAAGGATGGACACACGGACGCGTAACGTTACACTATCACAATAATAATCGATAAAGATAGTTATTGATGGAGTGTGATGATCAGAAAGCTCTGATGTGATCGATCAGAAACAGATCGGTGAAGTCGGATTTTGTCTCCACTTTCCGGTTGTTCCGCTTTGTCCGCGCCGACACATCTGTGCGTCGGTCCCGGGTTTGTTCCGTTACTAGAGATGTTGGGCCACTTATCGATAGTTTGCCCCGGTGACTGATCGGTGATTGGCAGCGGTTTGAGACGTGTAGAGCTGTTATGTGTGTGTGTGAACACACACATGAAGTTGGCAGCGCTCAGAAACGGGAAACAGACACGGACGGTTTCATTTTTTTCTCTGTTCAGGCTGAAAAACGGTTTCATGTTTCTCCCGGTGGAGTGTGTGCACGTACGTGTGTGTGTGAAAGAAAGAGACAGGGTGTGTGTGTGTGTGTGTGTGTGTGTGTGTTTGTTGAGTTTGTACCTGTACACACTGTGTTTCAGTGTGTCCGTTAGAAGCAGCGTGGCCGCTTTGTCCTGCAGGAGGAAACGAGCGGGGGGAGGGGAGAACGTGTGTGTGCGGGCGTGCGTGTGCACGTGTGTCAGGAAGTGGTGGTAAGGAATGAAGGTGGATATTTGACCTCTGACCTCTCTAATGTGACTATAAAGAATAATCTCTTTCACTTTAAAGACATAACTGATTTTAGTTCCTGAATAAACACATACACAAACAGATGTACAAACACAGATTCATACACACACACACACACACACACACACACACACACACACACACACACACACACACACACACACAGACATCTACACGCTCAGCCAGCTGGCATTGAGACTCTGCACTCAACCCAGCATGCTCCACACAAATTATAATCTGTCAAAAAGAAAAATATATATTGCATTTTGTGAAGAAACAACCCAGAGACAGAGTTGAGCCACATGTTCTCACCTGATGTCCAAAGTAACAAACTTTAAGGGACAATCATTTCCCAAATGTAATCTAAATATAACCTGAATTTGAATCTAAAAAAGACATGAAGAAACTTCTCTATTTACTGGGAGAAATGCTAAAATATTCATCTCCTTTTTCGGAACTGTCAGCAGCAGCTTAGACAGGCTGAGGGGTGTAGGACTGTATGCCAGTTGTTGGGCTATACTTCTGGTGTTGGGCTGTACATCTGGTGTTGGGCTGTATGTCTGGTGTTGGGGTGTATGTCTGGTGTTGGGGTGTATGTCTGGTGTTGGGCTGTACAATTGACATTGTACTGTACGACTGTTGTTAGAGGTATGTCTGGTATTAGGATGTACGTCAGGTTTGGGCTGTATATCTGGTGTTAGGGTGTACGTCTGGGGTTGGGGGTACGTCTGGGGCTGGGCTGTACGTCTGGTGTTAGGGTGTACATCTGGGGTTGGGCTGTATGTCTGGTGTTAGGGTGTACGTCTGGGGTTGGGCTGTACGCCTGGTGTTAGGGTGTACGTCTGGGGTTGGGCTGTATGTCTGGTGTTAGGGTGTATGTCTGGTGTTAGGGTGTACGTCTGGTGTTAGGGTGTACATCTGGGGTTGGGCTGTATGTCTGGTGTTAGGGTGTACGTCTGGTGTTAGGGTGTACGTCTGGGGTTGGGGTGTACGTCTGGTGTTAGGGTGTACGTCTGGGGTTGGGCTGTACGTCTGGTGTTAGGGTGTACGTCTGGGGTTGGGCTGTACGTCTGGTGTTAGGGTGTACGTCTGGGGTTGGGCTGTACGTCTGGTGTTAGGGTGTACGTCTGGGGTTGGGCTGTACGTCTGGTGTTAGGATGTACGTCTGGGGTTGGGCTGTACGTCTGGTGTTAGGGTGTACGTCTGGGGTTGGGCTGTACGTCTGGTGTTAGGGTGTACGTCTGGGGTTGGGCTGTATGTCTGGGGTTGGGGTGTACGTCTGGTGTTAGGGTGTACGTCTGGGGTTGGGCTGTATGTCTGGGGTTGGGGTGTACGTCTGATATTGTACTGTACAACTGTTGTTGGACTATATGTCTGGTATTAGGGTGTACACAGGGGTTGAACTGTATGTTTGGTTTTAGACTGTACCTGTATGTCTAGTGTTGGATTGTACTTTTGAGATTTGAGCTGTAGCCTGGTATTGGGGTGTACTTCTGGTGTTGGGGTGTACGCCAGGTGTTAGGCTGTATGTATGGTTGTGGGGGTGTATGTCTGGTATTGGGGTGTACTTCTGGTGTTGGGGTGTATGTCAGGTGTTAGGGTGTATGTCTATTGTTAAGGTGCATGTCAGGTGTTAGGCTGTATGTATGGTTGTTGGGGTGTATGTCTAGTATTGGGGTGTACGTCAGGTATTGGGGTGTACGTCAGGTGTTGGGGTGTACGTCAGGTGTTGAGGTGTACGTCTGGTGTTGGGCTATGTGTCTGGTGTTGTATTGTACTTCAGGTATTGGGCTTTACCTGTACGTCTAGTCTTGGACTGTACTTAGGGTTTTGGGCTGTACTTTGTTAGATTGTATGTCAGGTGTTGGGCTGTAGTCTGGTGTTAGGGTGTACGTCTGGTGTTGGGCTGTACTTCGGGTATTGGGCTGTACGTCTGGTTTGGGGCTGAATGTCAGTTGTTGGGTTGTACAGGACTGGGAGGGACAACCTTACACTAACTGTATAAAGACAAGCTTCGCCTGCAAGTGCTGTATCTGTAAAATGCTGCTTCAGGAGTAATAATGTCAGACAGACTTTAATCCAGCTGCTTGTTTATTGTTCAAACACAAGTTATTAAAACATGACAGTTTAATTAAATTGACAGCAACGTCACAGGAAACACAAGCACCCTGATCATATTTAATCTAAAGTTGCAGCAACATATTTTATATAATATTTCATAAACAGTAACAGCTTATTGATGTGTTGGAGTTGCTGACGTTTCCATGTTTTCAGTCTAGTACTCAGCTGTCTCTCTGCACACCTGTCTCTGCTCTTCAGACCTTCCATTAATCATGTTGATGAGCTTAACTCAGTTGTGATGTTTTGGGGAATTTCTGTTTTACTAATACACAGTTTAATCTGAAAACTGTTTGTGTCAACACAGAACTCATTTATGAAAGTTATGTTTTGGAAACTGTGTGTGTTCAGCTTTCAAACACAACAATGTAAAAACTAATCCATTATAGTTAAAGTGTATCATTATTATGAGCCTGATCTAATTAAAGTATAATAGTTGAGTGAATGTATAAAGTAGCTGATGCTGAAATTCATTTAGCATCTTTAGGCAGTTCACTTTAACAAACACAGTTTAAATATATCATACAGACACTTTACAAAGTCACTTATCCCAGTTCAGCAGGTATTTGTAAAAAGAGGCTTGTTTTATTTTCATTGGATGCAGCTGACAGTCAGGAGGAAGGACAGAAATATTTTCCTCACACCATTCAATTAGCCAATCAACGGTTATCTGGTTCAGTGTGAGCTCTGTCAGTCAGAGGCAGGAGGGAGGGTCACCAGAGGAGATGCTGGATGGAAACTGGTGGAGCATTCAGCTGTGTGAAGTCTGTGTGACACGTTCACAGACCGTGTTTATAGATAATAGATTAAGTTTCTGTGTGTGTGTGCGTCATCTAAACATCTGTCCACCGGTGCTGAGGGGAGACGACGGAGGAAAGGCAGCGTCCCGTCACTTGCACTGTGACAGGAAGTACAGTCAGGTCAGCTGGTTCAGACACACCTGGGCGGGATGAAGGTGGGACCTGTCGGACAGGAGGAGCCTTGAGGTGCTGTTGGTTCTGCAGGTTCTGGTCTCAGAGTAAAGCCAGATGCGTTTTACTCTGGTTTTTGCTCCGTTGACCAGCAAATGTCTGTTGGAGCGTCTGAGGAGTTAAATAAAGGTTTTTTATTCAAAATCCTTTCTGTCTCATGACCCCCCCCCAATACACACACACACACACACATACACACTCACCCATTACAGAGGTCTCTTTCTCTTCTCTCCTCACTGAGCTCTTTATATATTGATCAGCTGATCACTGACTGTCAGCAGATCATCGAACCAGTTTCCCCAGAACCTCTTCACCAACACAACAATGAGATTCGCCTCAGGTTTTCACAGCTTCTATTAAAATTAAAGCAGCTTAATGTCTACATGTAGTTTAATGTCTCCATGTGCTCTGAAAGTAAAGAATTGAACAAAGAATTGATTTAGGAACAAACAGAAACCCTGGAATCTTTTTCTCAAACAAAATGTCATCTTTGAGTGTTTGGCTCTTTAATTTCTGCAGATGTAGCAGTGGAACACCGATCTTTCCTACAGTGGAAATCAAATATTGTTGCCGAGGTTTAATGTGTGTTCAGTTCTTTCTAAACCAGTTGATGATCTGCTGGTTATACCTTCTTCCTTTCTTCTAAATGGTGCAGTTCCAGTTCAGAGGGAAAGTATTATTTGGCCTCCAGAAGAGCCTCTTGCAGTGTAGTCATGGACCGTTCATCTGGTTGACTTCACACTTTACGCTTTGCACCTTTCAGTCCTCAGCAACACATCTGCCCAATGTGAAGTTCATCTTATGAGCAGTTGTCATGTTCATTGTCATGTTGCTCAGTATTTAATAGAAGCACCCTTTTGAGCTAATACAGTGTTAATACAGTCTTTTTGAAAATGTTTCACACCTGGATTTGGGGATCGTCTGCCATTCCTCTTGCAGATCCTCTCCAGTTCTCTCAGGTTGGATGTAGAACGTTGGTGGAGCCATTTTTATGTCTCTCTAGAGATGCTCAATTGAGTTTCAGTCAGGGCTCTGACTGGGCTTCAAGAACAATCACAGAGTTGTTGTGAAACCACTTCTTTGTTATTTCAGCTTTGTGCTTATAGGGTCATTGTTTTGTTGGAAGGTGAACCTTCAGCCCAGTCTGAGGTCCTGAGACACTGGAGAAGGTTTTGGTCCAGGATATCCATGTGCTCGGCTGCACTCGCCTTTCCTTCGATTGCAACCAGTCGTCCTGACACTGCAGCTGAAAAACGCCCCCACAGCCTGATGCTGGGACTGTACTGGACAGGTGATGAGCAGTGCCTGGTTTTCTCCACACATACCACTTAGAATAAGGGCCAAAAAGTTCTATCTTGGTCTCATCAGACAAGAGAATCTTATTTCTCACCATCTTGGAGTCCTTCAGGTGTTTTTAGCAAACTCCATGCAGGCTTTCATGTGTCTTGTGGAGAGGCATCTGTCAGGCCACTCTATAAAGCCCCGATTGGTGGAGGGCTGCAGTGATGGTCGACTTTCTGGAACTTCCTCCCATCTCCCGACTGCATCTCTGGAGCTCAGCCACAGTGATCATTGGGTTCTTCTTTACCTCTCTAATCAAGGCTCTTCTCCCCCGATTGCTCAGTTTGGCCAGACGTCCAGCTCTAGGAAGGGTTCTACTTGTCTCAAACATCTTCTATTTAAGGATCATGGAGGCCTCTGTGCTCTTAGGAACATTAAATGCAGCAGATTATTTTTTTATAACCATGGCCAGATCTGTTCCTTGACACAATTCTATCTCTGAGCTCTTCAGTCAGTTCCTTTAAGCTCATGATTCTCATTTACTCTGACATGCACTGTGAGCTGTAAGGTCTTTTCGGGCTGCTCGATTATGGAAAAAATCATTATCACAATTATTTTGGGCAAAATTGAAATCACGATTATTCAAACAATTATTTTTTAGTTACACAATGCATTTATTTAGCATTAGTGACAAGTGGCTTTGGTTTAAGATGATTAAACAGATTTGTTGTTACCACATAGATATCACATTGTATGTTATGTTGACATATATATATATATATATATATATATATATATATATATATATATATATATATCCCTTATGCTCCACTTGCACTGACGCTCTTGTGCATTCATTTTTCAGTTTTGTCATAAAAAATCGTTTTGAATCGATTACATGATTTTGGAGATCATTTGACACTCAAATCGAAATCACAATTAAAATTAGATTAATTGCACAGCCTTAAGGTCTTATATAGGCAGGTCTGTGGCTTTTCACAGACTCCAATGAAGGTGTTGAACCATCTCAAGGATGATCAGAAGATCAGCAGCACCTGGGTTAAATGAGTGTCACAGCAAAGGGTCTGAATACTTATGGCCATGTGATTTTTCAGTTTTTCTTGTTTAATAAAGCTGTGAAATTTTTAACAATTTTATGTTTTTCTGTCAATATGGGGTGCTGTGTGTACATTAATAAGGGAAATATATGGACTTAAATGATTTTAGCAAATGTCTGCAATTTAAGAAAGAGTGAAAAATTTAAGGGGGTCTGAATAGTTTCTGTACCCATTGTGAACTCAGGTCCTTTCCTTTTTGTTAGATGATACTCCTACAGGGGACATGACACCAAATGTAACATGGTCACCTAGATGTCATATCTACAGATGTTTACCAAATGTGGTTGCAATAGCACAAATTGTTCAGGAGATATGATTCACGTGGTCCAGATGTTTTGAAACAAATTTGGTAACAATTGCTCACAATAAAATGGATGGAGAAAACCTATTCAAAGGCCGTTATCTGGTCAAATTCTTCTGAACATGAGCGAATTACAACCCCGCAGACATGAAAGAATGTTGTCGATCAGCTGGTGTAATTATAATAGTTTAACTTCCTAGTTACTGGTCCTTAAACATGACCAACATGACCAGACATACAGATAGTAATGTTTAGTCTGAACATTACTACTTGTTTAATGATTAACTACAGAACTTACTTTGCTGAAACATGTCTATGAACGGCTGCTTTTTGAGGTGTTTTTGGTTGTCATAGCAACATCAGTCAGTCTGAGCACACCTGGACGTTTAACAGTGGTGACAGTGAGCTCAGTGGAGAACAAGTAACAGCAGGAACATTAAACTGTGACTAGAGGCCATGGATTTGTTGCACCCATAGATTGCAAAATATAACTCACTTACCTCATTTAGCACCAATCACATGATCAGCGCTCAGCCAATCACAAGAAGCCTGATCGTTTTTTTCAGTCTGTTCTTGTTCTGCCTGAATTAAGGATGATCCTCAAACTGTCTCAAAGAACCAAAACTAATGGGTGAGATTTGACTGGATCTTACAAAGCATGTAGAATCTAAAATCTGAACTGATTTTGATTAGTCCATTTATTGATCAGTCAACTGAGAGAAAATGAACTCTGTCAAATAATCAATAGATTCATGCAATGATTATTATAATAACAAACCAAGATCCTGTTATTCAACACAGATTCATGAATGCTGTTCAGTCTCCTGTTCAGCTCTGCCACACACACACACACACACACACACTTCCCCTTCCTGTCCCTCCCAATTCAGAGCAGAAGTTAATGTGAAAAACACAACAGTCAGAACAGAAACAAGAAGTTCATCTTCAGACTTCTCCTCACACACACATACACACATATATATACATACATATGTATAAATGTACATTTATACATACATATGTATGTACTATATATGTGTGTATAAAGGTGGATGTATATATTGTATGTAAATAAAGGCGGTGCTATGAAGTGAAGCAGGAAGTGAAGAATCTGTGAACGATGACATCATCAGCTTACTTCAGCTCTTCCTCAAACTGTCGCACTTTTATTTTGTTCACATGATGAAATCTACTTCCTGTTTGGTGTTAGTCATTATGTCATCTGAGACCTGTTTGGATGCCTATATATTATTGATCGGTAATAAGAGATTCAGATGATAATTAGACTGAAAGGGTTGGAGTCGATCAACAATAGTTTGGAATATATTGATCATGTTAACTCCTGCTCACCTGTTTAGTGATTCATTGATTATGTTGAAGTTGAGAAACAGTTGGATGGTTCAGATATGTGTTTCAGTTTTATTGTATAATTCCACTGAATGTATGTAACATGTCTACATATGTTAACTTGTATATGTATATAAATACATACATATATATGTAACACCTATATGTATGTTAACATGTATATTAACATCCATATACATGTTTGTTAACACGTCTCCCCCTCTGCTGCTCGATTTGTTTCTTCATGTTTTACCCATTAAAGGATTTTCTCAGAATTTCTCCTGGTTTGAATTGAGTCTCAGAATAGACAAAGCCCCCAAGGCTCATTTGTCATTTGTTATATTCAGTTTTATAAATAGAAAACGATTTGACCACTGCTGAGTTTACTGGTTTAAACATTTGCATGTTCTTGAGACAGAAATGATATCAGTTCTCTTTTTTTAAAAGGGGTTTAAGCTTCAGACTTACATCAGGTTTCTGTCACATGATGTCTTAAAATTGAAACAGTTTGACGTGAAACTCCAGAGCCACTTTATGAGGAACAATTTGTTATTGATCATTGACTTGCTGCATCACACACACACACACACACACACACACACACACACACACACACACACACACACACACACACACACACACACACACAAACACACACACTCTCACTCTCTCTGTCAGGTTATGTGACTGCAGGCTGTGTCTCAGGGGCGGGGTTTCTAGCTCAGAGGTATGAAGACTTTCACATGAATTATAGATGACAGTTTGACTCCCAGCATCAGCAGCAGCTGCATGGCCTCATGGGAGCTGTAGTCCAGGAGGCTTCAAAGCAGCAGGAACTACAGAGATGAAGCAGACTGACCTCTGACCTCAGATCCAAAGTCACATGATCAAAATGAATCTAAGGTTCTGTCCCAAAACAATAAGATCAATACTGTACATGAACAGTGTTACAGTTACAGGCGGATGACTGAAAATAAAAACCAAGGTTTAACTTTTGTAGAATATACAGTATATACATGAATATATGCTGCTTAAAAGACATGTGCAAAATAAATGAGGAGTTTTACACAGTATATAAATGTAGGCCTGGACATGTACTTTCAGTGTCTGGATTTATATTTGAAACACACTTTTTTTTAACACTGTTTTGATGGCATTAGACAGAAAGTGAGAGGATCAAAGTTCTTATGATTCCTACTAAAGAGAAACATGAATGTGTGAAACTTAAGTAAGTCCCTTTAATAGCTTTCATCTCGTTCCTTCATGTGAGGCTTTAAAAGATCAAACAAACAGCGCAGGAGGAATCCGGTCTCCAGGTATTAGACCGAGCCCTCCTCCCTCAGGTCAGGTCTTTGTTCTGCTGCACAAAGAAACTGGATAGAGTCTGTGGAGAAACAACACTGGGCTGCAACTGATCTGCCCTTTATCCATTCATCTATTCACCCATTCATTCGTTCAGTTCATTTATTCATTCATTACCTGAACGCACCTGCGTCATAGACCTGTCAGCGGCAACTCTTCCTCTCCAGGTTCAGGTTCCAGGTTCAGGGTCAGGTGAGAGAATCATTATGGAGAGACTCTGAGCCGCCATGTTTGTGTTTCCTTGCAGAACAAGGAGAAGGAGCGACTGAAGGAGCGCGAGAAGGAGGCGAGGGAGCGCGAGAACCGCTACAGCAACGGTCACCTGTTCACCTCCCTGACCGTGTCCTCCACCACACTATGCTCCTCCTGCAACAGGAGCATCACGGCCAAGGAGGCGCTCAGCTGCCCAGGTAACTTATACTCACATATACACACGACTGCATATATACACCCTGTATACACTCGTATACACACTACTGTATATATACACACACTATACACTTCTATACACACTATATACACTCATACATGCTATTTACCCTCTTATACACGTTATATATACTTCTATACACACTATATACACTCATATACACTATATGCACTCATATACATGCTATTTACATTCTTATACAAGCTATATATACACATATACACGCTATATACACTCTTATACATTCTTATAGACACTATATACACTCATACACACTATATGCACTCATATACACGCTATATATACTCATATACACACTATATACACTCGTATACACACTATATATACTGTTCTGGGCCCCAGACCGCATGTTTGACACCCCTGATTTACACTCCCAGTCACGTTCAGATGCCAGTGAGCAGAAACACTGTATTGATCAGATTATTGACAATCTGATTTTCTGTCTTCACTACAGATTATTTTAACATGCGATTAAAACAGATTAACATTCACATGAGGAAAAAAAACAGCACTTTGTTTTTTGTGTCTCTGAAACTACACCCATGTATAGTCTGACCTAATCTAAAATATACCTGGGTATAACATAGGTTGTTTTATACCCATAAAGTCCAAAGTTTCCCCTCATAAAGGCAGCAGCACAGAACAGCCTTAGCTCATGTGTTTTTATTGACATACTAAAAACAAAACTTTGATAAAGCATGTTTGTTTTGCATGCTATCAGCCTGTTGAATGGATGCTATCAATGGTTATCAGAGCTGTAGATATGATTCCTGCTGCACCTCTGATTACACCTGCTGTTATCAGCCCAGTGAGCGCAATATGCCGGAATCTGTTCATTCATACAAACCTTAATTTACTCGGAAGTCCATTTGAGGGAGAGGAATATGCAAGACAAACACCAAGACTGTCAGATCCAAATCACTGCAACAGCTGATTAAAACACACTCATGAAGACACAAATGTCTCTGATCATTAAGCCGATTCAAAGAGGGACAGCACTTTATGTCAAAGTGCTTTGCAGCGAGCTTCAAAAATGTGGTGAAGGCTCCAAACTCAGATCAAACACAGGGAACCAGAGCAGCAGTCATTGGAGCGAGTGGAATATGGAATAATATACGGGTTTAACTACTTGGTAATTTACCAAGAAGAACCTTGAAAACCTTTAAATAACCTTGAACAGTGGTGAGTTTTCTTACTTGCAGCTGTAATAAATCTAAGGTCAGAGGGATGAACTAAGTCGAGGCTTCAGTGTTGTAGACGCAGCACGATGTCGATAAATCACATCAACTTAATCTAAACCAGACAAGAAGGTTGTTTCTACAGTTCTTTTTTTCTGCAAGGATTTGTTTTCAATCTGCTGATGCAACCAAGGTGAATTTATGATCAATCCATCTACCAAGTATATGGATTAAATTTGGTTTCATTTATAAATAGCTTTAAGATTGAATATAATATGATGCTATTTTATAAAATAATGATGTTTTATTTTGTGACGATGCTGCGGTGAAGGTCTGATTAAGTGTAGGCAAAAGCCATTTAGAAAATACAATGGCTGGTGTTCAGAAGTTCACTTCAAAATGCATAAAACACATGACAACTGTTGGGTAAAATGTCTGAGGTTATGGTACAAAATATCCAGTTAACAGAGTTTTCCAACATTACTCTCCTGCTACTTTTCCACTTTCTTTCCCTAAGGTATGAAATAAAACCCCAGAATATAAATTGCACCAAATACACGAGCCAGACCACTGATGAACTTTACAAGTTAGACACAATTTATTGTTTTATTAGGACTCATATTACTAAGAATTGTTAAATTTAACAGGTCAGTATGTAAACTGAAGATTGTTTGGCTGGATTTTGCCATGTTATGATGTTTTTGAGCATGTTTTTTCACATTAATGCTAGTAACACAGGTTGCTATTGAGAATATTCTAAAAAATATGCCATTGTTCCATTAATAACAAACACATATTAGCATAGAGCATGTTTGTCCACTTGGTAAGAATAAAATACATTTTGATAAATATCCCATTAAGGTACATTTATAATGGATAAATCATGATTAACTATGGACAAACATGCGAATGATCGTGATTAAATATCGTATCGATTGGCAGTCGAATGTAAACATATAAAGGAGACAACAGTTTGTCTCTTTGTTTTTGTAACAGACGGTGTTTTAATCCTCCTTCACAATGAACAGATGTTCACTTCAGATTACACACACACACACACACACTCAGCTGAGGTAATGTTAACAGTGTGTGTGTGTGTGTGTGCGCGTGTGTGTGTCTAATGTGTGTGTGAGTGCGGCCTGCTGTTCTCCTCCATGATTGGCTGGAGAGGTTTGGTGTGTCAGACTGGACCCTGAGAACTGGGTCGGGGGGCTGCACATGTGATGACCTCACATCAGTTCCTTCAGGGTGTGTGTGTGTGTGTGTAATGAAGTGTTGCTTTCCTCCTGCAGTAATGACACACCAATCACACTATTGAGACTTTTAATCTGAAGGAGCAGCAGGAAGTATTTAGTCTGACACACACACCATCAAACAAGGAGAGTTTCTCTCTAAGTACAAGTCTGAGGTTTGAGCTGCAATACAAACAACCTCATATACAGAACACACCCAAAACTGCTATTTATAACGTGCGTGCATGTGTGTGTGTGTAAGAGAGAGAAACAGAGAGGAGGGATAAAAAGAAGGACAGAGAGAAAGAGGTGGTTTGAAGTGATGACGTCAGTCTAACTGGACTGTGGAAAAAGTAAAGTCACATTTTTATTTTTATAATGGAATGAGTGTTTTTATGGTCTGCTGTGTGTGTGTGTGTACTTGTATGCATATCTTTATAAGGACCAGTTTTATGGGCAGAGTGGCATTGTGGGTAATGTAGGCACCAGGTTCCGAGAAGAAGAATGTGGGACATAAAGAAACACAATATCTGAATATTAATAACTGTCGATGACCGTATCAATAAATCCCGATGTCACAGTAACTGTTTGTAAATAGGGGCAAAACCTTTTTTTCTGACCAGCTACCTGTCTGTCTCTCTGTCTGTCTCACAGCCTGTAATGTCACCATCCACAACCGCTGCAGAGACAGTCTGGACACCTGTGCCAAGATGAAACAGAAAGTAAGATCTGTCTGTCTAACTGTCTCTCTGTCTAGCTGTCTGTCTGTGTCTCTTTACTGGGAACAAGGGCAGAGGGTTGGATTGGGACTGATTTCTGTGGTCTGCTGACCTCTCTCTCTCTCTCTCTCTCTCTCTCTCTCTAACAGCAACAGAAACTTGCAATGATGAGGAACAGTTCTCTGCAGAATGTCTCCATGCGGACAAAGAGTGAGTCCTGTTTGACATAATCAATCAAGTCAAATTTGAGGCCGATTGAGGCTGACTATGAGGGAATATTAGCATTAGATGCATTAGTCGTAGCAGATGCTTGAAGTTTGCCAAATGTATAGTGGAATAACAACTACTTCCTCTTTTGTGGCAGAACATGAAATCTGAGACCCTGTCATTTTATTTTCGTCTTCTTCTTCTTCTTCCCCTGTGTTCAGCTCCCATGATGAAGGAGCGTCCCAGCTCAGCCATCTACCCCTCAGACAGCCTCCGTGCGTCCCTGCTCGGGTCCAGACGGGTTCGCTCCGGCCTCTCACTCGCCAAGAGCGTCTCCACCAATAACATCGCAGGGTGAGCACGAGCAATGGGCTGATTGGTTCATCTGTACTCAACGTGATCAGAGACGGCACATTTACAGCTTATTATTGAACCTGTTGGTCTCTCTCCACCTGTGTGTCTCTCAGGGTCAGCGAGGATGTTGTGGGTCTCAGGAGGATTCTGTCTCAGTCCACTGAGTCTCTGAACTTCAGGAGCAGGACGCTGTCTATGGAGTCTCTGACTGATGATGGTGAGATCAAAGGAGGAACTGAGTCAATCAATGCAGATTAAAACATGCCAACGGTGTTTAACCACATCAGAACTTCAACGTGAATTATCACTGACCGTTGCTTCATGTGTGTTGTTTATTGTGTGTTGTATATTGTGTAGGGGAGTGGTGGTGGAGCCCTTTGCTGGAGGAGCTGCAGGAGGAGGGCAGCAGCGTCCAGGCTGACAGCTGGAGTCTCGTCGTGGAGCCGAACTTCCTGCAGACGCTTCACAAAGACCTGATCAAACAACAAGACGTCATCTACGGTAACAAAAATACATGCACCTATATATTGTGTATATATAAATAGATATATGTATACTGTATATAGACATAGTTGATTTAGTGGTAGGTTTGTGGATTTGGTTAAGGAAGCTGGAGCCACATTTGTTACATTTTTTAATGCATGAATGTATTTTTTTTTTATTATTCCTATAAGTTGTTTTTTCTATTCATTTTTTATTTATTATAATCGAAGGACAGACTCCCATGGATGGATCCATGTCCATCAATATCCCCTTTGTGTTTTATTTATTTATTTCATCATGAATTAACACTGACCGTTGCTTCATGTGTGTTGGCTTGTTTTAATCTGCATTGATTGACTCCAGACTCCAGTTTCTCCTTTGATCTCACCATCATCAATCAGAGTCAGTCATTTTTTAACTTTCTTTAACTGGATGAAGGATTTCAGTCAGACGTCTGGATCTTAAGTTATCAGAGCAACAAGCTAAGCTAAGTTAGCAGTAGCTTGGTAGTAGATTGCGCAGATTTTTGGTTCTTAAACTATTAAAGATGCAAGCTGAGTAGCTCAAACATTGTGCTTCTACGAGATCCTCTGCCTACCGAAGAGAATCATAGGAGCACAGATTTTTAAGGTGAAATGGCTTCATTCAGTGTTTTTACTCGTTTTAATCAGCAGGTCTGTTTGTTTTGGGGAGACAGATTCTGAGGATAATTTGGCTCCAGGTTAAAACCTCCTAAATGATGAACACTGAAGGAATCCTAGCCAGAGAATTACATTTTGTGCTTTTAAAGTTCAGAGCTTTGCATATTGTCCCTCCAGCACAAACCTGCGGTATACGAACGTGAAAATGTTCCCATTGCTGTTGCTATGACGACCACAACAGGATCAGCGTGTCCTGTTTCTGTCTCCAGAGTTGATCCAGACAGAGTTCCATCACGTCCGCACGCTGCGGATCATGGAGGGCGTGTACCGGCGGGGGATGCTGGAGGAAGTGATGCTGGAGGCGGGCGTGGTCCACACCATCTTCCCATGTCTGGACCAGCTGCTGGAGTTCCACACCGCCTTCCTGTCGGAGCTGCTGGCGAGACGGAAGGAGGGTCTGGTGGACGGCAGCTCCACCAACTTCACCATCCGCAGCATCGGAGCCCTGCTGCTCAAACAGGTGGAGAGGAATCCACTTTATTCACAGCTCAACGTTCTTCACGACATCAAATCAAATATCAAATCTAAGCAAATAGAGAGCTTTCAGCAAACAGACAACATCAATTTGATCCAAATATTCAAATTAAAGTTTCAAAAATATTTTAGTCATATGTAATATTTAGTATTTTTATTAGTTGAATACAGTAAAACTGTTTTTAAACAGTACAACAGCTCCACCTGCTGCATAGAGCAGATATTACAGCTGCTCCAAAAGTCCTGTCATCTCTATGTAATATATCTCTAAGTCAGTCTATTTATATCTTATATCTTAGTAAAGATAAAAATATTGTGATATTCAAGTTAAGATATGATTTTATTTGACATGGACACAACAAAGTCATTGAACCTGCAACCTACAATTATGTAAAATCAGGCACCAGATGCACCGTGTTTAGTGTTTATAGCAACAGTAGTAACTGTGTGTGTGTGTGTGTGTGTGTGCGCGCGCGTCTGCATCCGTGCGTGCGTGTGTGTGCGTGCGTGCGTGCGTGCGTGCGTGCGTGTGTGTGTGTGTGTGTGTGTAGTTTTCAGGTCAGTGTGCAGAAGACATGAAGAAACTTTACTCAGAGTTCTGCAGTCGACACCCGAAAGCTGTGAAACTCTACAAAGAAGTTTTAGCGCGAGACCGACGACTGCAGCAGTTCATCCGGGTGAGGAGCAGAACCAGAACCTGGACTAGAACCAGGGCCTGGAACAGGACTTTAAATTTGTGAACTTCATTAGGATCTGTGAAGACCCAGTTCCGTCTGCTTCCTGATTCTGTTCAGACCTTATGTGTATTCTGGTTCCAGCGGTTTTAGTCAGACCTGAGCAGACTTTGTTTCTGTCAGACCAGCAGGTCTTAAACCTTTATACCTAATTTTATCTGTTTAGACCTTTTGGATCTGGTTTATCTTTTCTTTAAGACGCAGTTCATCCACTATAGACACAGTTTACATCTCATTTGAACTGGTTTAAACTGGTTTGAAATTATTTTAACTGATGTATATGTGCTAATGCTGCTTGATTATGGGAAAAATCATTATCACCATTATTTTGGTAAATATAGAAATCATAATTATTCAAATGATTATTTCTTAGTTACACAATGCATTTATTTAGCATGAGTGACTTTGTGATTTTGTTTGAGATGGTTAAACAGTTGTGTTGCCGAGAGTCGTGGATATTACCTTATAGCAATCTTGACTGTTATCATTTGCTTCTGCTCCTTGTTGGATTCTTGGAACCCGAAGTGTTCCCAGAGAACTTTTGCAAGCCTTTTTCTCAACCAAACAACTCTGCACTCCTTCTGCCATTGTCCTCTCGCTTCCTCTCTCCTGTGCTGTGGAAATTCTTGTTTATATGTCTCTTTTCAGCCTTACTCTGTGCTGATGTTGACTCTTCTTCTCTCTCCATCCCATAATGCTCAGCGTGCCTGTCGTGGCCCACTGCTGCGTCGTCATGGCGTCCAGGAGTGCATCCTGTTGGTGACCCAGAGAATCACTAAATACCCCGTCATCATCCAGAGGATCCTTGAGTACACCAAAGGTGACCTGTGACCTCTAACCCTCCCAGGGACTCTGATGTTCACTCTACACACGTGACCTCTGACCTCTCAGTCATTCTGATGCGAGCTGTGACATGTGACCCCCAGGCAACGAGGAGGAGGTGCAGGCTGTGAGCCAGGCCCTGCGCCTCCTGAAGGAGCTGATCAGCGCTGTGGACCAGGAGGTGCTGGAGCTGGACCGGACCCGGAGGTTGCAAGAGGTGCAGGCCCGACTGGACCCTCGGGCCAAGGCGGAGGTCCAGGGAGGAGGCGTGTTCAGGGGGTGGGAGCTGCAGAGGAGGAAGCTTCTCCATGAGGGGCCGCTCCACTGGAAGGTCCAGGGCTCCCGGATGAAAGGTAGGCTGAAGATGTCGTCTGCTCACCTGCTGTGATGTCTCTCCAAGGTGGGATGGTGGAGCTTAAACACTGGTTTCACCTGAGCTGCTCCTCTGTGTTTGTATCCAGATGTGCAGGTCCTGCTGATGTCAGACATCTTGGTTTTTCTTCTGGAGAAAGACCAGAAGTTCACCTTTGCATCACTGGTGAGTCACATGTCCACACCTGTCCACACCTGTCCACACCTGTCCTCGCCTCTTCACACCCGTTCACACCTGTCTGTCTTCCTCTCTCCATCTCAGGACAAGTCTCCAGTGGTCTCTCTGAACAACCTGATCGTCAGAGACATAGCCAATCAGGAGAAGGGGATGTACCTGATCAGTGACTCCACCCCTCCAGAGATGTATGAGCTGTATGCTTCATCTAAAGACGACCGCAGGACCTGGATGATCCGGATCCAGCAGGCTGCGCTCAGGTCGGGACTGCAGAGTACTCTGAGTGTAGCATAGTACATAGTACAGTGTATTATAGTTCTATAATAGTATTTGTCACATCATTGGTATTGTGTGTTTTGTCTCCAGTTGTCCGTCCAGAGATGAGTTTCCTCTCATAGAGACTGAAGACAAAGCTTTACAGCGAAGACTGAAAGGTAAACAACACCTCCTCCTGTTTGTCCTTGTGTTGATCCTCCTTCACCTCCTGGCAGAGGTTATTTATGTTTGTTAACCTCTTGTTGGTCCACCTCTTGGTCCTCTTTCACCTCCTGCTTGTGCTCCTGTTTGACCTTCTTTTGGTCCTCCTGTTTGTATTCCTGTTTGTCCTCCTGTTGGTCCTCCTTCACCTCCCGTCTGTCCTCCTGTTTGTCCTTTCCTCTCTTAAGTTAAAAGACATAAATAACCTCTGAATGGTTCGAGATCTGATTCAGAGTTTTCTCCTCCTTCCTCAGCTGACATTCAGCAGAAGGACAGGGAGGTGCTGGAGCTCCTGCAGGAGCGAGTCACTCTGTTTTCAGACCTGGTGGAGGCGACAGGTCGAGGAGAATCAGAAGAAGGAGGTCTGGAGCTCACCACTTCCAGGACCACGACCTCCTCGTCCAACAGGAACCTGTTCAGAGCCGACACACCTCAAGCTCCGCAGGCCGAGCCGCTGCTCACCGGCGCCATCTCCGAAGGTAGAGCTCTGATTGGCTGCTGCACAGGAAGCGGTTACAGGAATTTTAATTAAATCAAACATGAACCGAGTCTTTGTTTCTGTCTCCAGTCGACAAACTCACCGAGCTGCTGTCAGGAACCAACATCCAGAAATCCACCGTAACCAACGGCAACCAGGAACTCAGCAGTGAGTCACTGTTATCTGTTTGATCAACTTAAAACTAAATCTATCTGACAAACCAGCAGCGGATAACTGTTGATGAAATGTGTATCTTGAACAGTTGAATTTTTAATGTTTTGAGTTTCCTGTTTGTCTCTGAATGTCTTTTTTTTTACTTTTTTACTCGGCCAGACGGTGACTCTGGTTCTATGAACGGTTCTTCTGAGTTAAACAACAGCTCCTCAAAGGTAAATGACCTTAAACCGTTGATCCCATGGTTGTTTCTGCTCACATTAAGGCTCCAATTTTTATTTTAACTTGAGAAATTTGTCCTTAGATAAACATAAACTAAAGCTGATTAAATATCCGATGAAAAAGGTTTGTCATATTTTCGGCAAGACATGAAACAGCAAAGACTAAACTCGGCCGGGTAGGAACTGACAGATTCTACATGAACGCCAATATGCTGACTGCATCTGGACTCGATTTAGTTCCTTCGATCTAAAAGGAAATAGAAACATTTAAAAATAGTCTCAGCTTTACGGACACAGCAAATCACCAACACGAGGCAGACACGTGGTTTCTGTGTTATAATCCCACTGCAGGTCTTTCCAGGTTAAACTTAAAATCGCCATCAACTGCGACAGTATATGTGTAAAATAAATAAAAACATTTGATCCTACTCATCAGTTATTTCTCGCATTATAGCCTTTAAGACATAATGATATATTTGATAGCCAGCCAAGAAATAAAAACGATTAGTTAAACACTTACTGTATAATCTAAACAAACAGGTGCCTGTGAGCAAGAAAGGGAAAAGGAGGAAGAAGAGGGAGCAGGAACCAGCACAGATCCCCTTAGAGGTTTGTGGTCTGCTGAATGTTACTGTGTGACTGTGAATTAGAGCTCAACACATCACTCATATGATCAATACATCATTCGTATGATGTATTGCATGATCATGCACGAGAAATAGAATGAATGGCATGTATGTTCCATAACACACCACCTATGTGTTTGTCTGTGTCAAGGCTCGTGTGTTTATTGATTATCCGTTGTTGTGTCATAGTGTCTCAAGTCAATGGGACAATATCCAAAATTTAATATTGTGATATTGTCTATCTGAAATTTTGCAATATATGACAATTTTGTGATATTGTCCAGCTGAACAACCGCGATATGAATAATCCTGCAATGTAAAAATATTGCGATATACAATAATATTGCGATATTGTCTAGCTAAAATATCGCAATATATGACAATATTGTGATATTGTCCAGGCAAAATATTGCTATATAGGATGATTTTGTAACTATCATGATATACAATATATATATATATAGATATGGAAAATATAGTTAAAAAAATTATATTTAAATATTGTGGGAAAAAAATACACACATGGCAGAAAAATGTTGATATTTTGATATATCAGAAATTATTCTAGCCTACTGATGGTTTAAATTTGATGGGTCAAATTGGGTTTAACAGAAAATTCCTGCTGCTTTTTGCTGGTAGGATGGATCAGACAGTAGTAGAAAGAAAGTAAAAGAGCAGATTGTCACTCAAACAATCAGCTGGTCTCATATTTAGAGGAACGAAAAAAGAAGCGAAAACCACCAGCATAAGAGAAAACAACCAAAATAAGAGAATGTTTCTTTTTTCCTTCTCAGGACCGAAATGGGAACCAGGTGCAGGAACAAAACTTAAACGAGGTAAAGTCACTTCCTGTTTTCCTGCGTGAGATCAAAATCTGTCCAATCAGAGTGTTTAGTAACACCCGTCTTTCCACAGGAAGTCCGTCAGCGATTGGTCAGTCTGAGCACGCAGCTTCACGCCCTGCAGGTCAGACAACAGGAAATTATTATTCACGTGATAATTATTAAAGAGGTACCTGCCCTCTGACCTTTTAACTCCGCCCCCAGGCTGCTGTGATTCGTCAGGACTCGATTCTGGAGCTGTGTTTCGGAACCGGCCCCGCCCCCAGTCCCACCACCGCCCCCCGACTCAACCGGTCCATGTCGCGGGACACGGGGCTGGACGCTGGCGGGGAGGCGGTGCTGCTGCGGCGGCAGGTGGAGCTGCTGCAGGAAGAAGTGACACGGCTGCGGCGGAGAGGGGAGGGGCCTTACAGAGAGGAAATGGAGCCAGGCGGCAGGAGGAAGAGCAACGGAGAGATGAGTGATGTCATCAAGGGGGAACAGGTGGGTCTGTGCGTGCGTGCAGGACTGAGCGCTAAACCTAAACTAGACCGAATGACTTTAAGCTATGAAAATCTAAGCTACTATAAAAGCAGCTGATCTCAGGTGTTTCTGTCAGCAGGTGAGCAGGAGGCGTGGCAGCAGGGAACTGGAGCTCCGCCCCCTTGCCCCTTTGGCCAGTCAGGAGCCCGATGATCAGTTAGACGGATTCCAGGAAGGAAATGAGGATGAAGAGGAGGATATGGTAAAGATCTCTCCTCGCTCTGACAGCCCCAGAGGTGAGTTCAGTTCAATCAATCAATCAATAATCAATTAGTCTTTTGATCGGCATGTAACAACATAAACACTTTCAATTAATATAAGATATAATAGCTGTTAATGTGATATTTTATTATTTTAGATATTTATTGATTATGAAAATGAAGAATTTGTGTATAGATCACCATGGTAACATGACCTTTGACCTCTCAGACCTGCAGGACATCCCGGAGGAGAGCGAGTGTGGAGCAGATCCCAGTTAACGCCTCTGGTGACGTCACCGTAATGTCACATGAGTGCGGGATGATCCCAGACTTTTTTAAGGAAGTTGCAGCAGGAGGTGATGATGTCATTTCCTGTTGTGTATTTTACAGAAATGAACTTTTTTTGTTTCAGACCAAATCCAAACATCACAGCTGCCGTACTTTTCTTCCTGAGATGTTTTCTGAATGTTATACCGGAAGTAAGAACCACGTGACCTGTTTATGGCAGTGTCAGGAGCTCCGCCCACAAGTGCTGGAATGGGCGGGGTTTTGTGACTGGGTGGGCGGGGTTTGCGTGTTAATGGGAGGTTCCATTAACACTTGTGAATTTGTCACAAGATAAACTTCAGTTTAAAGTCTCAGTCTGCTTCAAACAAATGAGTTCACACGTGGTGCGTCCTCAGGTATGTTTCCACATGTGCTGAAAGACGGAGCTAAAAAACGGAGATAATGTCATTTACTTTAAGTCAGTGTTTATCTCGTTTATTTACATGAAACCTGATCTGTGTTTTCATGTTAGTGTGAAGAGTAAAACCTTTTAAATCTTTATTGATCAGTTCAGGTAAAAAAACTCAACATCATGCTGCTTCCATGGTAATCGGATATTTATTATTGAACAGAATCTGTCTAAACTAAAATAATTCACCTTTAATTTCTCCATCAGGATAAGAAAACACTTTTTAACCTTTATTAAAGATTTTTTAAACTTTTACCTGTTGAACTATTTACATTTAATGAAGTAAAATGGAAAATTTGACCTACACGGTCAATCAGAGCATACGGTAGGATCGTTTGAGAAAGTTCCAGAATAAGTTTGTTTGAAGCAGATGTACACACTACACTACCCAGAATGCCTTTGGATCACCAGGACACAGTCTCACCTGCTGTGTTTGTCTTTCTGACTCGTCTGTTTAATCTGTTTTTATATCTGTGTGATTATGAGAATAAACAGTGTAAACTGTATTTATGATGAAACGAACCATAAACGTAGTTTGACGTTAGAACTATTAGATTCATGTAGAAAAAAAGAACTGAAACCAAAATTCATATTTTAAAACATGAGAATGTTTGACATCGTGAACGTAGAAGCTCATATAAAGTTCACCAAAAGATGTAGACTGAACCTGTCTGTTAGCTTGTTAGCATGTTAGCATGTTACTGTGTTATACTTGTTATACAACAGGAAGCTGGATCGGCCAATTGGCTTGTTTGAAGTGTCGTTGATGTACATTACTGAGTCGTGTGACATCAGTCAATGTGATGAAGGCGACTGACAGGATGTGATCATGATGTTTTATAGGAACATGTAAAAAAAAAAAAAAAAAAATGACCCGGATGATGCTCACAGAGCTCGTTCGGTAGAGACTTCCTTTCGGCTCCTTGTTCACTTGAATGAGATCAAATAAATGAACCGTAAGATAAGTTAAGACTTTATTGATCCCCAGAGGGGAATTTGCATGCTGCAGCAATGTAGGAAACAAGGAACCAGATCGTAACTAAGAGTTGATTTATATGCAATATAAACTTTACAATATTGGCTGTGTACAGTTCATGACCTGATCATTATTGGATCAAATTCCGAGTCATGTCAATCAGAAACATGTGATCCCAGCTCACAAAGTTTGGTTTAGAAAACGTTCTATGAATGTTTGATTGTGGTTCAGTTATTGAACGTTCCTGCATAACGTCTCCTAGACATTAAAGCAGCAAGTTTTTCTGATGGAACGTTTTGAGGTGGTCACATGGGGGAAAAAAAAGATGCACAACATTCTTATAACATTGTGGGATCGTTACCAAATAGAAACTTGTAAGGAATGTTACAGGAATGTTATGTGTTAGCTGGAATCACTGTTTCACATCCTGCTGTTTAGGTTAGAGTCAGCTGACAGAGTCATGTGACAAACAGGAAATTGTCAAACTGTTTGCAGCTGGATATCTTCCTGCAGTAAAGTTTCTCCTGCTCGGCTCAGACTTTTACATTTAGATGGAATCACAAATTTTGAAATATTTGAGATTGACATACATAAATCCATCATGGATTAAAACTAATAATTGTTAACAGCGGTGGCGACATATCTAATCTGTTAAAGGTCCAGTGTGTAAGATTTAGCTGCATCTAGCAGAACTGCCTTTGCAGAAATGTAATAAAATATTTATAAGTACTGTATGTTTTAATTAGTATAAAATTCAATCAAATTAAACATTTTGAGGTGTTTTTATTACCTTAGTTTGGGCTGTTTTTACCTATATGGGGAGCAGGTCTCTCTCTATAAAGCTGCCATATTACACTGCCATATTTCTAAAGTAGTCAATAACAGACAAAAAAATCACTCCAGAAACGGGCTTTCACTTTTTCATGGCCACTGTAGTTTTTCCTAATTGTTGGGCATTAAATTGCAATCTGCAACTTCACCACTAGATGTTGCCAGAAACTACACACTGTACCTTTAAGATGTCCGTGGATGCAATGAATTGAATTGAATTTTGACAAGGAATTTACAGCATTCAGTGTGGGAGTAGGATTAGGATTTTTTGATGAAGCACAGTCACCATGGACACAGTGACCATGGACACAGTTGCCATACACACAGTTGCCATGGACACCGCTATGTGACCTTCCCTTTAAATGATGCTGGATGATTTTGCTGAAGCGGATTTATTTCAAAAGCTGTGGGAGGAGTGATTATGACGACGATAATGATGATGCCAGCTGGTGGAAAGTTTGTGAGCGGTGAGGACGAACAACATGAACATTGTCAAGTCATAAAACAGAAACGCATGACTGTAGCCGACAGGAGAGATGATGTAACACATCAGCTGTGAGAGGGTTCAGGACATTCCTCAGGCACGATTTTCAAAATAAATGTCACGGTCACTGGTTTAAAGGAAGAATTCAAGATCAACTTCATCATGTTTCAGCTACAGATTCTGTGTGTTTGTTATCTCCTGTAAAGGCTTCAGTCATGTGTTTGTGTCAAGTTTCTAAAGTTAACGATGTTATTGATTGGCAGGTTCAGACTGATCTAGAGTCAGTCATGATGCTGTGACAGCAGTTTGATGTTCAGACTGAGCTCTCATTGTGTTTCTGTAAAAACTCAACTGCTGGATTCAGAAACACTGCAGCGTTTTACACTTAAAAAGTTCAGTTTGTATAAATATTTGATCCGTAATGCTAAAAGAAGAAAACTGTAAATGATTTGTGTTTAATGTAAGTTTATTGTTTTTCTGATTCTGTGTGTTCTCTATAAATCTAATCAGCTGGACACAAAGCTGCTGCTGCTGTGTTTTTATTTCTACATTCATGTGTTTCCTGTTTATTCTATTAAAACAAGTCAACGGTTTATATTTACCATTGGAATCTTGAGGTTATGTTCAGTTTGTAAAACTTGTTCTTGCTAAACAAACTAAAAATTATCTAAAATAGAACAATGAATACAATATAAATCAATGTTGATAACATAATATTTAAAGTCTTGAACGTATTATTGTGTCCAATAAATCATTGAAACTATAAATTGTTAGCACTATATATATATATATATATATATATATATATATATATATATATATATATATATAGTTTACATGCAATATGTTAAAACAATAGAATATTTTCATTATTAGTTTATGTATTTGTTTATTTATTATATAAAGAGTAACTCTCAAGGGTGCATACAAAACAATACAAACTATTTTAAAATAAAGAGAAACTTAAAAGAATTGAGGGAGATTTTCTTTTTTGCTGTTGTGCTGTACAGTCTTTAACAAATAATTTTAAAATAATATAAAACCAAAAAAGGAGGTGTGTTTCACTTTAAGCTTTATTGAATGAGCTGGTCCTCTTCCTGCCCAACAGGACCCTGAGTGAATCTGTAACTGTACTTATAAATTACACAGAATTATTCAGTTTAATTACTACTACTATTACCACTACTACTACTACTACTACTACTAATAATAATAATAATAATGATCACCATCTATCAAAAAGAATTTAATTAAATGGATATAGAATATAAAATATAACAACAGACATGCAGGGTATGTGTATGCTGTATGTTTATGTGTGTATTACGGCAAGTTGTACCATTATTTTATATATTATATTTATATTGCGTAGTTTAACACTGTCTTTGACCAAGTTCTTTTGTTTTATCTTTCATTGATTGTTATTTTAAAGGCCGTTCTGGAGACGGTCACTGAAAATTAGCAGAAGCTGTAACAGCTGTGGTGTGACTGCATTGCATAATTACTGCGCAATTTTCTATATACGCTGTATTCGTCCTTATCAAATAAAGACTAAAAGAAATGAAATAATGACGATAAAAAATATCTGAAATGGTGTAAAAACAACAGATCATCACTGTTGTTATTGGCATTCATGTCTTTAATTATTTATTTAATAATTATTTCTAAATTAATATAAAACTTGACTAATTTGGCCCTTGTGTTGCGTCACTTCCCGTGGAGGGAACTTAACCCGGAAGCGGGTCCTGCGGGGAGTATAGATCGAAGATATTTATACATATATGGATCTATAATCAGGAAGCAGCGGAGGGCAGAACCAGAACTGAGAGGAACCAGGCCCCCAGAGCTCCAGACGCGGATCCAGACCATTCGAGAACAGAACCAACAGGGACCAGAGCCGAGACCACTCCTGAGTGACACCCTTAGAGTCCGCGTTTCAACAAACTTTATTCAGCTAACGGCTAATAGCTAGTTAGCCTCCCTGCTAACACGGAAGTGACGCTGACAGGTGAAGTCGGGCTCCAGCCGCAGGTGTGATTTCTTCTGAGCACTCGGACAGGTAAGAAGACCCCCCAGGTTCAGCCCAGCTGGTCTGCGACAGCTGCGAGCTGAGCTAACAGGCTAGCAGCCTAACATGCTAACAGGCTAACAGGGCGGTGGTCCGGTGTTAGCATCTTGTTAGCATCTTGTTAGCAACCTGCTGATCTCAGAACAAACAGATCACATTACTGTAATCAGTGCTCTGTAATCTGTGATCGATCATCTCCTCTGTTAATTGAGCTAACTCTCCGATAGCTCTAACAGTGCTGAGGAATATTAATCAGTGATTAACAGCTGTTGAGACTTGATGAACGATGTTTAAAAACTTTGTTAATTTACTGAAATCACAGTATTTGATTATCAGTCAGTTCAATCTGTAGAGGTAATTTATAATACTAGTAATAAACTTTATTCAAATCATGAAATGCCGCTGATCGGGCTTTACAGAATTATAAATTAACAAAGTACGAAGAGTAAAAGACAAAAAACTCCATGATAAATGAAATAAAACACTGAATAAAAAGCATAATTAAAAACAAGGACATAAAATACATTTTAAACTGCTTTAACTAAGGCACTGTAGTCTGTGTATTTATATTGTTAAATTAATTAACATGACGTCATGTTCATCCACAGAGCTCTCTAATTGTCTTTTATTGATTTTTGAACATTAACAAATATCTTACTGTTGAAATATACGATTTAATTAAACTTGTCAATTAATGATATAGGCATAAAGTCCAGAGTGAATATTTATTAATCAGTGAATCCAATGATTAGCTCAGGTGCTTTACTTTTTATTTGTGAATATTGAGAAAGATTTCAAGGCTGATCATGTGTTAATCATTATTGATCAATAGTCAGCAGTGCTGTTACTAACAATCATTTAATTATTGATTAGTCTGCAGATTATTTAATTAAAGTAGTCTATATAAAATATCAGGAAATGGTGACTAATGTCAGCACTCATTTCCTGGAGTGAAATGTCAAATTAATCTAGGATAGAAAATTTTACATTGTTCACAGGTTTTCATTTTTAAAAGTCTCTGTAAGAACTCCAGCTAGAACTAGCTTATCAAGCAAACTGGAGGCAATGGCGCATTTGTTGGGGACTATTTTCATCAGCGGATTAATCCACATTTGCTGCCTGATTGTGTGTGCACATTTTCACGGTGATGAAGGAACATTGACATGCTTTCAGACAAATCACAGGACTGCTGTTGGATCCGTTCAGTGTTAGTTTGACTCTAAACATGAAATGAACAGCTGTTCTTTCTCCTGCAGCAACAGAAGAAGAAAATGAGTGGAGGCCTGAACAGCATCGATGCCGTGAAGAAGAAGATCAAGGTTCTGCAGGGGCAGGCGGAGGAGGCAGAGGAGCGAGCAGAGAACCTACAGAGACAGGTGGAGGAGGAGAAGAGAACCAGAGAACAGGTAACTACACCTGCAAGACACACACACACCTGTAGAATGGGTCTCATGATTGTGTGTGGTTCTCAGCAATGAAGATTTTTATTGTTTTATTTATTTAGCCTTAATCTCCAACATGAAAATTATATGTTAAGTTACATTTAAGTTTTTTTCTTCGTTATATTTTCACTTTTGTATTGGAATACAATAGTAAAATAGCACTGCTGCTCAGAGGGTCAGGTTGAGTCAGATGTCTGAAATACCTGAACGTGTTAGGAATGTTTGTAACACTAGAGGTGAGGAGCAGATTGTGACACGCTCAAGTAATTATTAAATAACTTACCGCTCTTCTTGCGAGGGAGGCTCCTACAGTCTTACTAATAACTCTTTTGAAGGGCTAGGTGTTAGATTTTATATTGCTATTTAGTTTTTTTAATTCATTATTGAATGACTGACGACAAACAAATCGATGTATGAAAATATTAGACTAACTGCTGGTTGGCTGTAACCACACAGCCTTGTCAATAGATGATCCAAAATCACTTGTACCCCTCCCATCAATCGAATCACTACCAGGGATGAGTGAATACACCTTTATCTGCATCTGTCTACTCAACTAATATCTGTTTCTGTACTCAGATTAGATGGAATTTATTATTTATTATTTTATCCCTAAAGTGTGTTGGGTCAGCCAAAGTTGTTTTTTTAAGCCTGGAACAGACATGGGGTTATCAGAAGTTGCTATATGTAATGTTAATTAGAGAACTGTTTACAAAACAAGTCATTTATTTATTTTTTTATAAATGTCCATGAAAAAAATGAGTGAGTTGTTTATATAGAAGGGTTCTTTCCAACCCTGGATTCCCTCTGAAAGAAACATTCTCTATATATGTTGTTCCATATCCACTTAATTATGGGCCATAACACGTGCAATGTTTTGTTTTTTGTTTACTGCACTGTGATGTTTGTCCTGTTTGTCTATTTTGGAAGCTGCTTACTGGATCTGTACTGAAAATGAATTTCAGCAGCCTGGCTGGTCATTAAAGTATCTAATCTAATCTGTATGTCCTCGCTGTGTGTCGTGCAGGCGGAGTCAGAGGTGGCATCTTTGAGCCGTCGCCTGCAGCTCAGTGAGGACAATCTGGATCGAGCTCAGGAAAGACTGGCCACTGCCCTCCACAAGCTGGAGGAGGTGGAGAAGTCTGCCGATGAGAGTGAGAGGTCAGACACCCGAGACACACCTCAGACATACGCCTCAAACACACCTGACACACACCGAGGAAAAACAATTGAAACATACCTCTCTGTCTGTGTCTTAGAGGAATGAAGGTGATAGAGAACAGAGCTCTAAAGGATGAGGAGAAGATGGAGCTGCTGGAGAATCAGCTGAGAGAAGCTAAACAGATCGCAGAGGAGGCTGACCGCAAATATGAAGAGGTCACACACACACTCTGCCTCTCACACACACGCACGCATGCACACAGATATTAATAAGGTGTGTGTGTTTGACAGGTGGCTCGTAAGCTGGTGATGGTGGAAGGAGAACTGGAACGAGCTGAAGAGAGAGCCGAGCAAGCAGAGAGGTTACAGCACACACTCGCATTACCAGTCAAATGTTACTTATTCACACCTATTCAAGAGAATGTCAAGGTGTGTCCGAACTGTGCATATATGTAACATGAACAATATATTCACACTCTACATACATACTTGTAACAGACCTGTGCATGTCTAATAGCTGCATCCAGCATGAAGCTGCTTCTGCTATTGCTGTCGCAAAACTTCTAGAATTCTTATCTGCCTTATTTTAGAACATGAAAGTAATTTGGTTATGAACTTCTTCTTTTTTTTTTTGTGCAGCACTTCCATGAACATTTGCATAGCGTAACTCATGTGGGCTTAATTAACAATTGTCATAGGAGCAGCCAAAATGTAAATTTTCTTTTCCACCAGCACCTTATGTGTTTTGATTCTGCAAAGAAGGTGGTGAATCCAGTGACTGGAACTATTGCACAATGAACGTTAAATGTCAGCACCTGTATTTCTATTGAAAATAAGGCAGATAGTCTCAAAGCTGTTTTTCAGGATCCATACAGTCATGGAAAACCTGTCATGTGTTTGGCCAACGCGTCACTAAAATCACCAGCTGATCTTTATTTACTTCTGTCAGCCTTCGTGTGGTTTGATATCATTTAATCTAACATCTCATTAATAAACAGTCAGATATGAGTCAGGTAGTTACTGGGAGGAAAGGTGATGGAATCGGACTAATGATGTCTGTATGATGTCACACGGCTTCACTAACAGCACCTTATGCATTCATCTTTCTCTTCCTGTCTGTTTCCATGAAAACATGTTGATGCTGCTGCTGCATGCCCTGCTTCATCTGTCCTTCTGCCGTCTGTCTGTCCACCTGCTCGCCCGTCTAACAGTAAGGTCCGAAGGTTGGAGGAGCAGTTAAGGAGTTTCGACCAATCACTGAAGAGCCTGCAGGCCTCTGAGGATAAGGTACTGGGGATCACCTGACCTCCCACCTGCTGTCAATCAAATCAGAGATCCTCTTCCTGAACTCCTGCTGACCTCTGACCTTTAGCTGCTGCTTCAGCTCCTCCTCCGGCTGCTTTTTGCATGACTCTAATTTGCTGCGGACATCAGATAACACAGATTACTCCCAACACCTGATAGCATAGCAGCAGTATGATTCACAACACCTGATAAGACTGTGACAGTGTCGTTCACAACACCTGATAAGACTGTGACAGTGTCGTTCACAACACCTGATAAGACTGTGACAGTGTCGTTCACAACACCTGATAAGACTGTGACAGTATGGTTCACAACACCTGATGACAGGGCGACAGTATGGTTCACAACACCTGATGACAGGGCGACAGTATGGTTCACAACACCTGATGACAGGGCGACAGTATGGTTCACAACACCTGATGACAGGGCGACAGTATGGTTCACAACACCTGATGACAGGGCGACAGTATGGTTCACAACACCTGATGACAGGGCGACAGTATGGTTCACAACACCTGATGACAGGGCGACAGTGTGGTTCACAACACCTGATGACAGGGCGACAGTGTGGTTCACAACACCTGATGACAGGGCGACAGTGTGGTTCACAACACCTGATGACAGGGCGACAGTGTGGTTCACAACACCTGATGACAGGGCGACAGTGTGGTTCACAACACCTGATGACAGGGCGACAGTGTGGTTCACAACACCTGATGACAGGGCGACAGTGTGGTTCACAACACCTGATGACAGGGCGACAGTGTCGTTCACAACACCTGATGACAGGGCGACAGTATGGTTCACAACACCTGATGACAGGGCGACAGTATGGTTCACAACACCTGATGACACGGCGACAGTATGGTTCACAACACCTGATGACACGGCGACAGTATGGTTCACAACACCTGATGACAGAGAATTTCTCATGACACCAGATAACTGGGCGTCAGGACTCAGTACAGGCACAGTGTGACAATGTGTTATTCTATGTGACCTTTGACCTGCAGTAAGTGTCGAGTGTTGGAGGAGGAGCTGAAAACTGTCTTCACTAGTTCAAAGTCTCTGGAGGCTCAGGCTGAAAAGGTAGGAGGTCAGAGGGGCTTTAAACACCTGAGAGATGTTTACCTGCTTGTTCACCTGTTGGCATGCCTAAGGTTTTGGCACACCTGCTTCTCTGATTGGCTGCTGTCTGTGTGTGTCTCAGTACTCTCTGAAGGAGGACAGGTATGAAGAGGAGATCAAGAACTTGAGCAGTAAACTGAAGGAGGTGAGGAAAAAATGACATCAGTTATACCTGCACTCTTCCTGTTTATCACCTGCACTCTTTCTGTTTATCACCCTGCACTCTTCTTGTGTATCACCCTGCACTCTTCTTGTGTATCACATGTTTACTTTATGTTTATTACCTGCTGTCTTCCTGTGTATCACCTGATTACTTCCTGTCCAGGCTGAGACCAGAGCAGAATTTGCAGAGCGTTCAGTGGCCAAACTGGAGAAAACCATTGATTGCCTGGAAGGTGAGTCTACTACTACTACTCGCACTACTACTATTCTAAAAGCTCACATATTAACAGCATACATTTTAAGTAATTTAAGATAAGAGCATCCTGTTCATGTCTCTGTTTCTTTTCAGATTCGCTGACTTCGGCCAAAAATGCCAACATGGAGCTGCAGGCCACTCTGAATCAGACCATGGAGGAGCTGAACTCCTGCTGAAGCTCCTCCTCTCCTGCCCCTCCCCTCCTGAAGCTCCTCCCCCACCCGGTGGATGTGAGGGAGACGTTAGAGTGGTGCTGCCGCCTCCTCCCTGAATGATTCCTGCTTTCACACATTCCTTCTCTGAACCTTAGTCATATTTGGAATGTTGCTTTAATTTACTCTTCCTGTCTGGCCCCCCCCTGCCAACTGGCCCCACCCCTCCACTAAAGGTGCCAACCACCCCTCCACTGAAGGTGCCAACCCCCCCCCCCCCCCATCATTATTAGCTGAGGGAGGCCAGACCAGGAGCTGAGGAAGTTTGTTTTTTTCTATAAGGGATTCTAACAGTGACTTACAGCCATTCCATCATTAAGTAATTAACTAATTAATTAACCAATTAAGGACTAATTAACCTCCGAGTGTTTGTCTTAACGGTTTGTCATTACATTGATTTGTGTTCTTTGCCATAGTGATTAATGATTGATCGATTGATTAGCCAATGTCCTGTTAGCCAAATGATTTATTGTTTTTGTTCCAGAGGGGGCGTGGTTTAAGGGATCAGCCAAACAAAGTGAGGCATTCCACTGCCGTATATGGTAAACCAGGGGCCAATAATTGGTCGGAGAGGCACGCCCCCTGTCTTTTTTTTTTTTTTTCTATAGGTGACCTTTGACCTGATGACATTGTTAAATAAAGTTTAGAAATGTTTTTATCTGGAGGCTGGTGATGATGTCATCGCTCATTGTAATAAATCATGGCACAAAGTGACCACAGGATTTTATAAAATAAAAGCACCGTCACTGGTATGTAGATCCAGCCCAGACTCACTGTCTTCATTCATTCATTCATCCAGACAGGTCAGTTTGAAGCTTCAGTTTATATCAGGTTAAATTATGTTTTATTGTAAAAGTTCTACCATGAAGAAAATACTTGACTGCAGTACTAATTCAACAATGATACAATACAATGTTACATTATTGCATTCGAATGTATTTTAAAAGTAGAAGCTTCCTGATAGTTTTATAATACATGAACAGAATTTGATAAAGTGCAGCTTCTTTTTAAGTGCATGCATGCTTTTAATATATTGTCTAAGGGCATCATTTAGTGTTAAAAGCAGCAGGAAACCGTAAAATGTCAACACATTCTGAAGGTTGTAACACAGCATCCTTCATCTTGCATGAATTTGTGCAAAAAAACATTGAAGTGATGTAACACTTCATGTTACATCACTTCCTGTTGGTACATCACAGTATTCATCAAGGAAATACTAGAGTTACTATGGAGTACTCCATGTAGAGTTAGTTTGCAGTGAGATGAGTCCTAAACAGCTGATGCTCAAAGACATTAAGGCAGAAACAGTTTTAAATAAACTTTAAACTTTATTACAACTTAATAACTTTATCCTTGGCAACAGTGCAGGTGAAAATCTCCCATCAGTCTTTGTTCTGAGTGATGATGTCATCAGCTGCAAACTTCAGTTCTTAATAATTACTGATCAGATGTTCAAATGGTTTTTGAAGTTGATAAAGCTGATGAAGCTACTTCCGCTGCGAGGGTCAGGATTGGCTGCAGTTGCTTCTCTAACGATGGGGCGTCAGCCTCATTAGTGATGATCCAGTCAAACTCAACCCTGCTGTCCAACCCACACTCTGACTCTGCATCGTCCACACCTGAGACACACAGACAGGTAAATACACAGGTAAACAAACAGGCAGGTAGACAAACAGGTTAACTCTCAGACAGGTGATGATACCTGGGGTGAAACTCCATCCCCTCTGTTTCCTGGTGTTCTCTGAACACTGAACTCTGACACATCGAGTCTGTCGAGGAAACTCTGCCCAGAACCACTGCAGGTCTGACAGCCGCCTGGCGTCACTCACCACCTGACCAATCAGAGAGCAGAAAATCACTCACCACCTGACCAATCAGAGAGCAGAAAATCACTCACCACCTGAGCGATCATTTCACCTCATTGATTGCTAAGGTGTTGTGTACATAATATATCAATATCAATAATGATATTGAAGTATTTTGTTATAGATATTTTCTGATATTTGACTTTGTCTGTCTCTGAGTGACGTACCCAGACAGGTTGCCGTGCTCCTCTGGTTGCTAGGCGACAGAAGAATCCGGGGTCTTGGAGTCTCCGAGCTTCTCCCCAGCGAATCATATCGGCCCGGTACTGCTCCTTATACTGGCCAGGACCCAGCAGCTCGTCCAAATCCAGACTGTGTTCCTACAGGACCAGCACAGAACCAGCATGACTCATCTGTAACCATGGAGATGTAACCATGGAGATGTGGCTGAGGTGATGTGGTGTGTCTCACCTGAGCATACTGCTGTTTCAGAGGCCCTGACAGCCGCAGGACGCAGCAAACATCTGCTCCCAAACTACAGAAGAATATGGTCAATCAATAAATCTTTATTTTTCACGTATGGCTGAAGTGTAATGAAGTCAGCTCGTTCAATTTGTGCAACAAACAGTTGAAATCACTAATGATCAACAATAATCAACAAAAGAGCAACGATATTATTTGCAATCTTGATTATTCAGTAAAGGTAAACTAAAGGTTCTCAACAATGCCATTTACAGTATTATATTGATCATATACACATTATTAGAATATTAATATTGATCCAGTGACGTCATGTTACTACTGTAAACTTTATAAACTGATAATTAAAATGGTAAAATCTTGATCTGAGACAGCTGATCTCAGGTCAGTTATTAGGTGTTTCTCTCTTCACTACCATGAATCATGAATCAGAGTTGTGAATATGGAAACTGATCCATTTAATAAATCAGATAACTTTGGTAATAAACATGCTGTCTGGATGTTTACCGGTTGAGAATCAGGTCCGTCACATAATCTTTTCCGGACTTCCGTTTCCCGCTGAAGACCAGAACCAGTCTGGGTTCAGAGACTCGATCTTCCATCGGTCCTCAAAGATTAGCTATCGATAACTATTGATACCTGTTATCAACCTAAAGCTGCTCTGTCCGGACAGTCGGACCACCGGACCGGTACCGTAACTGACGGAACAAAGAGGAAGCACTTCACAATAAGAGTCCGCTCTGACAAAATAAATGTCCTCTTAGATTGGCTGACGTCACGTATCAATGTTAAACTGGACAGATATCAATCAAACGGCGCGTGAAGTTTGATTTTAGAGAGAAATCAGAAAAATATACCTTAGTGTTTTTCTGAAGGGCGACATTACGGTAACACGTGATCATCGTCATATTGTGACCGAACCACTGCAGCTGCATGAAGGGGGGCTGCTGGGTTTCTCCCTCCACCTGTATGTTGGTATGATCTGGGTCAAAGGTCATAGCGTCCTGTCAACATGGCGGCTGCAGTGTTTTGGAGAAAAGATAAACTTTTCAGAGTCGTGAAAACTTCAGTTCAGAGGGTGAGAAAACATCGATTTCTTAAAAAAGACAGAAAAACGCTTAAAACGATAAACTGGGACATCGGTGCAGCCCCGAAAACAACAAATCCATCAATACTCAGTAATCAGTAACCTTAATAATAATACAATTCAACATATATCAGTATATATGTCTGACTTCAATTTGAATCAGTGAATATAACCGATTTCAAGACGATTTTACATTGAATCGTTGTTTGAATCGCTGAGGTTGAACTTTCACCCACTTTTCTGCATACACGCGTACACGCGCAGAAACTCAGCGGGTGCACAAGGTCTGGTCAGTCATTGATCATCACGATCTGTTTATAAAACTGTTTCTGCAATTTAGTAACAGAAATTAATGAGTTAGTTAGTGTTTCAATCAGATTTATTTTCAAACAGCTGAATCAGAACTTTAAATGAATTTGAATTTCAACATTTTCTAAAAATAAAAAAAAAACGTTTTCAATGCACACACACTTGTTAATAAAATAACCAATGGTGTGTGTGTGTGTGTGTGTGTGTGTGTGTGTGTGTCAGTCATGGCTTCACAGCTCAGCAGCTCTTCATCAGCAGCCTCCTCTTCCTCAGTCGGTTTTCTTCCCTCCAGCTGAAGGCACCATGCTGCCAACAGGTAGTTTCAAGGACAGGGTGGCGTTCATCACAGGAGGTGGAACCGGGCTGGGCCGTGCCATGACAACCACCCTGTCTCAGCTGGGAGCTCAGTGTGTCATCGCCAGCAGGTCAGAGGTCACAGGTGTTCATTCACCAGTGATCACTGCAAATAGACACACAAACCTTAAAAGTGGACTGTATAAACAAAATGTATTCGTCTTCATCTTTAAAACATGAAACTTGAAACATGAAACAAGCTGCTGCATTAAACATGAAACAGAATGAGGTTAAAATCATTTATTTGATGTTTTTAACATGTGAGACTGTAATTTTTGTGTTTGTTGCTCAGGAAGTTGGATGTTCTACAGCAAACAGCCGAAGAGATCAGCAGCCAGACTGGAAACAAGGTGACGAACCTGAAACTGAACCTGAACTCGTGTGAACCTGAACCAATGTGAACTGGATCTTATTGTCTGTGTGTGTCTCAGGTCCATGTTGTTCAGTGTGATGTCAGAGACGTTAAAGCCGTCTCACGGTGTGTCGATGAGATGGAGAAGCTGACAGGACTCCCTGATGTAAGCACACACACACCCAAACTGGTCCCTGCAGTCCTTGAGCTATGATGCATAATATTGTTTAAATGGATCACTGTCTGACAGCCAATCAGAGACCACCACTAGTTACTAAAATTAACAATCATCCACATCTGCACCAAAATACTGAAAACATGATGCACTAAAAGTACATGGGTATTATGAGCTTGATGGAGTTAACGAGTCCTGTGTCCTGATTGGTTCAGGTGATCATCAACAATGCAGCAGGAAATTTTGTCTGTCCATCAGAACGTCTGTCGCCCAACGGCTGGAAAACCATCACTGACATCGTCCTGAATGGAACAGCGTTCGTCACTCTGGAGCTTGGCAAGAGGCTGATCCAGAGTCAGAAAGGTCAGAGGTCACACAAACTGAACCATAGTCAGAAAGGTCAGAGGTCACACAGACTGGTCTAGAGTCATAAAGGTCAGAGGTCACACAGTCTGGTCCAGAATCTGAAAGAGAGGTCACACAGAGTGGTCCGGACTCAGAAAAAGATACACAGACTGAATCATTATCAGAAAGGTCAGAGGTCATTCAGCTGGTTGTGTCTGCCCCTTAGGTGCGTCCTTCCTCGCCATCACCACCATCTATGCTGAGTCTGGTTCTGGTTTCGTGGCTCCGAGTGCATCAGCCAAGGCTGGTGTCGAGGCGCTCTATAAGTCAGTATCACCTTTAACCTTTGACCTGTTTGCAGGCGTTCTCTGGATTCTGTGGTTACAGCTTTTATGTCTGTCAGGTCTCTGGCTGCAGAGTGGGGACGCTACGGAATGAGATTCAACATCATCCAGCCTGGACCAATCAGAACCAAGGTACCGCCCCTGGGACAGAGCTGCTGCTGTTTGCTTTAATTCGTTGTTTATTTCTTCGCATTTACTTTATTTATTCTTTATCTGTTTTGTTTTTTCATTCTCTGTTGTCTTTAGGGAGCTTTCAGCCGTTTGGATCCGACTGGAGCATTTGAGAAGGGGATGATCAGTCGGATCCCCACAGGTCGATTAGGAAAACCTGAAGAGATCGCAAACCTGGCAGCTTACCTAAGCAGCGACTACGCTACATGGATGTCTGGAGCCGTGAGTTCACAGCAGTTTAGACTAACTTTAGGACAGGGTTTAGATTTTAGAACTTTTATAGTGAATTTAGGACAGTTTAGGACAGAGTTTAGTGTGTTTTAGGACAGATTTTAGATTGAAAGTGTGTTTGTGTTCAGGTGATTCGGTTCGATGGAGGGGAGTATGTGTCAATGGCTGGAGAGTTCAACGATCTGCGCAGGGTGAGTGTCACACTGAAATGTTTCCCTCAGAAACACAAACAAAAGGTAAGGATTGACATAATGTTTGTACATTGTAAACATGAACATTGATAAACATTTGTTATTTCTCAGGAGTTTTTTTTATCACATTACATAAAAAAACATCTATTTTGCCTTTTAGAAATATAACCCAATACAGACACTGATCAGATGACCAATAATCCATCTAATGAACTGCTGTGTGTGTGTGTGTGTGTGTAGGTTACTCCTGATCAATGGAATATGATGGAGGAGATGATCAGAAGCACTAAAGGATCCTAAAACACTACCTCACTCCTCATTGCATCAGAACAACCGATTCCATGGCAACGCTATGGATCCTGGCGGCTCCATAGCGTTGCCATGGAGCCGCCAGGATCCGCCCACCTGATGATGTTATGTTGATAGAATCTGATGGATTTTAGTTCAGTCTTTTTGAATTTTGTTTTTGATATTTTACTAAACGATTGATCAGTGATGAGTGATACAGAGCTGATCTGCTGCTACTATCAGTAAACTCTGGTAGCTTGTAACTTGTTCAGTGAAAACTCAAACATGTATCTACCTTTCATAATAAAATTAAGTGGAATCAACTGATGTCCGCATGTGAGGCTGCAGTGTGTTTAAAGCGCTGATTTAATTTCTGTTAGAAACAGCAGATTGTGTGTCAGTGATTTAGTCTGAGAGCAGCTCCACTCTGGTCCAGCAAGAGGCGCTCTGCTCCCACAGCTGGGGTTCACACTGAGGTCCGGGGCCCCTCGAAGGACACGTTTCAAAATTCCTGCGGCCACGAGACATGTAAATATGTACTTACTGCAATAGTTTAACTGCACCAAGCTCATAATACTTATGTACTGTTACTGCAGTAAAGTATTTTTGATTTGATTTCTTGATTTTTTTTGTATTTATTTATATCCATGAATTAATGTTGCAGCTTTAATGATCTCCATCTACACAGACGGATATTAATAAGTCTGACAGGTTATTGTTATTATTGGATGGTTCTGTCTCTTATTTATGGCTCGCCAGCATGAGGCCCCGCCCCCTCCGCTGCACGAGCTGTCCACGCGGCCTCTCCGCACACTGATTGGCTACACTCGTCCCAAATAGCCGGGGCTGGCCAATCAGAGAGTTCCATGCTGCGGCGGCGGGGTGTGTCCACGCCGCGGACACGTCCTGCTGGTCTGAGGCTGTAACGGGACACCGGGTCACCGGGAGACCTCCGATATAAAACCGACTGAAAGCGTGGACACACACGCACACACACCCCACAGACCACAGCTTTACTTTAAACGATTTAACGTTACCGCATTTCATTGAATTGAGTGTAACTTTATTGAACACCGACACGGTCGCGACATGGTTCTGTCTCCTAGCAACAAGCTGAAAGTTTTTCAGCTGCAGCTGTCGGATCCCAGCAGGTCCTTCTACAGCAGCGGCGACAAACTGTCCGGCTCCGTGCTGCTGGAGGCGGCTCAGCCCTGCAGGCTGGCCGGCCTCAGGGTCACGGCCGCCGGCTGCGCTCGCGTCCAGCACCGCGGCGGCAAGAACCGCAAGACCCGCAGCCAGGAGGTGGAGTACCTGAAGTACGACGAGGAGCTGAGGCTGGAGGAGCAGCTGCAGAGAGGTGACGTCACTGAACACCGCAAACGCACGTTTTCAAAGTTGGAAACTTTACAGTAACGGGAAGTAGACATACATGTAAACATTTAGTTTTCCCATAACAGCAGTAATAATAATCATTACAAATATTTGTATAGCAACTTTCATACAGAAAAACAGCTCAGACAGACATGAAATAAACATTAAAACGTATTCCGAAAAACAAATAATAATAATAAACACAGGTACATATAATACAGTACAGTATAATTACTACTCTATAAAATGCATCAAATGCATGTATCAAAATGTACAACGATGAACAATACACAAAAAATACATGTAGGAAAAAAGTAAAATAGTATCAGTAAGTCATACGCAAATATTTATTTAAACAGAAAAATTAAAATCCATTTTTGACTTTAAGAGTAAGTGGATTCGCTCATATTGATATTCAAAAATAAATGTAATAGTTACCTTAATTCTCAAATTGGCAATTTAAAATATTGGGAAAATCAAAAAGCCTTATCATCTGTTTAAGGACCAAAGATTAAAATGAGCCTGTAGTTAATATTTTGTATGTTAATAAATTGATATTCTTCCTGTCAGAACACTAATATAATAAAATAAGGGCTTAATAATGAAGCTGCTGTAACAAGAGAAACGTCTCGTTAACTCTCCTCTCGTTAACTCTCCTCTCTGTTCAGATTCAGATGGCTGCTTCCTGCTTCAACCTGGAAAAACCCTCAGCTTCCAGTTCGGCTTCGAGCTGCCCCCCCACGGGTCAGAGACTGATCGATGACAATGATCTGATAACTGATCAGTGATTGATCACAGCAGCTGATCGTGTCCCATTGTCCTCTGCTTTCAGGCGTCTCGTGTCGTCCTATAAGGGGAAGTTCGGGTGCATCCGTTACTATGTGCGGGCGGAACTGGACAGGCCTTCCCATGATGCTTTGCATTGCGAGCAGGAGTTTGAGGTGGAGGAGCCGCTGGACGTCAACCAACCTGAGCTGCTGGTACGAAACACAACAAACAAACTAAATCTAAGTAAAACCTACTAAACAAAATAACTAAAAGGACATTCTGGGGATCAACATTTTATTGACATGTACGAAACCAGACAAATAATTAATATATTCAAGAAGCTGCAATTTATTATAGTTTCTGCTTAAAATGTTTAACTGATTATTTTCATGTGTATTATAAATTGTATCAAACTGATCTCAGGTGACTGATGGGTGTTTCTTCTCCTTCAGGCTCCGGCTGCGGCCTGCAAACAGAAGAAGGTCACCTGCATGTTCATCCCAGATGGACAGGTGTCCATCAGCGCAAAGATCGACAGGAAGGGATACTGTGAGGGCGAAGACATCAACATCAACGCCAAGTTTGAGAACACGTGCTCGCGTATCGTGGTGCCGAAAGCTGCCATCATCGCAAAACACTCATACCTCGCCGACGGACGCACCAAGGTGATGTTTCTGTCCTCAGAGGAGAAGTCGATCTGTGGAGAGTGAACCCCTGAATACTGAATCCTGCGTTTTGTTTCAGGTGATGAGTGAGAAACTGTCGGCGGTTCGAGGAAACCACATCATCTCGGGGATGTGCGACATCTGGCAGGGGAAAACAATCAGAGTCCCCAAACTAAAGCCATCCCTGCTGGGCTGTGACATCATCAAAGTGGACTACACCCTCAGGGTGAGTCAGTGAGCGAGGGCGCGACAAAGTGGTTGATAAATGATCAGATCGGACGTTGACCGTCACTTCCTTTCTGCAGATCTACCTGCACATCCCCGGCAGCGAGAAGCTGGTCCTGGAGCTGCCGCTGGTGATCGGCACGATCCCGTTCAGCGGCGTCGGCAGCAGGAACAGCAGCATAGCCGGGTCCCTGAGGAGCCAGGCGTCCCTGAGCAGCCAAGCCGGATCCCTGAGCAGCTGGTCCTCCTTCCCCTCGGCCCCCCCCAGCTACAGCAACATCCACAGGGACCTGCGGGTCGACGGGCCCCGCACGCCGCTGCTCCGTGACTTCGACGACGAGGACGAGGAGGAGGAGGGCGGGCTCTCCATGAGGGCGCCTCAAATCTACTATCCCCCGCCCCCCGCCTACAGCGAGGTGAGACACTCCACCACCCGGTTCAGTGTGATTCAGTCCATCAGTATCAGGTGACTAGACATATCTAATCCTCTTCTGTCTCGTTGCCTTCAGGTGGATGAGGACACGGTTAACGCTCCTCAGGTCGTCCGGGTCTTCTGAAGACAGGGACACTAACACAGAGGGACAAGAAGACTCACTGTTTGACGTGTTACTCATTCACCATCATTTCAGGAGTATTATGTCTATTCACGATATCATATGCAGTTTGTTAGGGATGAATCAGCAGCTATACGATGATTCAGCAGTTTATATTTGATGACACAACAGTTTATTTAAGATGACGCAGCATGTTTTTTTGGAACTTCGTTTTGTACATTAATATGATTTTGTTTTTGGAAAGGTTTCAGATGTTTGTTTTTACGTAATCAAATGTTCTGATTGGTTGATATATATATTTTTTTATTTGTGGTTTCAGTAAAATACTGCTGTATATATTTTGTAAATATGAGAAAATGTATATTTTTTTATTTAAACAATAAATCACTTTGTTATGAATCATACTTCTGATTGCTATCTATATATATTTATATATATATATATATATATATATATATATATATATATATATATATATATATATATATATATATATATATATATAAATATAAATATATATATAAATATATATATATATAAATATATATATATATATATATATATATATATATATATTTTGCCATTTTGCCCCGCCCATTTTCAAAACCGATGAAATACGTAATTTTTCGCCGGGCTTGATGCGTCCAGAAAAAATGGGGACTTTTTAGGTATGTTCAGGCCTCCGAAAGGGCAGTCAAAGACGCGGAAGACAAAGAAAAAAAAGAATAATAATAATAATAATAATCTTTTGGAGAACAATAGGGCCTCGCAGTCGCCGCTCGGGCCCTAATTATTGATGATGATTGATGGCGGATAGATGGCGCTAATGTGTCTTTCGGGGTCACAGGTTACTACACAGGACACTGCAATTAAAACACAAGAAGAAGAAAAAATCGCGCAAAGTGGAGCTAAATGAAAGATGAGTTATGAAAAAAAAAACTGGAAGAGATTTTTCGGATTTTTTTTCTGAATTCTTCGGTTTTCTTTTTTTTTTTTTTAGAAATGAAAGTGGCTGGCGAGACGGCCATTAGCATCTCTGCTAATGCTAACGCTAATGCTAATGCTAACAGCTACACCAGCACCTTCATTCTCTAAATGTCAGGATTAAAACACTTAGAGGACCAAGAAGAAGAAAAATCACTGAAGAAACTTTAACAGCAGCCGAAGAACTGATCAATCACCGACTGAACTTTGTGACCAAAGAGTAAAAAAACACATGAAGATCCACATAAGGTAAGAATATTATTTACTGGCTATAAATCATATATTGTTCTTAATACAGGAAAAAGAACTAAATCCTGTGTTGAAGCAGATAAACATTATTTTTGAGTGTTCAGAATTAATGTGCTATAAATCCTGTTTAGGTGCAGCTGAACATCAAGGTTATATGTTGGCTTGATCATGGATGGATGGATGGATGGATGGATCTTTAATTTTGTGTCACTCCTCAGCAAACAAAAACATCACATTCTGATTGATAATGGATTTTTTTGTGAATAAATACATGCATTGCCTATTGATAGGGCCTATTGATAAAAAATGTTTTTATTGATCGATTTTCTTTTCACTATCTGTAGGACTATTTGTGCTTAATATTAATTCTTAACCTACTTTTCACATGTAGGGGCAGGAGATATAGCTAAAACATATATTGATATATGTTATCAGTGGACAATAATCTATTATTATTATTCATCATTTTAATTATATATTTTGAATAACGACCAGGAGAAAAAAGGCTGATTGTAACCAGGTTATATTGAACTTGATTAGTCATTTGTCTGTTGAATGATTGGCCATTATCGGGAGAAATGTTATGTTTATGAGACATGGACGGAGCAGCATATTATTTTCACAAACCTTGAGTGAAACTAATATCATCTTGAACTATTTTCTTATTGTATTGATGATGTGGATATTATTTTATTGCCCAGGCCTACATTAGTACACAAAAAAATCACACTGAAAAAGTACAATGTAAATATAAAAACAGTAAAAAGAATAGAGGTCCAGGGAGCCAACACACCATAATCCGCCTATGGCTGGGTCCAGAAGTAGTCTGCCTGGACTTGACTGTGGCACCATCTTTGGAAGTCTGTGTCTCTGAATACGGCATCCAGTTGAAGAGGAGCTGGGGATTGAATCAGAAATGTCAGAGGACACATGGCCAAGGGAAGCTGGTAAACTGCACGCTCTCCCATGGCCTCCAGCCAGGTGGAAGTCAACAAGGTTGTATAACATTCCTGGATGGTGGTGTAAGGTAACAACAAGCATAGCTGGCAACTAGATCGGGGGGAAGCTTATCCAGAAGATTCTGCAGTGTATGTGAGAGTTTCTTCTTGTGCATCTATCCCTCTGAGAACCAAAGTACAAATACATATATATACACACACACACACACATACACACACCAGATTGGAGACATTTTGGCCTGTCCTCATTTTTTTTAGAGTCCACATTATGTCAATGAGCGTCCCCATGAAGATAGATGTACAAAGTTGTGTGTGTGTAATGTGACTCTGTTTACTGTGACTGCAGCTGTTCTTCAGACCTCTGACATACTTTAAACGTACAGATACTGACTTAATAATACACAAATCCAACATTTATTGTGGATCATCAGAGGTTAAACTACAGTAATAATATATATATTTTTTATATTGTTATTAATTATTATTATTACTGATAAGCATACTGACCTTTATACAGAATGACACACATAATTTTTTAGCTGCCCTACATACTCACAGTTTTCCTCCTTCTTCTGTTTCCTGCGTGGACAGCAGCCTCTCTTCACTCTCATTGGTCAAGTGCATCTGAGGCAGCATGCGATTGGCCGAGAGCTCCGCAGCCACTCGTAAACAGAGTGATCAGCCTTCCTCTGTCTGCTTCCACATTTAGAACATCTAATGCTATCTCTTAGTCACTGCAGAGGCTAAACACATGTAGTCCAACATGTGTCATCAGAACCAGGACCAGGTTCGGGAAGTGTCTTTCCTCTAACACCGCTCGAAGTCGCTTCAGGTAAAAGCTTCTGAAGAGAAATGTAAACACAACTTGAAGAAATGAGAACATGAAACAAAACAGATGGCTAGTAGAAACTTTACAAGCATTCAATTGAAATAAAACCTAAAGAATCTGAGTATCTTGGATGGGGGAAATATTCAAACTGACAGGTCATCCATAGGGGTTCCTCAAGGGTGTGTCCTTGGTCCCCTTCTCTTCTCAGTATTCATTACCTCACTTGCTGTTGTTGCTGTTCTTCAACCAGCCAAAAACAGAACATGTCTTCTCAGTATTCATAACCCTCCACTGACTCCCAGTTGCTGCCAGAATCAAGTTCTGAGAACCTCTGAGCACAGCCTGTTGGCACCAAGACCCTGTCAGACTGGATTTTAGCTTTAGAGCTTTTACTCATTTTTCTTTTTCACTGTTTTACTGTCTTTTTTACTTTATCTACTTTTACTCATTGTTCTCCTGACTAGTTGTTGCTGCATTGTATTTAGCCTCTGCTGTCTGAGGTGTAAAAGTTAAACATTAGATCTGTGAGGAGCTCGGCTGTGTTTACGCCAACCTTCCCTCACTCTGATTGGTCAGACTCCAATAATGTGCCTTGAGACAATTCAGTGTTGGAAATTGATTGGTTAAAATGGCTCCGGGACTTTCCAAGATACAAAGTGAAAGCAAAGTGAAGAACAGGAAGCAGAGGTTTCAAAGCAGAGCAATCGAGCAACAGATTCCTGATCAGCAGATGAATATGTTTGTCTTCCAGCTGCTGTTTAGATTTCTTCTCCTCCCTCAGGTGATGAGTTCAGGTAACAATGTTTAATCAAGCAATAAATACTGTTTTTTATGGATTATCAGAGGTTTTTCTTCTGTAAATTAATCAATATTACATTTGCCAAGTGATAGATACAGTGACATCAATAACATACCAGATGTTTACCCTCCACATATGTGGACACCAGGTCCTAGGAGGTTAAGTTACCTCTGAATTGATCATGCACCATTATAAGGTATTATAAGGTACTATTGATACTTTGTCCGACATTTCTTAAGTAAAAACAGTTGCTCTCTGGTTCAGGACGACACTCCCTGTGGGCGTTAGCCACCTACATCTCTGGGTCAACGCCGTTTCCGGAGTACAGTGTAGTCCTAAAGCTGGACGACGTCCAGGTGGGCTACTACGACTCGGTGACGGACCGGCTGACAAGGAACAGTGGGGAGCAGGGGGCGGAGCTTGACCTGGGTCAGCAGGCTGTGTTCATACTGCGGGAAATCTTCTACAGCATGAGAAAGCGGCTGGCGCTAGTTAAACACCGCTTCAACCTGACGACAACATCTACCTGCCTTTCTGCGTGCAGACATTCAAGCACTTTCTGGACCGCGATAAACGCCTGGTGACACGTCGGGTCCGACCTCGAGTCCACTTCATATCGAAGCAGGTGGTGGGCGGGGCTCAGGTCACCTGTATGGCCACAGACTTCTACCCTCGCCATATAAACCTCACGCTGCTGCAGGACGGACGGCCAGTAGACGAGGACCAGCTGACCGGCGGCATGGTGCTGCCCAACACCAACGGCCTCTACCAGGTGAGGAAAACGCTGGCGGTCGCGGACGAGGAACTCCGTAAACACAAATACACCTGCACCGCCACTCACCTGAGCCTGGACAACCGGCTGGAGGTGAGTTGGAGGGCGGAGTTCTCCCGCTCTCACAGGATATACATCATCTCTGCTCCCGTCATCCTGACCGCCGCCACTGTCCTGCTGCTGCTGCTGCTGTGGAGAAGGAAGAAACACATGCAGAGGTCAGAGGGCGTGGCCATGGAAACACAAGAGCAGACAGGAGGGGCAGAGGTCCTACCACTGAACACACAAGGAGAGGAAACGAAATGAGATGTTGCTTTATGTTGCACATAAATATCATCATTAATATAACGACCCAGTATAGATGTATTATGTTTGTATAGAGGGAAGATATTTAGTATGATTCTTTGATTTATTTTTAAATATATTTGTATTTATCTGAAGATTTAATTCAATATATTTCTTCTTCTCCTTTTCATTCATTATAATTGAGCACTGTATTAATTAGTCATTTACTGTTTTGTGTGTACGGTTGAGGGTTATTATTGTATTGTTTTATTGTTTGAACACTTTTGCTGCATTAATTTGTATAAAATGTGATATACAAATTATATCTGATTCATTGAACGATTGATGGATAGAAAAGTTGATGTCTATACAGACACTGATGATAAAATAAAGTCAAATGTCAGGATGTTTCTGTTTTTCTTTCTCCACAGGATGAGGAACAACTGATCATTATATGTTAACACTGTTAAAGGCCTTATATCATACAAATAGCAACTCTTACTTTGTTTATACTCTTACTTTTGGTTATACAAAAATGTCCTAAGCATCAAACACACAAAAAACATTCATAACTTGGATTTAGACACTTTCTTACAGCTCATTTGTATTTCTTGACTTTGTGATGTCATGCAGTAGCTTCTTCCACCTGTAGAGGTTTCTGGCATAACTCACCTGCTTCTATCATTACGTCCATTTATTTTGTTTTCCAAGTAAAAATCGGCAGAACAGAGGATCCTAAATATTAAGGAGACAAACTAGGAAAGTTCAACATTGTTTTACAGAGGTCTGTAAAACTACATATTCATTTTAGACTTTAAATTGTAAATATATAATGTTAGGGGATCAAAACCCCCAAAAAGGGTATTGGAGCTTTACACTTTGAACACGGTATAGATGATAAATACACACCTGCCCTCTAGTGGACAGGGAAGGAACTGCTCACGTGAAATAACACTCAAATCTCAAGTGTCTCTTCAGAAGCTCCAGCTGTTGTTCATTTTTTCATATTTCATTTGGGGAAATTTTACAGGAAGAGTTCACAACTTTGTCTCAACATTAGTCAGCTTAATGCAGCCGAACTCTCAGACAGATGACCTCTCACAGCTGGTTTACGACCTTCAGTCTGGAGTCATTAACACAACAGTTCACAAACACATAGCTGCCGTTTATTTATTCAACAGCTGCCCAAAAACCAAATACACAGATAAGACTCATGTTTTTACACTTATGATAAAACAGATAAAACATGGATACAAAAGCTTAAAAACATTTCAAAGATCACAAAGAACATTTAAATCATTAACTCTTGTTCTTCACATCTTCTGACAGGAAGCACCCTTCCTGTTTCCACAGAAGCTTCTCCTGTGTGGAAGCAGTTTCAGTCTTTTTCTGAGTCTGATCTGTTTAATATAAAACTCTTTCAAACTGGACGGTTTGTCTGTATCATGAGTTTGATACGAACTGCTTGAACAGAACAAAACTGATTTATCCACACAGTGTTTTCAGTAAATAGCCTCGTCCATGTTTTCATCGCTGTCTCCTCCAAACTCCTCCCCGTTATCAAAGTATGACATGATGTAGTCCGTCTCCTGCAGGAACACAAGCGCATTTATTAACAGGTAGAAGATTATCTAATAACATGTTCACATCCATGTAATTATATCTGTTTTATTACATGTTAATATCGTGTTATGTGTTAATATCTGTACAGAAACTGAAAACTTTTCATTCATCAAACTCGGTTGAATAGAATCTAATGTTTTTAAGTCTTCCCTCACCTCCTCTAACTCTTCCTCATCGTACTCCTCCTCAGCCTCTGCCTCTTCCTCCTCCTGTTTCTTCTTCTCCTCTCCCTCCTCCTCCTCAGAGCTCTCCTGCTCCTCCTTCTTCTCCAGGGTCTGAAACAGGAAGAAGATTCACCTGGAAATGTCTTTTTATTCACCCGTGGATGTTTCTTTTATTCACCTGCTCCTCAACAGTTTGTTTTACCTCCAGTTTGAGCAGCACCTCCTCTTTCTCTTTTACTTTCTTCTTCTTCTTCTGACAAGTTGGACCTTTGCTCGTCCTAGCTGCTGTTACTGCCACACCTGACAGATACAGAGAGAGAAACATCCATCTGATGAACGCTAAACAGTGACGTCTGTTTTTGACAGCTGAGTGTATATTCAGTATATGTGTAGTACTTGTAATACTTGTGGGTACTGACCGTCTTTAGGAGTTTTCTTGACATGTACTCGCAGTTCTTTGGGGAGTCTCTTCCAGTCTGAAACAGAAACAGACCAGATTATTGTTTTTGCTGCTGCTTGAATTGAAGTCCTTTGATGAATTTATGAGTGATCAGAGATTCTCACCCGGAGTCCAGTCCATCAGACTGTCGTTCTGCTCGCTGCTGTGGTATTTATCAGAGTATCTCTCCACATCTGGACACAGGAAACACACCTTTATGTTTATTTATTGATCAGAGCATTAAAGAGCCTGTGTAAACAATATGATTTAAGTAATATAAAAACACTATTCGACTAATAAAAAAACCTCATTAAATATTCTAGAATCTCTGAATATGCATTTATTTTTCCTGTCTGACTCAATATTAAAACAGCAGTTTGCAGTTCTCTTTTTTAATTGCTGTTACACTGAAGTTAATTCATTTGATATTATATGTTGCTTCCTTTTCCTAAAATGAATGGTTAAACAATCGTTTTCAATAATCAGCAACAATTCAGATAACTGATTGTCTTTATTCAGTTTTCAGGTAAAAAGTCAAATGTGATGTTTCCATGTTTCTGTTATTTTAACACAAAACTGAATATAATATATAATATAAACATTTCATCTCAGGCTTCAGGAAACTGGAGGTATCAAGTTTCCACATCACACTTGTGTCGGTTGCATACTGGACCACAATTGGCTCCAAACTAGTTGTGATGTCACAGATCTTGCAGGTATGTCCAGGTGTTTAATTGCGATTTAAAGAGCAGTCGGAGAAACAAACTGCACCGAGAAGAACAAGGAACTCAGTTTTTATTATGGAGGCACTTTAAAGTATTGATTATTGATGGTGAGTGTGTGTCCTCTGACCTCTGTGTGCAGCAGCAGGTTGGATGAAGAAGGGCAGACTCTTCATGGCTACTCGGAACTCCTGTTTGAGAGCTAACAGATACTCCGCCTCCTCGCCACCTGTCAGGGGGAGGGGCTTCTGCTCCATCACCTGGACAATAACACACACACAGTCAACTACATGTATCCGAGTTCTTGTACTAAGTGGAGTTTTGAAGGTTTGTTGATGGATGTCAGTGTGTCTCTCACAGGGAACAGAGGTGTAGGTTGTTGAATAGACGGTGGTAAACTGTCTCCTCTGCTGATGCCAACAGCCTCCACATTGAAGGTCATCAACCTCCGACCTCGACCACGACCTGCCATCTCTTCCTCAGACCACTTCAGACCCTCCTAGACTTGCTAGATCCGATCAGGTGATAAGCAGCTGGTTGGAGGTGAATCTGGATCCTGACAGAACAAACAGGACAGGTTCACTATACAGGATCCTGTCAACATCCACTGACCAATCAAATCACTGGAAAAACGTCAACATGGACAAAAGTCCTGAGTTTGTAATAAAGTGCCAATTAAAAGAGATCCATATATATTTTATAGGTCAATAAAAACATATTTCATCACAGTTTTCTATTTCCTCTATTTCCTATTTCCTTTCATATCCAACACGTTTCATCTGTTTCTGTCCTGAAATTAGCATGTTAGCCGTATTTCAGCTTCTAACCTTCAGTCTGAGTGAATTAACTCCACTTGTTCTTCTGCTGCTGCTTTTTCTTCTTTTTCTCTTCCTCCGCAGTGTCTCATCTTCTTATTAAGTTAAAATACGACATGTTTCTGCTAAAACAACAAAACATGTTTGTTTATGTCATCAACCTCCGCGCCATCGTCTTCTTTTTCTTCTTCTACTGCTGCTAATTCTTCTTCTTCGGGTTTATTGAGGGTTGGTTAAACCAGCTGTTTACCGCCACCTAACGAGCGGAGAGTGGAACAGACGATTAGCAGAAAACAATGAAATAAAAAAGCCTAAATTCTCTGTTTTTCTTGCTATTTTTAGAAAATTACAAAAAAAATCCCATGATATATTTCCTAGCAGGTTTCACAATGTAATACTGTATTTTTCATTATTTAGTACTGATATTACCACTACTACTAACATTAATAATAATAATATAGAATAACTTTGTTTGCATAGAAATTTAATAATCAAGGTGACATTGTGCTTTACAGTAAAAACAAATAACAATTTACAAAACAGTAAAACGATTAAAATATGATTAAAAAGTCAATCAGTTTAGAAAAAGACATGACCAAAGTAAGTTTCAGGAAGAGATTGAGAGATGGTGTAAGTGTTAAAACTGTGACAGCAGCAGCATTCTGTATTAGTGGTTAAACTTGCTTGATATTAGAATACGTTCCATTACAGTAGTGGATTCTGAAAATGATAAAAGTATAGATGATTTGGTCACAGACTGTGGTCACCTGGGCATTAAAAGACAGCTCCCACTAAAGTAATATTCATTTCTCTCTTTCTTCATCAAACCTTTTGCAATCTATCGATGCATGTTGGTCAGTTTATGGTTTATTTATTTATACAGTGTCACATAGTCCAGTGTGAAGTACCATGTTTTGTGTTTCAGATTAAGGGAAATATCATGTACAGGGTAAGTTGAATTGATGATGTGTCATCTGTTTATTCTGATTATTTACAGTTATAAGAAGAGGCCGCATAAGTCTGTCCTCCCTTCCATCCTTTATCACTTTATTTCCTTCATTCTTACTTCTGTCTTTCCCTCCTTTCTCTCACCCATCCATCCATTCTTCCTTCCTGTTTCCATTATTTCTTCCATCTTTCCTCTTTATTTCCTCCATCTCTTTCTTTCATTGCTTCTTTCCTTCATTGCGTCCATCCTCCCCCTTCCCATCCTTCTCTTCATTATAAAACAGCAGCTTTATATTAAACTCCTCCCCCTCCTCACCTCACCTGACCTCAGGGTCAAGTCCCTGACCCCGCCCCTTCAGCAGCCCGCCCCCACCGACGTGAGACTGTGAGGTCATTTTGAATCAGATCATCAGAGACTCAGCATCTTCTCTGAGACCTTCATCATGCTTTAAAACATTTTTATAATTTTAAGAAGAAGGAGACGGAAAAGAAAAAGAAGGAGAAGAAGAAAAAGAAGAAGAAAAGGACTAATATTTTCATTTGGAGGTTTAACCTGATGGTTTGGATTTAAACATGAGGAACATGTGCAGCTGGATGGTGATAATGATGCTCTGCTGCTCAGGTCTGATATTCATATCTATTCATTCTTTTATATCTACATAAAATGCATTACTCATTAAACATTAGTTCTGTGAGTTATAGAATATAATCAACAACATCAATGTTTCATTTTATCATTTTAGATGATGTTTTGTCCTTTGTGCTTCACTTTTAGAAACTTCTTTTCAGCACCTTAGGGACCTGAAAGGTCCCCATCAGAAACTAATGGCTAATACTGCATAAATACTTATGCTAAGTAAAATTGTGTATGTTATTATATTATTGCATCAAGGTGTGCTGATGGCATTTTACACAGAAAAAAAGTCAACATGGCTTTTACATCCCCTTCATTACAGCCTCATTAAAGTCACTCAAACATACTGAGATATCATTTTTCAAATTTCTTTTTAAAACTTTTAACCAACATTAGTCATAAATACTGATCATAACTAATAAATATTCAGTTATTTTCGGAATTTGGTTCAAAATTTATTTAGATTATTATTTTTGTGGAGTGTCAGATTAAAAAAAAACCTTAGGGACCTAAATGGTGCCTTCAAATACTGCTTGAGAATAGCAGCATTTAAAGGGTTAAGAAAAGTAAATTGGCCCAATTATCTTTTTTTAAGCCTGGACTTCAGTGAAAATGGAGCAGCTGCAGGGTTAAAATGTGGATTTAATTAGATCTAAAAGGGCCTTTTTTATTTTAGAGTTAATAGAGTTAATATCAGAGCTGTAGATGAGCCTTTACTCAATATCACAGCTGTAGCATTATCACAGAGTAAATTATGTAAAACATAAAACCCTAAAGGCTCCCTTAGGTCCCCGGTGAGGCACAAAGGTTAATTGTTGTTTGAAGCGAAAAAGTCACAAAAGAAACTAAAGGGTGACAAACAAATGTGTTTTTTCCTACTTTAAATATGTTATTTTTGATTGTACATATTATTTATGTTCTTTCATTATGAAGATGCAACTGATTGTGAGACAGACGGTCGTCACATTCATATTCATCAGATCAGCCTCATTTTCATACAGCAGACGGGCAGCGTGTGTTTATGTGTGTGTGTCTGTGTGTGTCTTCTGCTCTTGAACTTGAAGCTAATTGAGTTTTGGTGAGAGGAAACACTTCAGTGTGTTTGTCTTCACTCTACACGAGCAGCAGTTTGACAGTCATTCAAGTTAAAGGAGTAGTTCACAGTTTTTCAAAGGTCTGTTAAACAAACATGAAACAACTGTTCTTGCTGTGATTCTTCCTCCCGATTTGATATAAAGATCTGACAGAAATATTCTGCAGTGTCCCTTGTTTTCAGAAGAGACGACTTTAGAGTTATACAGATGCTCCAGATGTGTTATTACTGGTTAATTAGGTGGCAGCAAGTGACTCAGCAGCTTTTTAATTGGCTCCAATTAAAACCAGCAGACACAGTCCTGGTGTGTGTGTGTGTGTGTGTGTGTGTGTGTGTGTGTGTGTGTGTGTGTGTGTAGGAGGAGGGGGGGGGGGTTCCCAGGCTCCCAGCTTGCATCCAAACACTTAGACATGATGTTTCTGATACTGATGAAGGATTTACTGCTGGGTGTGTGTGTGTGTGTGTGTGTGTGTGTTGGAGGGGGGCTGTGCTGTGGGGTGGGGGTCACCACCACCTCCGTCGCCGCCGCCACCGTGAGATCGACAAGTTCACGGTCAGAGTCGTCGGCATGTGACAATAGAGCGAGAGCTGCAGGCTGCTGAACCTGAACTCTGAACTGAGACTCTCATGACCTGCGGGGCCCGAGGAGGGGTTCAGGGATTTAGGGTCAGGACGGGGGGCGGGGGGTGAGGATGAGGGGCTGTTGTGTTTTAAAGACCCCCTTGTCCTCCTCACTAACATCTATAATGAGGACCCAGATGGGAGGCAGATTTAATCCGTAATGTGGAGTCTGAGACACGTCAGAGTTCAGCTCACACAGAAATCTGAAGGTTTCATCATCATCATCAGATCAATAGTAAAAACTTCTGTCTCATCTCAGCTTCCCTTCATATAACATCACATTAAAGTCGAGATTCAAAGCATCTAATGAAGCAATCAGTCATCAATCGATAATGTTACAGCTTATTTATGATTAAGGCCGACCTGTTAAGTTAACGTCGCCCTGATTCCCTCGTCAAACACCTTATTGGATGGATGGGTTTTGAATTATAGCTGAAAATCAGCTCTGTGACAAAGAATATTTATGATACCTACATGTTATGTTCAGCAGCATCACCTCCACAAATAAACACCAGTTTATTCTTATTACTCATAAGTTCATTGCTTCAAGCGAGGTATTTACTGACATATTATGTTGTAGATCAAAATGTTTAAATCACAGACCTAATTTCAGGTGTTTAACCAAAAGCTTAATCAAAAAACCCATTGACTTCTAAGAAAAGTTAACCAGGCATGCTGAAGTAAAGTTTGTCTGTGAACAGGATTCTGGAAAAACTACTGGGCCGAATTTGGCTAAACTTGGTGTTAAAGTGTAGAATTAGTCATGGATGAACCAATTAAATGTTGTTGTGGATCCTGTTTAGGAAATTTTCACGATGATAGTTTCAGTGGTTCCTGTTTGTTCCATAGAATGTTAATAGATGACTGAGCAAATGACAGAACTCAGAACTTTGGAAATTCAGCCACATCTTGTTTGTGCTGGACGTTTTCGGGCGTCGGAGTTGAGTTTGAGTCAGAATGAAAAGTGAGCATCTTCATGACAGAAGTCTGGATGTTTGGATGTAAATGAGTGTGGCAGCTGCAGAGTTTAGTGATGGTGGTGTTGTTTGTGGGGGGGCTGTTGTGTCTGCCGCAGACTTTTGTTGTCGTTATTGTTGTCTTTCATACGAGAGGAGATGGAGGGGGGCTGGACGGGGAGTCTGGAGGAGGTTTTAGATCATCTAAGGGACCAGCTGGGACCAGGACTAGATGGAGGGTTGGGGGGGTCAGAGGGGGGGAGCCTGGGAAAGTCACCTCGTCCAAGTTCAAGTTGAAAAGCGAAACCAGACACAAGAGGCGGAGGCGGAGGACGGCGAGCGCACAGAATATTAAGTCAAAACCCTTCATTCACGTTTCTCCTATTTGAAACGTTTCTGTTGATAAGCAGCGGAGCTGCAATGATTAATCGATTAGTTGTCAACTATTACATCATTCGCAAACTATTCTGATAATGCAATTAATCAATATGAGTCATTTTAAGAAGAAAATGTCCAAATTCTCTGGTTCCAGCTTCTCAAATTTGATTATTTTCTGGTTTCTTTAGTCTTCTATAATAGTAACTGATGATCTTTGGGTTGTGACATTTACATTTAAGGTTGAATCTTCAGCTTTGGGAAACAGTGATCGACATTTAATTCACCATTTTATGAACTAATTGAATTATCGTTTCAATTAACAATAAATTAATCGACTATCAGAATAGTCATTACTTACGGCTCTAATCATCAGATTCATAAAAACAACACGGTTATATCTTCTTTTCAAAAAGTTAAATCAAAGTTTCAGCCTTTTAGAAGAAATTACAGAAACAAACGTGTTCTATCACCTGTAATCAATACTGATAAATGACAGATTCATGTTATTGATCACCAACAGCTTCATCATCATCATCACCTCCATCTTCATCACTCTCAGACTCTGTGAGTATTTCACATCTTTATGTTTCTAACAGCAGAATCTGACTCAGTTCACCATCCACCAGGTTTAGTTTAGGTGTAGTGGCTGATTCTCATGAAATGTGTACATTTATACAGTGCAACAAAGTTCAGAACAAGCTGAACGCCAGCATCAAACTAACGCTCCTCGTGTCACGTGGCCAGGTGTGAGCGCAGCTTCAGAGCTTTCCTTCCTGAAAGAGCCCAGTGACGTCATCGCAGTGAGGGACCGCCCCCTGATGCTGGACTGCCAGGTAGAGGGGGAGGGGCCTATCACCATCACCTGGCGGAGGAACGGCGTTCCCGTGGCGACCGGCGTCAGGGCGGTGGTGCTGCCGGATGGAACCCTGCTCATCAAGAACTTCTCCAAGAGACGAGAAAGCAACGAGACGGACGCCGGCGAGTACGACTGCGCCGCACAGAACCACGACGGCATGCTGATCAGCCGCAAGGCCCGAGTCCAGCTCGCATGTGAGTCACGTGACCTGAATACGGGCTACAATCCGTAAACACGCGTCTACGGTTGAGTGTATTTCACGTGTTTCTGTGACCACTTCCTGTCCCGCAGCCCTCCCTAAGTTCCTGTCTCACCCGGAGTCTGTGGCGGTGGATGAAGGGGGCGTGGCCAGGCTCACCTGTAAGGTGAACGGAATCCCAGAAGCCAACATCACCTGGCAGAGAGACCGCCACCCACTGAGCACCGAGGACCCCAGGTACAAACTAAATATATATATATATATATAACACATCTCAGGTTCTTAACCCACAGATGGATCTAGCTCAGTAATAAAACATGAATTAAACATGTATAAATCATGTATTTATGTATCTGTGGTCTGCAGGTACACTCTGCTTCCTAACGGCATCCTACAGATCACCGGTGTCCAGCGAGTGGACAGCGGCTCATATCGCTGTGTCGCCTCCAACATCGCCAACACCCGATACAGCCAAGAGGCCCAGCTGTCTGTCACCGGTAAGAATAAACCCAAAGAAAGTCTAAACTGAGGCAAAAATATGTCTAAACTTAGGAAAATAAGTCCCACATATCAAGATTTTTAAAGAAGGCTCCAGGATTCAGGGTCCAGGTCCTGATGTTGTGGTTTCTGTGGGTCCAGTTGCAGGATCTAAGACCTACAAGGAGCCCGTCATCCTGTCCGGTCCTCAGAACCTCACCATCAACGTTCACCAAACCGCCATCTTGGAGTGCATCGCCACAGGAAACCCCCGCCCCATCGTGTCCTGGAGTCGCCTTGGTAACGATCCTCACCATAACCCACGACCTCATATTGATCAGTCATTGATTAGAAAAACCTCTAAGTGGTTTAGTCAGAGTACCTAGTATTTGACGATGATGACGTGTTCCTGTGACAGACGGGCGCTCCATCGGCGTGGAGGGGATCCAGGTTTTAGGAACCGGGAATCTGATGATCTCGGACGCCACGCTGCAACATTCAGGAGTTTATGTTTGTTCGGCGAACAGACCGGGGAGCAGATCTCGGCGCACAGCGCTCGGACGACTCTTCGTGCAAGGTACAGATGTGAACAACAAACAGGAAACACTTATTTAACGAAATCATTCATTTAAACTGTTTTTCAAGAGGGAATAAACATGAACCATAAACTAGATTCCTGCTTCTCCATAATCAGGTAATACAGAATCTCCAATCACATGAAAAATATGGTTTTTAACTAGAATCCATTGTGATCTTCTGTGTGTCAGGTTCTTCAAGTTGGTCCTTGAAGTCTCTCTTAAATGCAGCCAGATTCTAAAATAAAATCAGCTGTGTGATTATTTAATAGATATTTTAATAGACTATTTATAACGTTGAACGCTCTCACTGTGGGAAGCCTGAAGAATGAGCCTGAAGGTAAAAGATAATCATACAAAAATGTGACAAATTTGACACAGTGACGAATACTAAATTCAAATATTAGTAAATATAATAAATATTTAATTAATTATATTCAGTATAAGACAATAACATCATGAGTCACTGCAGATGTGTCGTCGTTCATATTTCGTGTTCGTGCTTTTCTGTTTTCCTCACACTTCATTTCACTGGAAGCTGAACAGACGTGTGAACTTGAACTCATCACTGTGTAAACACACCAAAGTATCAGTGTGTTTGTGCTCTTGAACCTGTCCGTCTGTGTGTGTGTCAGCGTCAAGTTCACTGCAGCCAGAGATCATTCTGCTGCTGTCTGACTCTTCACCTCTGACCTCTGACCTCTGACACCCGAGTCTGTCACTGAACCCGAGGGGGGAGGGGAGGAGACAAAGAGCACAAAGACGCACAGAAAACCATCTGAAATGATTCTGTCACCACCACCGAAGGAGAAGAAGAAGAATTAACCACAATATCAGTTCAATAAATATTTGGGAACATTTTAGAACATTTCCTCAGGAATCTCTACGGCTGTTTCTGAACCTTTTAGAACATTTAACAATTTCACAAAAATATAGGAACATTTAAAAACATGTAGAAACATTTTTCACACATTTATGAACATTAATGAACATACATGTTTAAGAATAAGTACAGACATGTATCTGGAGAACCTTTTAGAAGCATCTCCAAAAACTAACTTTTATAAAACCCTTTAACCTTTATAAACCTGTTATAAATGTAATATAATCCACATATTTAACTTGTAAAAACATTAACAAACATTTACAAATGTTAGGATCTTCTGTTCAACTATTAGGAAAATTAAAAATTAGAAAATTAAAGCATATTCCAGAACCTTTAGTATTATTTTTTATAATTTCTATGTATTTATTAACCTGAATATTTAAAAATCTTAAAAAATGAGCAGACCTTTAGTAACATTTGGAGAGCAATGCAAAATATTATAAATGTTATGTTCAGCTGATGTTTCAGAGCAGACGAATATAAACTGATATATTAGTGTCAGTGGAGGTCACCTCTGACCTCTGACCCCTGACCCCCAGCTTCCAGCCCAGCAGGAAATGATTTATAGGAAGAGAAGAAGAAACAGATTCTCATCATGACTAAACTCACAGAAACACTTATTTAATATTATTTCAGCTCTGAGTCCATGTACTGAAACTGAGTCATATGTGTGGATTATATGTTTTGATTGTTTATTCTCCAGCTGCAGCTCAGACACACACAGGTCAGAGGTCAGAGGACACACACACACACAGGGTCTTTGTGTTTGTGTGTGTGTTTCCCAGACCGGGATCTTCATTAGAATGTGGATTATTAGCATGTGAAGAGTTGCACTTCACAATGAGGACTTGATTCAGCCGATGAAGCGCCGTCTGTCAGTGACATGATGATGATGGAGAACGTGAAATATTTTATTAATGAAAAGAAAGTATGAACAGATATTAACCAATATTAATGTTAACATGTTCTATTATTAAAACATATCACAGCATGACACCAGATTTTATCTGTTTTTTTAGAGATCTGATTTTGCTGTAAGGTTAAAAAAATCAGTTCCAGTTCAAAGCTAAAATGAAGATTAGTTGTTATAGATAATTAATAATCTATAACGTTATTTCTGATGCTTCTTGTGTATTTGCTGTCACCGAAGCAGAAAGTATGTTCAGTACTTGCAGCAGAGTATTTCTGACTGTGTGTTTTCCTCTTGAAAACACTCCAGTGTGTCGTCTCCACAAATCTAATTTATTTGTATGTTAATGACCCCCCTCCCATCTCTGTGTTGAGTAATGGTTCCTATTCAAGCACCCTGCCCCCCAAACCCCCGACCTCTGACCCCTGACCTCTGCACATGCAGAGGAGAAAGGGGCGGGGCTTCAGGAGGTTATTTAGGGTGTCAGAGACACATGTGTAGCATGGTTTCTCTGTTACCATAGAGATGGGAGGGCTGCAGGCGAGACGGCATCTGCCTGCCTGTCTGCTGGAGGTCAGAGATCAAAGTGCTGCTCAAACATCAAGTTCAAGTAGAAAATAGATTAATCTTTGGTCAGATTCAAGTTTTTTTTGTATATATATATTTATATATGATAAATATATGTGTTTATTACTATTTATTATTATGTTTGTTGATTTTATGGTTGTTATAAATATGTGAAGGTAAAACAGGAAACTTGTTATTAAGGTTTTCATCAACAAACAAAGAAACAAAAACAGTGTGAAAACACAACTAAAAACAATTTTGTTTTTTGTTTTATAACAAATGTATAGTTTAAAATAATATGTATAGAGTAAAACCTGTCTGCTGCCTCCTGCTGGTCGTCACAGAGCAACACAACTACTGTGTAGTGTACTTCCATATAATACACGGTCTCCTATCATTCTTAAGGTACTTCAATGATTTGAGATTTTATTTGAATAAAATTAAAAATAAAACAGATAAGAAAATGCACAAAACAGGAGTAACAATGTTCGTCTCTTGATACTTTACAATATCCCCCAGTGTTAAATATAAATCATCTTGTATTTATCTCTCACCCTGCTCTGAATAATGTTACATATTTTTAATTCATTCCCAAAATAAATTCACCTCCTTTATTAAAGTACAGACAGTTTACATTTAATTAATACAATTAATTGACAATACAATAAAACAATACAATTTATACAATTAATAATTGTGTTATAGTGTAATTACAGTGTCATAAACCATTTACTAACCTTTCTATTCTGATTATCAATGAGTAATACATAATTAATAATAATTATAAGAAATAATAAAACATTTGACACTGAGTATACAAAGAATAAATAAAATGCATTTACCTATTATTTAATTATTTAACAACATACAGGCTTCTAATATAATACAGATCTCCAACACATTATAATCATGTGTCTTCCTGCAGCTCCTCCAGAGTTTGTGCAGTGGCCTCAGTCCGTCTCCAGACCAGCGGGCGGCAGCGCCGTCTTCAGCTGCACAGCGTCCGGCGTCCCAGAGCCGCACCTCATCTGGCTGAAGAACGGAAAACTGCTGACCCCCAGCGGCAACGTCAAACTCACCAACGGCAACACGTACGAACAGCCTCCTCCTTCACTGGCTAGTTTATCTGCTGCAGCCAGAGCTCTCACTAATGAACGTGTCTCCGTGTCTGCAGGACTCTCGCCATCACCCGCATCAACCCCGAGGACGAGGCCATCTATCAGTGCATCGCAGAGAACAGCGCCGGCACCAACCAGGCCAGCGCCCGCCTCGCCATCAGCCAGGGGCCCGAGCTGCCCGAGGCCCCCACCGGCCTCCAGGCCACGCCCCTCAGCCCCACCAGCCTCCAGCTGGTCTGGGAACAGCCACCGGAGCATGTGAGCCAGCAGATCATCGGCTATGTCCTGCACATCCGACGACTCGGAGGTAAGAGATGAGAGCCAACAGGGATTAGATTGAGGAGCTGAAGACAAGTTCAGACATTAGTGGACAAACGAAAAAAAAGACGGAGCCAGAACAGGTGAGATTAGGTGAGGGCAAGCGAGACGAGGTGTGATAAGAGGAGACGAGACAAAAAAAACACAAATCTGGCTCATTAACCTAAGATCAAATTCAATGAGACAAGTTCAAATTCACCTGAGAACTATGTAAATTCAGAATGACAAAACATCTTTGTAATATATTGTTCAGGTATATTGGTGATTGAAGAGTTCATCATTTAGTTATTTTATGTGTTAAGTTTCCTATTATTATCTATTTCTATTAATATTATTATATTTGCAAATACTATGTTGATATTATATGTATATTTGTATTTTTAGCCTTCATCTTATCACGCCCCTGACCTCTGACCTTTGTCCTCAGAGCCAGACAGTGTGGAGCTGCAGGAGGCCGTCAGCAAAACGACCTTCAGTCACCAGTTTTCCAACTTGGAAGCAGCTACGACCTACAGCATCTACCTGAAGGCTTATTCTGCTCTGGGAGGAAGTCAGCAGTCCAACACCATCACCTCCACCACCCTGGGAGGAGGTTTGTCAAAGCAGGGACCACAAATTATAACAATATCACTATTATTCAGACAGAAATATCTGTTATCGATAGTATCCATAAATTATTAAAAGGTGCTGGAAAAAGATTAATTATCTGAGTTTTAAATCAATACCAGAAGTGATATTTTTATTATCTTTCATATTGCTGAAAAAACAAACTAATTTCTAATTTCAAACTTTATTTATTCAGGCTTCTGATATTAATGTGTCATTGGATCACATCATGATGTTATTTTATGGCAGCTCATTTAACCAGCATTAGCCTTAATCCTGCAGTTTAACATCAGATTAACTAGCTTTAACAGAACCTGTTAAGAGGTTTAAGTGAGTTTACCGTGGCTGTTTTCCTAATATCAGCAGCTGAGCTTTTTTAACCGGAAACAGTCAAAGTTAACGTTACTGCAGCTGATGAACAAACTTGGTGATTTAATTTTCCTTGATTTAGTTTAACACTGGTTCTCAATACTCTTTCTCTGTCACTATCCTTCAGCCAAGGTTCCCGTTTTATGTTAGATTTAAGAAGTTTAAAAGTATTTAGAGTGATTTCAAAGTGCAATAATCACACACGACTACCATGATAATTAATATTTGAATGATATTACTAACTATCTGGGAATTTTAGTACAATTATCATAAAAACTGGTAACTGCGGGAATTAGAATTACTAATATTATTAACAGTAATGTGACCTCTGTCCTTCCCACAGTTCCCAGTTCTCCCAGTTTCTTCACTAAAGTCCTGAACCAGACAGCCATGCAGGTGTACTGGGAGCTGCCCAGTAAGCCGGGGAAGCTGGAGGGCTTCAAGTTGGAGTACCGCGGGGTTTCCAACCCAGACATCCAGGGGCAGCAGACCTTCCCCGCACACATCAACACTCACACCATCTCCCACCTGGGTCAGTACTACTGCAGTACTTAGTTCACTGCAGTGAAAGTACCAATACTGCGAAGTAAACGCAGATGTTGTTAAAGTACTGCAGTAAAACTACATAATAAATGTTTGTTTCTGCAGAGCCGGCGGCGGTTTATGAGATTCAGCTGGTGGCGTTTAACGGGAACGGAGACGGTCCATCTAACCGCCGCCTCGTGTCTCTGTCTGAGGGAGGAAAGCCTGCAGAAGGTAAGACTCTGGTCTGACCTCTGACCTCTGGTAACAGCTGTGAACAGTGTCTGATTTGTTGTTTTCTTCTTGTCAGCTGGTCTGAACTGTAACTGTGATCAGTCTAACGGCTCCACCTCCATCCTGCTGGTCGGCGTCCACAGCGGCCTTGCCTGCGTCCTCTGCTGCCTCCTGCTCATCCTGCTGGGATACAGACGCAGGTGGAACCATCATCATCATCATCATCATCTTAATCTTTGACAAACATCTTCATCTTCTTCAAAAACATCATCCTCATCCTGTTCTCTGTTCAGTTTCTTGTGCAGGAAGGCAGCGAACTGGGAGACTCCGCCCGCTCTGGAGGCCGTCAGAGGCTCTAAAATACACACACCTGAGAGCATTGAGCTGAGTCAGGTAACACACACACACACACACACACACACACACACACACACACACACACACACACACACACACACACACACACACACACACACACACACACAATGTCTAGCTGCAAATGTCTGTTTTTTGGTGCAATGTTTACTAAGGAGTATAGAGGTCCATTTCCAGCAACTATCACTTCAGTGTTCTAATGGTACATTGTGTGTTCATTGTGTCAGAAGGCTAATGGATGATTAGTCATTTTCTATTCATTTACCCTTGGCGGTAAATAAAAGTATGACTCTTCATGGAAAACACAAAATTGTCTGGGTGACCCCAAACATTTGAACAGTAGTATAAATATCAGGAAATCACTAAAAGCAGAATATGAACTATTTTACTGTACTGGTTGCTGTTTGTTCTGTGTTTGACCCATTTGTAAACAGGCTGTCCATTAATAGATTTGGACTTTCTTCTTGTCTTTCTTTCTCACTGCTCTGCTCACAGAGGTGTGACTCTACCCCTCCTCCAGTGATGGTCATGGTTGAACCCACCCCTCCCATCCAGGCTGGCACAGGCACCGGATAAAACAAACACAAAATAGTACCTCCTTACCACCTCCTCCCCCCCTCCTCCTCCTCCTCCTCCTCCTCCAGCCTGGCTCCTCCTCTCCTTTCCTGACAGCCTTACCACCATGTCAGCCTTTATGATCGACAGATGAGATTATTGAGATGATTGCGATGTTAAATGTGTGAGGAACATCCAGAGAGCGTCTTATACCACAGAGGAACACAAACACAATGATTTCATCTCCAGACTGAGACCAAAGCTTTTTTCCTCCAATTCAAACTTCAGAACAAACGTCCGTCACACAGGACAGGACACAGGTCATGTGACCACGGCTTGTTCCTGTTTGGTATCAGACGCGTCCCTGATGTTTCCTGTCGAAACCAAAACCTTTTTCCTTCAGTTTAAGTCATTTTTAGTTTGTCACCATCTGTGCCGAGTTTGCTGAGATACTGAGGCCTTTTCATCAGTCTGACCAGAGTCCGGGTCCTCAGGGGGTCCAGGTGGTCCACTTGTCGGCCTCCTGAGGCCCAGAGCCAAAGGGATTTATGAATCTCTGGTCAGTTGGTGACTGTAGAGGACGTCCTCTGCTCTGCTTTTAGCCTTTAACCTGAGTGTTTGTCTCACTGAGTCCACCTCGGTCAGGATGGAGAGGAAGCTGGTTGTCCCCCCCCAACCCTCTGATTCCACCAAACTCTACCTCCAAAGAGAGCTACCTCAGGCTGCGTTAGCCTCCTGCTGCTGGTCACGCTAACCTACCTCAAAACCAAAAGGCTCCTCCGGGGCCACTTTACCATTTTACCTTTGAACCAATGTTTTCTGCCCTGTGCCCGACCGCTACCAAGAACCTGAACCTGGACTCTGAATGTTGCTCCTGATGGATCCTTCCATCGCCGTCCTCAAAGAGAAGCTGTAAGAAGGAAACTGAAGTCTCTCAGCTGTCTCTGGGTTTGTTTCTTTTGTCACTGACGCCTCCTGTCCAGCTTCCTCCAGTGCTGCTTCCAGACCACAAACACCTTCCAGAAGATTTTTTACCTGCTCCAGATCTGAGCCTCCAGTGTCTGAAAACCTTACGGAGGTTTCTGGAGTCCAAGAACAACCACAAACCACCAACCTGTCTGAACAACTGCTGTAGAGATTAGACAGTACAGCTATAACTGTCCAGAAACCTCCTGATGCTCTACAGTCCAGTAATCTGTGAAGCTGTTTGGGTTCTGAGACTCACTGGTGAAGCTGTGTCTGTAAACAGAGAGCATCTCTGCTGATCGTCATGGAGATGCCTCCTCCCCCGCTGCAGGAGTTCTGCGTCGGTCGACACCTGAGAGACAAACAGGTGAAACAGGAAAGTTTGGACACTCTGGACATCTCACTGCGGACGTCCTCGCCCTTTTCTGTCTGTTTTAATAAAAACCTTTGTTTATTTTGGCGGGGCAGCCGCGTCCTTCCTGTGCGGTGCCCCATCAGCCATGTTTAATTTCTGATGTCTTATAACTGACCTGTCTTTAGATGAACACACTGCAGCTTTCTGTAGTTTCAGCCAAACCTCCAAATACTTTAAAACAAGCTGAACAATGTCCAAAGATAAGAAAAAAAAAGTTTTTCACCTTTTTCTGTTCAAACGTTTGTTTTCACTCCGGTTTCTGTTTCCAGAGCCGATGAACAAACCAAAAGAAAAACTCTCTGTCACATTTTATATTTCAGATTGATTCTTTGGAGAAAGAAGTGAATATATATTTTCATATATTGTAACATGAACAGCTCCGAGTGTCAGGATGAGTTTAGAGCCAAATATTGAATGATAGAAACACTTTGACCAAAAGCTCCACTAGTGATTTTGAAATGACCTGAGTTCTTCTGTGTGTTCAGTTTGTGGTTGAATGTCTTTACAGCTTCTGCCTCCTGCTGCTGACAGTGACCTCTGACCCTGAGGACATGTAGAAACCTGTAAAAAATACTTAAAAATACTACATCAGCTCTAGAAATAACTTTCTGACCTTCTGAGTCTCTTTGATTCTCTTTAAGTTGCTTTGAGTTTCATTGAATTCATTGATTGTCTTTGAGTTACAATGAGTCTCATCGGATTACATTGTCTCTTTGAGTCACATCGATCCTCTATGAGTCTCTTTGAGTGACATCGATCCTCTATAAGTCTCTTTGAGTCACATCGATCCTCTTTGAGTCTCTTTGAGTCACATCGATCCTCTATGAGTCTCTTTGAGTCACATCGATCCTCTTTGAGTCTCTTTGAGTCACATCGATCCTCTATGAGTCTCTTTGAGTCACATCGATCCTCTTTGAGTCTCTTTGAGTCACATCGATCCTCTTTGAGTCTCTTTGAGTCACATCGATCCTCTATGAGTCTCTTTGAGTCACATCGATCCTCTTTGAGTCTCTTTGAGTCACATCGATCCTCTTTGAGTCTCTTTGAGTCACATCGATCCTCTTTGAGTCTCTTTGAGTCACATCGATCCTCTTTGAGTCTCTTTGAGTCACATCGATCCTCTATGAGTCTCTATGAGTCACATCGATCCTCTTTGAGTCTCTTTGAGTCACATCGATCCTCTATGAGTCTCTATGAGTCACATCGATCCTCTATGAGTCTCTTTGAGTCACATCGATCCTCTATGAGTCTCTTTGAGTCACATCGATCCTCTATGAGTCTCTATGAGTCACATCGATCCTCTTTGAGTCTCTTTGAGTCACATCGATCCTCTATGAGTCTCTATGAGTCACATCGATCCTCTATGAGTCTCTATGAGTCACATCGATCCTCTATGAGTCTCTTTGAGTCACATCGATCCTCTTTGAGTCTCTTTGAGTCACATCGATCCTCTATGAGTCTCTTTGAGTCACATTGATTTGTTTAGAGTTACAATGATTCTCTTGTTTTTTTTTTAAGTTATATTGATTCTCTTTAAGTTACATTAATTCTTTTAGTCATGTTGAGTCACGTTGATTCTTTTAGAGTCACCTTGTGTCCTGCAGTTAAGTCCATCTGTCCTCAGGGGTCAAAGGTCAGGTCAGTCAGGTCAGGGCTCCTCGCTGCCTTCTTCTCTGCTCTGGAATGAGTCGAGTGTCAAATTTAAAACTTAAAATTAAACTTTTAACGGAACAAACTATAATTATATGTTTTATGGAATTTTTGATAAATACTTTTGGCTGTTCTTTTTTAGAACTTTCTCTGTTAACTTCTTTCCTTTCTTCATTCTTATTTTTCCATCGCTGCCATTTAGTGGCGAAGAGGAAATTCTGCCAAAATGAAAACACATGTTTAATATTATTGCTGATGATATTATAATTATTACCATGTGACCACTCTCGGTTTCATATCGTTTGAGTTCTTCTGATATAATTGTTTGTAGTTGAATGATGTGAAAATATTAGTAGAACATGAAAATGTGTCTTTAGCCGCAGGCAGAGCGCTGGTTAAACTGGATACTAGCCATATTTAATAATAATGAGCCATATTTAATAAGTAGCCATATTTAATAATGAGCCATATTCTTCACAACTGCTGTTTCAGCACATCTTTAGTATTATTTTAGACCCGAAGGTTTTTCTCAGTTTAACTGGCTGCTGCCTCCTGCTGTTCTCACACTGTAGAAACTAAAACTAAGATGTAGAACTCGTAGTGACTGAAGCTAGAACCAATGAGAAAAGTGATGCTTTAATGGTACAGATTTCTTTTCTCTCAAAACATTTTATTTCCATTAATGTGTCTGAAGAAAAAGAAAAGCGTCCCAAAGCTTTAAATTGCTTTTTAAACAGAACAGATAACTGAGAAGCTTCAAGAGTTTGATCTTAAAAGATTTTCACCTCAAATCTTTTTGAATTAATAACATTTCTGTTTCAACATCTTCACGTCAGATCTGATGTTTTCCGATTTGATCTTCACTGCTTTTTTTAAAGAACTCTTCTTTGTGTTTTTAATGGGTTTCTGAGTATTTTTGTCTGTTCTTCTGATGTTTAGACACATGAAAACCAAATAAAAATGAATGATAGTAGAAATCAAATGTCTCATTTGCTCTATAGCTGATGTTAGTCATTCATGAACATTGATGAATAATGACAGACGAGGAACTTTAAGGTTTGTCCTCTTATTGATATATGTGTCTGGAGTTTTTACGGGATCCAGACAGTCAGATAAGTTACTACTACTAATAATAATTTTCCACATTATTTAAAAAGATGTTTTTCTGCAGTAGTTTTTAGCTTTGTCAAGGTTTTGTAGATTTTTTTAAAGCTACAATAACTTATTTTCTATTTTTTTATATATATATAATATTGTTCTAAATCAATAATGCATCTCATTAGGTGCTGGTAGTTGCTCCCCTGAGTTACCTTCAGACTGTTCAGCTGCACTTGTGGCTATGATGACTCTGCAGATACAGACACTGCAGCTGTCAGACTGAGGTTTGATATTCAGCTCAACATCTCTGCAGCTGCTTCATGCAGCTTCTCTCTGTCCACTGGAGAATATATTGATTAATATTCATGGTGCCAACTGGTGATTCATGCAGCATGTTGAGCTGCTGGTTCTGCTCATCTAGTCGTTAAAAGTGAAATGACACAGCAGTGACAGCCAGGATGGGATTTAACATTTATTAACAGCTGTGTGAACAACTTCAAAACATGTTCAGACTAATAATTAGGATTTGATTCTGACGTATTCATGTCATTTAACGGTTTTACAAGAATTTACAGTAAATATTAAAACAAAAACATACAATAAAAAAGTTAGAAAAAAACAAACAGGAAATACAACAGAAACAATAATAGGAATGATGATTACACAAAGAAAAACTTCAAATTACAATAGTAGAGGTAGTAACAAAATCTATTAAAGACACAAGAATATCTAAACAATCAGCTGAGTGTGTAAATTACAAAGTAAACGGAACAATATAACATAATTTTACAAATAATTAAAGCTGCAGGGAATGATTTCTAAAACTCAGAGTTCGGAGAGAGACGTTGACATCATTAAACTTCTGTACTCTGATTGGTTAGTCTGTGGCGGCCTGGTTGTTGGGGGCGGGGTCTGATTCGTTCTCCCTGTTGTGAGGCACCTGGGGAGCAGCCAGTCGGTCCTGAGAGCACGGCGAGGTGTTGGCGTCCCTCCTCGTCCTCCGGCAGCAGGCAGCGAGGTCGGCCCTGAAGGACGGCGTGTAGAAGCCGTAGATGACGGGGTCACAGCAGGTGTTCAGGTTCCCGAACACAAACAGTGCGTGGTGGACGTACTCGGGCGTGACACGTAGCATCTCAGGCTGGAACCAGTACCAGATCCCCAGCAGGTAGTACGGAGTCCAGCACACCACGAAGGACAGAACAATGACCACCGTCATCTTCAGAGTCTTCATCCGAGCCTTCGGGATTATGTCAGTGCCGCTGCGCCGCAGGTACGACTCACCTGCTGAAAGAGGAGGGGCTGTTATCCCACTGTGATGTCACACCGCACAACACTGACATATCCACTCACTCCAGATCAATGATGTGCAGCAGGTTTGTTCCACAGGTGTTTTACCTGTGTTACCTTTGTAGAACAAGCCTTTGTTCTACAGGTATACACGTGTGTTACCTTTGTTTGTAAAACAGGTGCGTTACCTTTGTAATGCAGGTGTGTTAACTTTGTAATACAAGTGTGTTACCTTTGTTTGTAACACAGGTGTTACCTTTGTAACACAGGTGTGTTACCTTTGTTTGTAATGCAGGTGTGTTACCTTTGTTTGTAATACAGGTGTGTTACCTTTGTTTGTAACACAGGTGTGTTACCTTTGTAATACAAGTGTGTTACCTTTGTTTGTAATGCAGGTGTGTTAACTTTGTTTGTAATGCAGGTGTGTTACCTTTGTTTGTAATACAGGTGTGTTACCTTTGTTTGTAACACAGGTGTGTTACTTTTGTAATACAAGTGTGTTACCTTTGTTTGTAATGCAGGTGTGTTACCTTTGTTTGTAATGCAGGTGTGTTACCTTTGTTTGTAATACAGGTGTGTTATCTTTGTTCTGCAGGTGTGTTACCTTTGTTCTGCAGGTGTGTTACCTTTGTAATGCAGGTGTGTTACCTTTGTTCTGCAGGTGTGTTACCTTTGTTCTGCAGGTGTGTTACTTTGTAATACAGGTGTGTTACCTTTGTAATGCAGGTGCGATACCTTTGTAATACAGGTGTGTTACCTTTGTTCTGCAGGTGTGTTACATTTGTAATACAGGTGTGCTACCTTTGTTCTGCAGGTGTGTTACCTTTGTTCTGCAGGTGTGTTACCTTTGTAATGCAGGTGTGTTACCTTTGTAATGCAGGTGTTACCTTTGTAATGCAGGTGTGTTACCTTTGTTCTGCAGGTGTGTTACCTTTGTAATGCAGGTGTGTTACCTTTGTTCTGCAGGTGTGTTACCTTTGTTCTGCAGGTGTGTTACCTTTGTAATGCAGGTGTGTTACCTTTGTAATGCAGGTGTGTTACCTTTGTTCTGCCGGTGCTGCTGGTTGATGTGTAACAGGATGCGACTGTAGCAGCAGCTCATCACCATCAGCGGGATGACGTACAGCGTGATGAAATGAAACATGTTGTAGAGAGTTTCCTGCCAGCGGTGGCTGAAGCTGCCGTGAGTCACACACTGAGTGAAGTCAACGCCCTGCGCCTGGATCGCCCGGAAGATGAACAGCTGCAGAGAGACAGATGTCAGAGACTCACCTGTGGACAGGTGAACTCTAGCTGTTGCCGCAACCGTGACTTAACCGTGACAGATCGCTCAGGTTCTAGTTTTAACCAGTTTATGCTCTTCTGAAATGTTTGGTTACTAAACACCAAATTCAGATTTTAGAAATGAGTATTGGTGATTACACTATCACACCATATGTCACTTAAGGTTGATAATCAATAATGTAGAATGATTGGCCCACAGTGTTTCTGATCAATAGTGTTCGGCTTCTGATTGAATATTAGATGTGATCTTTGTTTGGAAAACATCAGAGAACTCTGATCAGTTCTGCTGGTTTATTAGTGTTGTTAGCATTCCTCATAGGAACCAAGGGGATCATTTAGTCCGAGCTAACAGCAGGAGGCTTCACACATTTAATCTCCAAACATTCCTGCAGGGATTTACCTGCCAGAGGGTTTCTACAGGTTCTGAGCTGGTGTGCAACCAAAGATCTCAACTTAACATTCATGAGAAAAATAAATGATGAATAATTTGATCTGAGGGATAACGGGTATAAACTGACAACAGACATATTGACCTGCTCTCTTCAGTATAATCAGACAGAACAACGTTTTGTTCCTTCAGTCTGACCTCAATTTGCCCTTCAGATAAGCAGGTTCCATATTATCATATCATAAATATTAATATTAAACACAATGAAGCTGCCTGATCAATATTCTGCAGCACATTCAGGATCCGAGTGGTCTGAGGATAGATTCTTTCTCTCAGTCTCTCAGTACTGCTTGGAGTATTTAGGAACTTCTTCCTGACTGAAGCAGGGAGAAAAGGCTGTTACCTGCATGGTTTGGATCACTAATGATTCTCTTTGTAGATTTGTACATCTGTAGTTTTGGGTTCAGTTGCTTGTGTTTCAAAAAGGCCTGCAGCTGTTGTGCTGACATACCTGTGCAGACATACAGAGGTGTGAAAAAGTGTGTGCCCCCTTCCTGATTTCTTATTTGTATGCATATTTCATGCATGGTTGTTACCTACATGGCCCTATGTGGAAAAGTGATTGCTCCCCCCAATTAAAACATAACTTGACTGTAGTTGATTACAGCTGAGCTCAAAAGTAACTCCCAGGCCTGATTAGTGCCACACCTGTCCTAAATCAAGACATCACTTAAATAGGACCTGTCTAACAACGTGAAGTAGATCAAAAGATCTTCATAAGCTACACATCTAAAGAAATTCAGGAACAAATGAGAAAGAAAGTAATTGAGCAATGATAACTCATCCAAGACATCAAAAAAGACCCCACAACAACATCCAAACAACTGCAGGCCTCAAGTTAAGGTCAGACTTAATGACTCTACCATTAGAGGCTGGGCAAAACACCTGCATGGAGTTCTAAGATGAAAACCACTGCTGTGCAAAAAGAACATTAAGGCTTGTCTCACTTTTGCAAGAAAGAATCTTGTTGATTCCCAAGACCTTTGGGAAAATACAAGTTGAACCTTTCGGAAGGTGTGTGTCCTATTACATCTGATGAAAAAAGAACCTCACACCAACAGTAATATATGGTGGTGGTAATGTGATGGTCTGGGGCTGTTTTGCTGCTTCAGGACATGGAAGACTGAACCATGACCAACCACCAAACAATTCTGCTGTCTACCAAAAATCCTGAAGGAGAATGTCCAGCCGTCTGTTTGTGACCTCAAAAACAGAGGTAAGGGGGCAAACACTTTTTCATACCATTGTACCTGTGGTAACGTACCTTTGCAGACGTACCTGTGGTGATGCAAGCAGCAGGCTGAGGCTCCAGGCCAGTAGTAGCATGTGTCGGTTCCTGCGATGTGCACTCAGGGCGTCCAGTGGGTGCAGGATGGCGTGCTGACGGTCGAGGCTGATGACAACGAGGATGAAGGCAGAGGCGTGCATGGCAAACAGCTTCAGGAAGCAGAGCAGCTTACAGAGGGCGTTGCCTCCATACCACTGCACTGTCATGTTCCACACGGCGTCCAGCGGCATCACTACAAATGTCATCATCAGGTCGGCCAATGCCAGGCTCAGGATCAGCGGCCGCAGGTGAGATGCCAGCCGCCGGCCACGCCACACGCTAACCAGGAGGGCAAGGTTACTGCAGGCAGCAAACAGGAAGAGCACAAAAGTGGCGCCAACACGAAACTGAGCGGCACGGGTGAAGCTGGGTGCCTCCCAGTCCGTCAGTGGGGGAAAATGGGAGGTGTTGGGAGGGGGCGGGGCCACAGAGCTGCTGGGTGGAGCACATGATGACAGCCTCAGAATGGAACAGTTATCTGACATCCTGCAGAGAAGAAGCATAGATATAGACACATCGATGCCACATACAGGCTTGTCAGACATATCAATGTGGCCGCCATCTTGGGCAGGGGCTTGGTCAGATTGGGTCAGACCAGGACTGCCCAGTCCTGCACCTGGAGAGCTACCATTTTGCATGTCTTAGGAATCTGCCTACTCCAATACATGTGACGTTACGTTATTAATGGTTACAAGCTAATATCAGGACAAGAAAACAAAAGATGTTTTTGTTAGTAAGTCATCAGTAAGATGATGAAAGTGACATTTAGCAATTAGCCAATCAGCTACATGTCTGACATTTATAATTAACCAAACGGCTTGAATATCAGTCACAAAGGCAGTGAGATACGGTGATTTTAATCATTGAAAGACTAATGTGGTAACTAGACATGGTTTAAACTTGCCCAAGATGGTGGCCACGCTGACGCATAGTTCCAATAGATCACAGCATCTGAGGCAGCATTTACGTGTTTATATCTATGAAGAAGAAGATAATGTCATGTGATGACATGACAAGGTTTTCAAACTGGAAACAGTTCTCTAGAAGAGACCATATCAACTGTGATGTTCATCATGTCTGAAAGGTTTAATGTCCAGAAACTTCAGAGTGACACAGATGTGTTTAAACAATTTTTTCCATCTGTCCCTGCTCTGATAGGTTCAATCAGCTGATTAATAGCTGGTGTGTGAGTTGATGAGTTCATCTTTGATTTAAACCTGAAGTGGTGAATGTGTTCAGCTTCTACATGAATCACCGTCAAGTGACTCCTCATTAGCCGCTGTGAGTTAGTTACTATGGTAACGCCTCAGGTGGTAGTATGTATTATACTGCTTTTCATAGTAGTATGAGACTGTTTAATTGATTTATTAGAAAATCTTTCTAAAGTATTTTCGGCATACAGCAGATTTAGCTTTTGTTTTCAGACTGCATATTACAGGCTGCATTGTCCAAATCAGTACATTCTCTGAGTATATAGGTGGTTTCAAATCCAGTCTTTGTGCTTTAACAAGACTCTTATCTGCTGCAGCTGAGAAACACAGGAAGTCTCTTTCACAATAAGAGCTGACGGACTGGTGGCTGGGAGATAAACACACAGACAGACAGCTGGTCTGTAGATTGTGCTTCAGTCAAACACAACCCAACAGATATAAAGGCTGCAGGTTCTCACACAGGCTGTGAACCAACACACTGTTATAATGTACTACAATGGTTCCCAACATGAGGGTCAGGACCTCAAATAGTGTCACAGGATGATTCATAAGAAACAACATGTTTTTATAGTTCTTATTATCTTTGTTAGTATTGGTCATCACCTTTATGTAGTCATATTATATTCAGTATGTTAATTTAGTATTTTCTATAAAATTGTGAAATATTAAACATTATTGAAAACTATGAATTTAATTTAAATTAATTAAATTTTTTCCTTTAAACTGGAAACTTTTGGATCTCCAACTTGGAGCTTGATAAACGTAATGGATGGATTTTTTTTATTTTTCAGATGTGGTTACCTGCAGGCATCACTGGGAACACAATAAATCCTGAAAATTTAAAGTCTTAAATTTATGCTGAAGACTTGGTTTGGATACAAATGCAAGTTGCTTTGATGATAAATATCAGATTTGTTTCGTCATTAATTCAGATAAAAAGAGCTGTTTAGTTGCTGCTCACAGCTTTGAATTGTTTCACTGTCTTCTTCAGTCAGGGAAGAAAGAATTGACTGAAATATTCACTTGTTTTTAGAAGAGATGACTTTATAGCCTCCTGTGCTGCAGTATTGATGCTCCTGAGGTGCTAAAGCTGACAGTAAGTGACTCAGCAGCCTCTTAATTGGCTCCAATTAAACAATTACAAACAGATGAGGGCTGTGTGTGTGTGTGTGTGTGTCCTTGCATCCAAACATTGAGACATGATGTTTTTGATGCTGAATTTTAATTGTCTTGGACAGACAATTTGTGGACTGTAAAAACTAAATGTCTTTTCCTTATCTTGGTCAGAGTCTTGGCCACTCAACACATGTTCTATTCTAAGAGAATAGCAAAAATGAGAAAACATTGTTGAATCCCAAAAATCAAGGGGTACTAAGGAAATAAGAACAAATCATGTACAAGATCAAACATAAGTGGAGATATTTTTTCGTATGTCATTCATTGCATGAATCCCAATGATTTTACTGCCAATAACACACACCACACACACACAGCCATACAGTCTGGTGCCATAAATAGCTGCAGCTCTCTGTTACACTGTAACCTGACCTGTGAGTGTTCAGTGATGTCATCTTGCCTTTTTTATAGTAAAAATGTAGGTAAATATTTTTTGCAAATCCTTCAAACTCGTTCAGATTTATCAAATCATCTCCAACTAGTTAACTTGGTCAGATCTGAAGATCTGATCTCTTTCAGTTTTGTTTTGATCTTTCAATCTTTCAAGTGTGTTCTTAGTGTGGTTGAGGCATCATAATTGTGAAGAGTGTTTTTACCTGATCAGCAACTCTGAATCCTGCTCCTTCTCTTCCTCAGGTTGGACTCTGTTCTCCTTCTCTGCTCTTCATGTTTTCTGTTCAGTCCAGCAGTGACAAACCAACAGAACAAGGGCTTCGCTCCAGAAAGAGACAGGTCCAGATCAGTTCAGGTTCCTGTCCAGCAGCAGCACTGAACCACTGACAACAATCATTGGCCACACTGCAGCACGGAGGAGGCGGAGCTCTGACAGTGTGTTTCAGGCATTCCTCGTCTTATGGGGACAAAAACCAAGTCTAAGAGTAAATGGCAACACACACACACCACTTGCTTCATCTCTCCTTTGGTGCAGGGAATCAGTCCTCCTGAAAAACCATGTCAGAAAAAAAAAATGCAGCGATGAAAAGTGTGTGTAGAAATCTCCTTTTTTCTTTCACAAAAATGCACATTTTCTATGTATTCCAGCACTTTTTTATTGCACCAAACAATCCCAAAACATCTACATTCTCCATATTGCACCTGGCATCTTCCATTACAGCTTCCCTGCAGTTAACAGTCAAATCTTTAGACTACTTCACCCGCATGTAGAATAAGCTGATGACAGCACTATGGCATCATACAGCTGATCAAAAAACACTGAATGATATTTATCTATCCAGTGATGCAACAGCTCATTATCATCATCATCATCGTCATCAGCAGCAGTAGCAGCAGCATCTTCTTTGTGCACTCACAGGATTACCTGAAGGTAAGAATAAGGAAATGCAGACTCTGCTGTGGTGTGGTGAATCTGCCTCATCAGCAGAAAGACTAATGAATTAAACATCAGTCAGTTTTTACTGATGCTGTAACAGACAGAAACTAGAGGAGCAAACCTACATTTATATTCTGGGTTCTGCTAAAATATCCGATCATCTGTGTCTGTATCTTCACCTCCTTCATTAACAGTTCTTGACTCTAATTAGCACCTTGTCTCTGTTTCAGCGTTATCAAAGCACCACTGTTTCCTTCCTGACCCTGATGTCTCCATGGAGTTTTTTTTTTGTTTCCATGGAGTCTTTATATTCACTGCCTCACACAGTCATTACTGGATTATTACAATTAATACAGTGTATAATGAAGTAGAAGAGACCAGAATCAGATAAAGGTTCAACAACAACTGTTGGAGGTCTGCTGATGAAGATCATGCGATACAGTCAAAAGCTCCCGAGTCCATTGAGCCCATTCAGAATCATTTCAGTAGATGCTGTTGTTATGTCATCCGGTCTGTCAGATGTGTGTCACCTGCAGCCTTTACATCAGTGAGCAGAAGCGTGACTTCCATCTGGACACAGGGGACGGAGCCTCTGCCTCCTTGGTCAGTGAAGTGTCACTAAAAGAAAAGAAACACCAGTGGGGGGGGGGGGGCAATCAAAATTAAGTCTTTTTTATTCTTGTTGATGTTCTTCATGGTTTAAAGTCTTTTCTGAAAATGATTAATAACTAAAGTTTGCTGTGACTTTCTTGACAGGTGTCAATTACCTGTTAGTCTGAGCGTTCTCTCTGTCCGACCACAGCTCACCTGAAAACACACAGGTACATTATCAGCTCCACTTCCTCTTTCTGTCGATTTCAAATGTTCAGTTTTGATAGTGATTATCAGAATGGTTCTCCTGAGGTCTCCTTAGGACTTCGAAGTCCATCTGAGAACTATGGAGAACCAGGGTTTTTACCAGGTGCTCACCAAGCGTATCGGGTCGTGGTGACTCACTGTGCTGCAGCTGGTCTGGACTGGATTGCAATGAACTGGAAATGAGACAAAAACATTCATGTGATATCACCTGTTTCTTCTTACTGGATCTTAATGTGTGTGTGTGTGTGTGTGTTACCTGTGCAGTCCAGGTGCCGTGTTCATGCAGTCAAGTGCTTCATTGGCTCTGCCCTCTGCTGACCCACAATGCTCTGCTGATTCCTGTCTGAGTCTGTCGTCCAGTTCTGTTCATACACCGACTGTTAGTTTCACGCCAAACACTGTTACCATGGCAACACAGCATGTGGTTGATGTTTTCATTTTTTTCTTAATTAATAATTGAAATGTTTATAAAATATTGCATACTGTGTACTTGTGGACTCATTCTACCCGTAACTCACCTGGCCCCTCCCCCCTCCTCCCGTCGGGCTGCCGATTTAATGCTCTACCTGGATTCTGTGTGATGTCAGATTTCCTGTGTGGAGGGTGGAGCACAAACACGAGGACATTAACATGTTTCCACTGTGAGCTGAGCAGAAAGACACGTGATTATTGATTAACAACAATATCAACAAATTATTGTCATAATGTTCTGGTTCAGGTGAGTCTCATCTCTCTGTCAGGGGTGATTGGGTGACACAGTGACAGTTGATTAGCTGTTACCTGACATGCTGTTCAACAGGTGGGCTGTGTGGGTGTGGCCACAGCTGGCGTGGCTTGAATGGGCGTGGTCTCTGTGTGATTAAAGAGAAGGAACAGTTGATTAGTTAAGAGGTGCAGATGTGATGTGGTGATCTGGTTGGATGCAGGAGTGATACTGTGGTTGGATACAGGTGGGAGGCTGTGTGATAGTTTGTCACAAGTGTGACGTGGTGTTCTGGTTGGATGCATGTGTGATGAGCTTTGTGGGTCATGTGATCAGACCTGCAGACTGACAGTCAGATTCTGTTGCAGAGCTGCAGTCAGACGCTCCACGAGACGATCCCGAACAGAACCAGAACTCTCCTGAAAAGTTAGTTAGATTTTATGTAAACGGAGGTTTGACACTGACTGGCTGAAGCAAGATTCAAGAATCACTGTATATACAGAGAAAACAAAATACTGCTTCTCACCAGCTCCTATTATGAGAGACTGGATTTACTGGAAAAGTATTTGGAGATCAACTAGGGAGTGAATGATGCTTTTAATATTATTATTATTATTAGAGTCATACTGTTCACCTTTGATTTGTTTTGGTATTCCAGCCTATCCAACAACATATAAACAAACAGCAGACAAACACCAGAACTGTGTTGTTACCTTGCAATGAGACAGAGCAGTCAGAGCTTGTTTGTAAAGCTCAATGGCTTTCTGCTGCTTCCTCTGCTTCAGGTAACATTCTGCTAACGACTCACACACCTGCACCTGACCACTGTAATCCTCTGCAGACACACAGAGACAGAACGATTGGAACCTTTCCTAAAAAAAAATCGTCATAGCTACAATACATCCTGACGAACTAATTCCTGACTTCTGGACTGTCAGAGTGACTCTGCAGAGCTGTAGCTCTGTTACAGTGATGCCTCAACTGACTCTGCTCAACTGTTTAAAATCTTTGCTGTGAAACAGTTTAACACTCTGATTGATTCCCTGGTATTTAACAGGTCTAGATGTGATGATGATGGCAGGTACCTGTGTCTCTGAAACCCTGCAGAGCGTGCATGAAGTTCTCCACTGCTTCCTCTTCCTCACCCAGCTGACTGCAGGCAAACGCCAAGTTACTGAAACACCGAGCCTGGTCACCACGGCAACCCAGAGAGCCTACACACACACACACACACACGCACAGGTAGGAATTGTAGCTGTAGCTGCAGTATTCTGGCGATGGAGCAGGATAGTGTGATTGGTCACGTGATCGGTTACCGTAGAGACCTGCAGCCAGCCGGTGGTACTCTGCTGCAGTGGTGAACTGGCCCACAGAGTTAAGTGCGGCTCCCAGGTTGTGCAGCACATTGGCCAAAAGGGGGGGCTGCTGAGAGGCGGGGCCCAGAGCCTGCTGGAAGCATGACACTGCCTCTTGGAAACGCCTTAGCCGGCAGTAAGACACGCCCACTGACAGGTACAGCTCACCTGCACAGCAGCAGAATCATCAATCCATTAATCCTTCAAACAATCAATCAGATTATTGGTTCATTAAAGGTCATTACTCAGAGTCTTTTGGTCGGTAATGCTGTCCGTCAAACTCAGACACTCTGTCAGCACGCCAGTGATGTCCTCCTGGCTGAACTGATCTGATTGGCTCATGTGTCTTCCTGCCTCTTTAAAGGCGGTGGCTGCAGAATCCAACATGGCCGCCACTCTGTAGCTCTCAGCTGCCCGCAGGAAACCCTGAACTGCTAGAGACCAGTCCTACACACACACACACACAAAAGGCGATGACATCTACCACAAGTCACATTCAGGTCCAGCTTCTGATCTGGTTCAGTTTCTGACCTGTTCTCGGCTATAGCAGCGGCTCATCTCCATGCAGGCGTCTCCTTCGCTACCTCCATCTCCCTGCGACCTGTACAGCTGTGCAGCCTGCAGGAAGTAGGTGGCGGCCTCTTGGTTTTGCCCCAGTGCATTGTGGGCCACGGCGAGGTTGAACTGGAGATCCGGGAGGCGCTGAGCCTTTGGGCTAGGCTGAGCTCGCTGCAGGAAGTCCAGACCCCTCTGAGGTCTGCCCACCTCCACATAGGCTGCGCCCAGATTAAAGGAGCAGACAGCCAGAATCCGAGAGTCCTGCAGCTACAGCACAGCAGAGCATGATTCATTGATATAACAATGTGTATAAGCTGATCCCACCAGATATATACATAATATATATGTTTATTTCTTCCAAAGATCATCTGTTAGACTGTAAACCTTACTGAGTTTGTGATTTATGATTTTTTTCTGTTACACTGAAGTTTCACCTCTTGTATAAAGATGGTTCTCTGGCTCATTTGAGTCAGAGTAACAAATAAACTGTGTCATCATGTCAGTTCAGTGTTGCCTCCTAAACTCTTTGATCTTTGACCTCAGGTGTCTCACCTGTTCTGCAGCCTTCAGAGCGTTCTTGAAGCAGCTCAGGGCATCTTGTGCCTGTCCCTCCTGCAGAGCTTGATGTCCCCTACATGTTAACTCCTCGATGGCCTTCATCTGACCCTCAGAGAGCTCTGCAGCCTTCCTCCTCCTCCTCCTTCTCCTCACCTGCTCCTCCTCACCTGCAGGGGTAGCATCAGACGCCATGTTGGACCTGTAGGAGGACCCACCTGGATGCTGCCTGAAGGGACAAAAGGATGAGAAAAGATTGTTTTCAACCTGCATCTAACAATAAATAGGCAGATATTGATGAAAAATGTTAAATGTAAAGATAAATATTTAGCGAGTCTGTCAACAGTAAACTATTTAGGCAAACTACCTACAATGTTTATGTCAATAAATGTAAAATATTATGAAACAATGAATATTTAGAGTTTTTCCTTTTTACTTGCTAAACAATACAATATTTTGTTCAATCTACTGATGAAGACAATGTGAGATGAAGAGCAGCTGGCAGCTGGGGTGAAAGTTCGTTAACAGCTGTTTAGAGCAAACTGATATAGACTATCGTTGTTTTAATTTACCAATATTACCACTGTATTACCCTAACGCAGGTCCCCCCGCCCTGTTCTGTCACTCCAGATGGTTTAGGTTGAGCTAACAGGCTGAACAGGCTAACAGCGCCCTGTGCTGGAGACATGAACACATGACCAGCTCACAGATACTATCCACTACATGTGTAAAGGTGGAAGAAGCATAAGTACTCAAGTAAATGTAAAATCCTAATGAAAATCCTACTACAGTAAAAGTATTTGTGTTTAAGTCACGACTTGATTTTGTAAAGATCGGCACATGTAGAAAAACGGGGCTAAATGAAAAGAGTCACGCTGAGACTCTCCATAGCCTGCAGCCTGCTAACCGCTAAGAGTGAAAACAGAAACTCACTGATTCCAGATGATGATGATGATGATGATGATGATGATGATGATGAAAATTCTTCATACCCAGCTGACAAACGTTAATCTATCTGTCAGTAAACCTGAATGTGTTAATAACCGTTTCTTATAACGTTTCATTCTTATGATTATAATTAGTGACGCGGCTAACGGAGCAGCTAAGGTTACTACCAGCTTGACAGCGTTGCTATGGTAACGTGGGAGGAGGAGTTAAAAGGTTAAACGCAGCTTTTATTTAATTGTAATGTTAATTTAGCAGGGACAATAAATAAATACGGTTATTGTAAATAAAACGAAACGAACGAACCTTCACATTTAGAATAAACCAAGAACTAACCCACCGGATATAACGTTCGTGTATTTTGAAGCGGTTGTTTCAAACAAGTTACCTTAGCCGTTTATTCTATTGTAGCAGGCAACTACATAGACCACAATCCAATGCGCCGAACTATCAACCAATGGGACAGGCGTCTGATCCCTGAACCAATCAGAGACTGGCGGGAGCTTTCAAACCTCGGACAGGAAGCAGTCCCAGCCAGCCAGCGGTTTGTTTGGATGTACAGAGACAACACATTCTTTCACGGTCTGAATTTAAACTGTTAGAACTTTTAAAGAGAGTTTTTCTTGTATTATATGTGAGTTCTAAGTTATAACGAACGGACGGGAAGACGAGGAAAACGGGCTAATATCCAACATGGCGGATTCAGCTGCTCAGAGTCGCTGTGAGTTAAACTTCACTTTGATCTTATCTTCACCTTCAAAAAATGTGTCACTGACATTAACATTTTTAATCAGTTCTCATGTTGTCAAAGTAAAGCAGAAGCCTTCTGTTAGTATTATCTGAGATAGTTTGAAATATAAAGAGTGTATTAATTAATCCAGGAAAGCAGATAATGAAAAAGTTTTGATATCCGAGAGATATCAATTCTGCTTTGATTTGTGATCGTTATTGATAAAAGTAGCTTTCTCACAGCTTGAGTTCTATTCAGTTTATCGTGTTTTTGGTTTAATGATGCAACACGTGTTCCTGTGGACATGAAGAGTAGCTGCTGGTGTTATTACAGCAGTTAATGATGATTCATTTCCCTGTCAAGATTTCTAAGAAGATAAAAACAACACCTGAGATACACCTGACTTACATAACTTTTGGTGAAGTTTATAACTTTATTTATTAAAATACATTTTTAAAATATTACATTTGATTGATTGTATTTGACATTTTGAGTGGTAAAATATGTCAGTTTTATAGTTTTAAAATGTATTGTCTACATTTTTATATTAAAAAAAATACACTATAAATAGTATTTTTTTTTAATGAAAATACGTTTTTACAGCTTTAAAAATCTTACATTAGGACTGCAATTTTTTGAAGAATTAGTTCATTGAAAGATGAAAGAGATGCATTTATTTTATTCAACCAACATTGATGTTTTTTGATTTTTAATGAAAGTAAACATTCAAGTGTTTGACTCATAAGTAAAGTCCAAAATGTTATTTTTGTGTAACAGTAATTCCCATGGAAAATGAACAATATACCAATACATGTGTTGAAACATGTCCACACAGTGACGTCATCAGTATCTGCTCTTACATGAAGAATCATAAATTTTTTCTGAACTTGTTCATTCTTGGCCTAAAAATGTATAATGGGGCCTGATGGTGAAGAATAAGTTATAATGATGAGCTCATGATTTGTAATGAGTCTACAGAAAACATCTGTGTTGTGTGTGACAGATGAGCGGCTGACGGCAGAGCAGATGGATGAGCAGAGGATCCAGAACGTGGCCTATCAGTACCTGTGCAGGTTGGAGGAGGCAAAGAGGTCAGTCAAAGTTTATTCAGAGTGTATAAATGAGGTAGTTCCCACAGCTGCTTATTCTATCCATATGTACAACAATCCAGGAGTGTTTGAATCCATCCAGCTATGACCTCACACTTTTCTTCTTGGTCCTCAGGTGGATGGAGGCGTGTCTGGGGGAGGAGCTTCCTGCTCCTACTGAACTGGAGGAGGCCCTGAGGAACGGAGTCATTCTTGCCAAACTGGGTCATAGATTCGCTCCGACCGCCGTCCCACTGAAGAAGATCTATGACCTCGACCAGCAGCGCTACCAGGTCACTGAGAGCAGCATAGAGCAGGGGATCCTTTTTCAAATAAACCTTGTTTAAATAAGTCTTACCTGTGTTTGATCCAGTTTAATATAGCATATCCTGTACACTAGTGATCATTCATAATATTTGTAATCAAAACAGTTTGTCTGTCAATAATCACTAATGGACTGTATTGATCTGATCAGGCGGTGGGTCTTCAGTTCCGTCACACTGACAACATCAACCACTGGAGGAATGCCATGACAACACTTGGCCTGCCAGCGGTCCGTGACCACTGATTGATCAGAGAATTAATCACCTAATTGGTGTGTGTGTGTATGTGCTTCTTCAGAAACTAATTATGAATTGTTGTATTTGATGTTGTTAGATCTTCCATCCTGAAACAACAGATGTGTATGACAAGAAGAACATGCCAAGAGCCGTTTACTGCATCCACGCACTCAGGTTTGCTCACCTGTCTGTCTCTTCGCTCATTTGTTCTTTTATCTGTCTCTTAGTCAACAGCTTCTCTCTCTCTCTGCATGTAGCCTGTACCTGTACCGACTGGGTGTGGCTCCACAGATCTATGACCTGTATGGAAAGGTGAAGTTTACAGGTAAATGATGGACAAGTTAGTTGCTAGATAACATACTGATGTTTTCCTCAGTCACAGTAAGTTTGTGTTTGTGTTTAGAGGAGGAGATCAACCACATGAAACTGGAACTGGATAAATATGGCATCCAGATGCCTGCCTTCAACAAAATTGGAGGAATCCTGGCCAATGAGCTGTCAGTGGACGAGGCTGCAGGTACAGGGAGACCCCCTGATCAGCTGTGATGTTACACTGGGGACATCGGTCACCTTAACCTCCTCTTTCCTCCCATCAGTCCATGCAGCGGTGATCGCTATCAATGAGGCAGTGGACAGAGGAAGCGTCAGGGTCACTGCGGAGACTTTGAGGAATCCCAACGCCATGCTGAGCGACCTGCAGGAGGCGCTGATGAGCGTCTATCAGGAGATGCTGCGTCAGGCCAAGAGAGGGAAAGCAGAGCGGGCAGCTGGCAGGGTGAGTCTGCTCTCTGATTTGTTGTTGGGTTTCTCCAATCGGGTCACTGTCATACAGGGAGCTGTCTGTTATAATGTGTGTGTGTTTGTGTGTCAGCATGGAGGTTCAGAGGAGAAGGATATCTATGAAGAGTATCTGACTCAGAGAGAGATCCAGAACAACATCAACATTGTGAATGGTGAGTAGAAGAGTTTTCATTTCAACATGCAGACGTTTCATCCAAAAGGTTTCGCAAAAGATTTTTGTTGTTTATGTCAGACATGATGATACAGATGATATTGATTATGTTATTGATCTGTCTTTCTCAGTGCGATCAGCAGTGGAGCAGGTGGATGAAGCTCTAGATTCAGGAGATGAACTCTCTTTGCTGTCCGCTCTGCAGCTGCCATGTTTGGCCCTCAGGGGCCTCCGTATGGACAATGGCCCCTGGTACATGGACCAGCTGTCAGCTGACCGCCAGCAGAAGGCCCTGGTAGGTCCACACACACACACACACACACACACACACACACACACAAAGAACACACTCTTTAACAAGTTCAAATGTGTTCAGGTGTCTGACTGACACACCTGTCTGAGTATCTGGGTTTTTGACAGTCGGCCAGATAAAACCACATTGCTAGATGTCAACTTAGACTAAAAGGCCTTTATAAACTAACTGATTAACTAAGGAAATTATCTGCAGTAAAGTTGATAAGGGAAGTAAATGTTAGCTGTAGTTTTACTTTTAATATCTTCAGAGACCAGACTTGAACCTGTTGGAAGTTTTGCATGTATAGCTGGATGATGTAGTCATGTGACCTGTGACCTCAGGATCAGGGTTCTGTGGATCCTCTGGATCCTGATGAGCTTCAGGAGAGTGTGACCTTTGCCAACAAGGAGGCACAGAGAGCCCAAAACAGTAAGTTGTTTGCTCTTTCACCTGAACCAAACGACTTCTGACCCCTGGCACGCTCTCGTCTCACCTTTTGAGTGTGTGTGTGTGTGTTTCAGTGCAGGCAGCGGTCCAGTGTGTGAATGCGTCGTTGCGCTGCAATGACCCCCGACACACAGTCAGCTGTCTGATGTCTGCTGACCTCCAGCTGCCTGAAATTTTCCCGTCTGCTGCAACTCTTTACCATAGAGAACTGCAGCTGCTGCAGAGACAGACTGCACAGGTATGCTGACACACACACACCTGACACACCTGCTGCACTATTAATAAACACTTTCATTGTGCAGTATTAATATGCTTCTGGTACTGATGCTTCCTAATGTCTCTGGTAGGGGGAGCTGCAGCAGGAGGAGCTGTTTGTTGCCGTGGAGATGCTGTCTGCTGTCGCTCTCATCAATCAGGCAATAGAGGCAGGAAACCTGCAGCAGTTCAGCTCCGTATTGGTCAGTCCATCTGCAGGCCTTGCTGATGTGGACGACACCCTGATGGACAGGTACAGCTTTTTACACCCGTCTGTTTTATACCTGATGATGATGATGATGATGATGATGGGACAATGATGTGTTCAGGTACTTTGAGTCTCTGATTGGTGTGAAGAAGCAGGTCGGCAGAGATTTGCTGACATGGAATCGGCTGCAGGAGGAAATCAACTCTGTGAACAACTCAGCGCAAGACGAACACCAACGTATGTAAAGCAAACACGCACATCGCTTTTTACGTGTATGTTCTGTTAACTGACAGTTAACCAATCATTAACTTGTCAAACGGCAATTTGTCTCTTCACAATCTTGAGAAAGCACAGAGGAAAGAGTTTCATGCTAGGCTTGCAGTTTCCCCCTGCACACGGTCTTTGTGGTATGGTAGCCCACCCTGGACCTCTCTGTCTACTGAAGAAAAAATCTCAAAAATTAAACTTATATCCATGCGAAACACTTGACTCTGAAAGAGATGAAGAATTGCAAATTTTTTTAAGTGTTACTTTGTTGTGGAAATTTTTCCTGCTTCTGGTGAATAAAAGAAATATAGACATTAATGTGTGGCCAGACTGATCAGACCCAGCCTGTATCCAGGCTAGTTCTGTTGCAATGAGCCAATACGTTCAGTAACACATTTATACTTTATGACCATCCCACCCAGGAGTCAAAGCAAAAGCCTTTTGATCCCACTGTCCCCTGACACCCCCTGTCTGTTGCAGGAGATCTGTTTCTGCCCACTGGAAAGGCATTCATACCTTAGACACCCTGCCTTAGTCTGGGTCTGCAGCAGTCAAAGGGGTCTGTGATGAATACACAAGAGCCAGACTTTGAAATTTCACCTTTAAATCTAAAGGAAAGACCAGAAGCTCCAGGATACTGCTGTCAGGGACTCCACATGTTATTTATAGAGAAAAGGTTTATAGAATGTTTTACTGATCCTTTAAGTCTGTATGCAGTTACCTTTGAAACATTACTTTGATAAAGTGATCATGTGACCTCTCTGTGACCTTCAGAGATCCTGGCTGTCAGTCTGATTAATGCGGCTCTGATCAGAGGAGACGCTCAGAAGCTTCTGTCTGCTCTGCAGCAGCCATCTAGTGGACTGGAGGATGTTTTACCTGCCAACGCTTACAGATACCACACCCTGCTGACCAGAGCCAGGCTGCAGAAAGCTCAGGTAACATCACAGGTGGCCAGATAAGACAGGTAACCAGAGAGTTGGCCAGGCAGGTCTAATTGAAGTCGTGTGTCCTTTCATTGTCCAATCAGGTGAGCAGAGACTCAGGAGCTGAGCTGTGGTTGGCTGACATCCAGGAGGCAGTGAAGAGAGCCAATCATCAGAGTCAGAAAGCTCTGAAGTGTGAGTCAGACATTATTTTCTTTAATCCAATGTTTTATTAAACACACATTATTAACATGTTGATGGGTCATCTGTGTATTGATGGATTTACGTGTCCATCTTCCTGCAGTGTGTCTGTCTGTGGCAGCAGTGAACCAGGCAGTGAAGGAGAACAAGATGAAGCAGACTCTGCGAGTTCTGTCTCTACCAGAGGTGATGCTGCAGGGAGTCATTCCACATTGTGCTGTGGAATATCAGCAGGAACTCAACGCCCTGATCAGAGCCAAGGCCCACAGAGGTGACACAGACTCACAACATCACTGTCAGAGCACGAATCAATCACTGTCAGAGTTTCAACCAATCATACCAAGCCTGCTTGTTCCTGTGTGTGTTCAGGGGACAACAGGAGTCCATGGGTTCGAGTCCAGTTGGACGATGGCTCGTTCTACTACTTCAATCTGACCAGACTGGAGGGCAGCTGGGAAAAACCTCCCAACTTCATCCACAACAGTTTGTTCCTGGACCAACAGGAGATCCAGGTGCGAATCTATTCCATCTAGTATTCCATACTGTCTCTGCTTTTAGATCCTGTCTTAATACATATTTTTATAATATTTCCTTACTACCTTGTAATTTGTTTTATTTACATTTTCTCACTTACCACATGACTTTTAGTAAGCATTAATGTCTCTATTTTTGAACAATCTACCTATTAACTTTGAAAAATAAAACTCTGTGTGTTATCCTATATCATATTACCTACTTTTTTATCGCTATGCCTCTTTTTTGATAGTTATTGTCTTGTCTTTTGGAAAAAATTTCCAAATTTTCCAAATAAAATTATTATTTTATTATTGTAATGGGGGTCTGGAGGTCAGAGAGGAGTATGATTATTCAGCAGCAATTGTCATGTCGTATGTATGATGCCTAGTGACTCCTCCTGCAGGAAGTGGTCAGCAGTGTTTCAGGCTCGTACAGTCGCAGCGTTCTGTGGAAGAGCAGCGAAGCCCTCGTCACTCGCCTACAGGCTGCCAGTCGAGGTTTCCTGATCAGACAGCAGCTGGAGGCTCGACGACGTTACCTGCACAGTCAAACACCTGCTGCCATCATCATCCAGGTGAGAGAAGAGTGATGTAATCCCACATTCATCATTTTCCCTTAGAAGATGAACTATTAGATCAGAATTTACACTAAATCCATGTTTGAATCGCTGTAAAAAATGAGTCCTCGTGTAATTAACCTTTTCTTGATCCTCGTACAGATTTATGGTTACAAGATTATTGCTTCCATTATTATTGATATTTTTTCCACAAAACAATGTGACAGACCGCTGAGGCTTAATACAATGGAAAAAGCTTGGACCATGATTCCTGACTTTAATGTGTGTATGTGTCTGTGTGTGTGTGTCTGTGTGTGTAGGCTCATTGGAGGCGGTTTGTCCAGCAGAGGGCATACAGATGTCGGCTGCAGTTTCTTTACATGAACTGGAGAGCTGTGGTCAAAGTAATTGTCAACACTCATAGACACTGCAGATATATAACATATATACATATATATATTAAAAATATTGTTTTGTCATTAGATTCAGTCGTTGGTGAAAATGTGGTTGGCGAGGAGAAGATATCGAGCCCGGCTGAGATTCTTCAGACGCAACGTGGGTTGTGGTTTGCTTTAATCTGAAGATTTTTTTAAAATCAACTATAATGAAGATAAATGTGACTCTGGAAATTCTTAAATGAAAGTTTCCACAGTACTGAGGTGTAGTAACTTTGTGTGATCACAGGTGGGCGCTGTAATAAAGATCCAGGCCTTCTTCAGAGCCAACAGAGCCCGAGACCAGTACAGGATGCTGGGTAATTTCATTTATGAGGGAATAATGAGAGGCTGTTCTTACTGGGTGAACTGCAGCCGATGTTTTAGGCTCTACAGGTGCAACATAACAGTTAATGAGTCATTAATAAGCCCCTCCTCCCTCACCTGTCTCAGTGCACTCGGACACGCCCCCCCTGTCTGTGGTCAGGAAATTCGTCCACCTGCTCGACCTAGGTGATGGTGACATCAGAGAGGAGGCGGAGCTTCTGCGTCAGAGGGAGGAGGTGGTGAGGAGCATCCGCTTCAACCGACAGCTGGAGGCAGACCTGGACCTGATGGACCTGAAGATTGGACTGCTGGTCCGAAACCGGGCCACGCTGCAGGTCGGTCACATTACATATATGGACAAGTGTCCATAGTGTTTTCTAATTACCTTCCAGGTCACAGAAACTCTGCCATCTGCGTTGTTTTCGATTAGTGTTAACGAATTTACATCTCTGTGTTAACAGGAAGTCGTGTCTCACTGTAAGAAACTTACAAAGAAGAACAAGGAGCAGCTGTCAGACATGATGGATGTGGAGAGAAGTAAAGGACTGAAGGCTCTGAGCAGAGAGAGGAGAGCGAGACTGGAGGCTTATCAACATCTGTTCTACCTGCTGCAGGTGAGATTCACTAATGCACAGTGCGATTATTATTTTTTTTAATATATACATCTCTTTTTGTCTTTTATGAACACCAATTTCTGCTTCAGATTTTTATGAACAAGGCTTCTGATATTAAACCGTGTTGTATTGTTTGTGCGTTTAGACGCAGCCTCTGTACCTGGCTCAGCTGATCTTCCTGATGCCTCAGAGTCGCTCCACCTCCTTCATGGAGATGGTGATTTTTAGTCTGTTTAACTACGGCTCTGATCGCCGAGAGGCCTTCCTGCTGCTGCAGCTGTTCACTGAAGCACTGCAGTATGAGATCAGGTGAGACACACACAGTAAGACAGCAGATATCTACTTTCCTTTAGGGTTGTCTTTACATATTTATCAGGGAATGTTTTTAGATTTAAAGAATTTTCATTGATACATTCATTTATACAACAATGTACCACCTATGTTCACTTTCAGCCCATCAGTAGTAAAATATACAAAGATAACATAGCTGTAGTATTCAAATATTTATATATATATATTTATTTATTTGGTTGATTGGACATTTTTGCTCTTTTACTGCAGATAAAATACAATTGAATATCTATGTATATATCTACATATTTTTTCCTTTTACCTCACTGAGAGGTTTTAATCAGGTAAAACCTATCATTGAGCTTGAGAAAGCAACAAAAACATTATTACAACAATAAATACAATCACATAAACGGATTAACTGTCACACACTACAAAAACGACGTTAACGCAATGTAAAAATTAGATTTTTCCATAATCTTGTAAAACTACCTTCAGCAAAGCAAACATTATTTTCTGGGCATTTTTGCTATTTATTGGCCAGACAATGGAGGGCAAACATGAAACAAAGGGAGAGAGGTTATTTGTCCTGTGTTTTAGTACAATTTTTCAAACAACAATTTTTCAGCAAAGCGCCAAGCACAAGATGAAACTGAGGGAATATTTAAATAAGAGTCTCCAGCAGGCTGTGAAAGTAATTGTGTGCCACTGTCAGGTCGAAGGTGGATCAGCCTCAGGACGTGGTCACAGGTAACCCCACGGTCATCAAGATGCTGGTGAACTTTTACCGCCATGCTCGCGGTCAGAACGTCCTGCGGGAGGCTCTGGGTCCCGCTCTGCAGGACGTCCTGCTGGACCGGACCCTCAGCATTAGGACCGACCCAGTGGACGTCTACAAGACCTGGATCAACCAGACCGAGACCCAGACCGGCCACAAGAGGTCTGAAAGGATTCAAAGTAAATCTGGAATCCCGGAATGATCTGGGAATATTCAGACTCACCTGATTTGTTCTGTCTGTCGCTGCAGCTCTCTGCCCTACGAGGTTTCTGCTCAGGAAGCTCTGTCTCATCCCGAAGTCCAACGACGTATTGACATCGCCATCATCAACCTGAAGAACCTGACGGATCGAGTGCTTAAAGCCATCACCGCCAACCTCCACAAACTCCCGTAGGTCTTCACTTATTCACATCTACAAACTCCCATAGGTTTCCACTTATTCACCTCCACAAACACCTGTAGGTTTCCACCTCTTCACACATTAAATGGAACCCAGTTTTATTTTAGTGTGTGTGTGTTTTGTTGCAGATATGGTTTACGTTACACAGCAAAGGTTCTCAGAGACGCCCTGAAGGCAAAGTTTCCTGAAGCCAGTGAGGACGAGCTCTATAAGGTAACTTTGGTATTTAGACTGAAGCTTTAGGTTGGTCGGAACTGGTTAGTCTCATTAACATAGATTTTCCAGCACATATTTTAAACTCCTAAATATCGATCATGTCCTGCAGATTGTGGGGAACCTGGTCTACTATCGCTACATGAACCCGGCCGTCGTGGCTCCGGATGGCTTCGACGTGGTGGACCGCTCTGCAGGCTCCTCCTTGCAGCCGGAGCAGCGGCACATCCTGGGCTCCATCGCTCGCATGCTGCAGCACGCTGCCGCCAACAAACACTTCCATGGAGACGGTTACCATGTCAGAACACTCAACGAGTACATCAGCCAGACTCACGCCAAGTTCAGGTCTGTGACCTCTGACCCCTGAGGTCTGCATTTATGACGCTGTTGTAAGAACTGGACTGTTTTAGTGAAGCTTTGGTTGTAAGAAGGAAAGACACTGTTGTTCCTGTCTGATGTTTGACAGGAAGTTCCTGTTGGGTGTGTGTGACGTCCCCGAGCCAGAGGACAGATTCAGTATTGATGAATACTCTGAGCTGCTTATCGTCAATAGACCCGTCATCTACATCTCTGTGAGCGAGCTGCTCAACACTCACAAGGTCTGTACTGGTCTATATAAATACCTATTGTTATTGTTGTTGTTACCTGAAACCAGGATCTGGAAAAACAAAATGTTGTAGCTGTAATTTCACAGTATGTGTGTGTTTATGCTTCTATATGAGTGTAGCTGCTGTTGGAGCATCAGGAAGTCTTGTGTCCGGACCCCTCGGACCCCCTTAGACAGCTGCTGAAAGACCTGGTCTCAGTTCCCACCCTGCAGGAGCTCATCGGTACAACTACATATAAACTAAAACTAGTACAGACCAGCAGAGAACAGAAACGAGCTTTGTGTTTCTATCACTGTTCGTTGTGCTTATTTTGTTAGTTGCTCTGTGTACAATGGCTCAGCTAAAAGTACATTTTTAGTTCATTTAAAATTAAAATGCAACTAAGCTGAGGACAGAAACTTAGCACCAACACATCTGATCCAGCATCTGTGTGTTTGTGGTTCAGGAGAGTCATCAACAGCTGATCCAGGATCAGAGTCCAGCAGCAAGATGGAAGTTTCTCTGACTCTCACCAACAAGTTTGACATCTTCAAAGAGTCTGAAGACAAACCAGACGCCAGAGGATTGCTGCTCAGGTACTTAACGAGTTAGACTAATATTCGAGGTAAAATAATCTAGTGCAATGGCCATTTGGACCCCGAAGTGCTGCTTGTAGCATTCTTGGGAATTGCTCATCTGATCATTTTCTGTTAAACTTGTGTCTCAACCAGATTACATGGTTTAATAAAGTTATTTAAATAAATCAGTTTTAGTTTATTGAACTTTTTTTACATATATTTTTTCAGCACAAAACAGCTGATCATTGATGTCATCAGGACTCAGCCTGGTGACACTCTGGGTGATGTCCTGAGAGCATCAAGTTCACAAAACCAGGTGGGTTCACACTCTGTTTTTTACTAAACATCATAAAAGAAAATATCTCATCAATACAGTGATTTAATAAGAATTCACACCTCTGACTCTGTGGTTAATAGTAATAATTAATAATTATTCAAAATCCCTAACTGTCCATGATGTTTGAACATATGTTTTCATATTTAAAATAAGTTAAATGCTGCTTCTGATATTATTTTTTTAACTTCAGTCTGTTTATCTGTGAACAGGATTATGGAAAAAGTACTGGTCCGGTTTTTGTGAAACTGGTGGTAGATGAAGAATTGGCGAAAACAGAACATTTCTGGGCCACTTATGGAAACAGAGTCCTTTAGTAGGAAAGAACACTCACTTCTCTTCTCCTGTGTTCAAACAGGTTGCTTGTCATGATTTGCTGATGCAGCGGCGTGCGCAGCAGGACGCTCGCACACCTGAGAAGATGAAGAGGAACCAGTCGCTGGTCGCCAACGGCAACCTGAGTCTGGAGGAAAAGAAGAGGAAGATCATGAGGAGCCTCCGTCGTCTGGAGGGACTGGGAGTCCTCCATCCTCCTCACACCCACAACCAGATCCTGCAGATGATCGCCAAGGTAACCAATTATCCATTATGATTATCAATACTTACATCAATCCCAATTCATAGATTTAAATGCCACTTATATCAATATCATTTCTGCTGCAGAAAAAAGTTTTCCTCTTTTTAGAATAACAATTTTTTTTTTCGAAGTAAAACCTGATCAACTATTAAATCCTGACTTTTTTGACCCCGCCCCCTGTAGGACATTCGACACCAGCGTCTACGCCGCCAACGCCGAGGGGCGGAGCTTGTGAAGCTCCGTCAGACTCTCAGCAGCCTTCAGGCAAAGAGCAGCTTCCACAGTGAACAGGTCGACTACTACAGACATTACATCACTTCCTGTCTAGATAATCTGACCGCCAAGAGGTACGTATACACACACTCACGCATTCACACACTCCCAGTCCAGGTGCATGATTGTGATTGGTTGGGTGTTGCAGCAAAGCAACCAATAAGAAGGCAGCAGAGAGTAAAGGGAAGAAGAAGCTTCCTGCTCTGAGCTACAGCGCCGCCCGGCTGCAGGAGAAAGGAGTTTTGTTAGAGATCGAAGACCTGCCGACTGGACAGTGAGAGAACACACACACACAGATGAGCTTATTGAATCCCACCATAGATCATATTAACATATGAAGCATTTGTGGGTTTAAATAAATGTTATAAATTTTAACAATATTTTTTATGTATAATGTCTTTCTGAACTCTTTTATTGCTGCAGGTTTAAAAACGTGGTGTTTGACATCGTTCCTGCTGCAGAGAGAGGAACCTTCAATGTCAAAGCTCGGTTCCTCGGTGTTGAGATGGAAGAATTCCTGCTCAAATACCAGGTAAAAATCAGAGTACTAAATCAACTCAGGCTTAATACTGAATCAATCCAGGCTTAATACTGAGGTGTGTGTGTGTGTGTGTGTAGGATCTGCTGCAGCTGCAGTATGAGGGCGTGGCAGTAATGAAGATGTTCGACAAGGCAAAGGTCAACGTCAACCTGCTCATCTTCCTCCTCAACAAGAAATTTTTCAAGAAATGAACCACGCACTAGTGACGCACTAACCTTCACTCCTATCTATCGATCTTATAATCAATCACTCAAATACCGATTATTTGCATGACATTGTAAAACTCTTACAAGACAAACTACATAATCATGAGACAACAACATACTAAATACAATATAACATAATGTATCTCACTACAGTTTACAGTGAAGCATCGTCACTGTTCACCTGTTTTGTTTTTTTATCTCAATACAGTATTCATTGTAATATCTTTGTATATTTTCAACAGAATAAGGTGTTTACTATACACTCCTATCTTTGTTTTTTATCTCCTGTATATTTATATTCTACTGGAACAGAGTGAGACCTCTTCTTAGTCCTATCTCTGCCTCAATCCAGTTTTTATCTCACTAAAAGTTATTCAGAGTTATATCTTTCCTCTTTACCCATCTCTTTTCTCTTGTTTCATTACAGACATGATGATGATGATGCAGGTTTTTTTTTTAAATATTAAATGTTTTATGTGTTTACTGGTTTTCAAATTATCTGTAAATACAGATCAAATACTTTCCCAAAAACTAACACTGATCACAAGAATTATGACACTTACAGGACTCCAAATGGTCTTCACTGATTTCACTGCTCAGTGAAGTTTTATGATAATACCCGACTGATCAATAACACAACTATATTCTTATACCTAGTTGATCAATAACATCGTTCTGTAAATATTTTCTGTCAGTTTGTTCTTTCTGTTTGTCTGTTTTCAACTTTAAAGGGAACTTTTCACTAAATGTCAAACTCTAATAAACTCTTTAAACTACAATAAATATTAAATGTGTTCAGTCTTTATTTTTGATTATTGATGATTTGATTGATTGATCTCTCCAATGCAGACATCTTGGTTAACTGCTTTTCACCATTCTTCTGGAACCGTCACACAAATGTTGAGCTGCCAAATTTAAATTATCGGTCATTAAAATCAAAGTGAACTTTATCATAAATGAACCGTTTCAACAGGTGAACTGTACAGAGACAAATCAATAACACTGACTAATGTAAAGACTGATATCAGCAGCCGTAAAGGAATCTAACTCACAAAATACTGATTGGACTCTACATGTAATATCTGAAATCTCTGAACCAGTTATTACTGATATTAATGTTGCGATGCTGATTTTACAGTGATTGGATGTGTAATTTCATGATTTACTGTTCAGTGAAACAGTAGTTGGTGTATTTAGTATTCACCTTTAGAGGCTGCTGAGTCATAACAGAATCCAGCTTGTCAGCCTTCAATTTATCACATACATTCAATTACCAGACCCCATCTGCTTCAGTTGTGTTTGTTTGTGGCTCTCAGGTCCAGGTTCATTGGTTCCTATTGTAGAGCTTCTCACAGATGTGTAGTTTCATGTTTAAAAGAAATAGGGCCTATGAATCCACCTTTGCTATCGTAGTAAGTGTTTTTATGTGTGTGTGTGTGTTTATAGAGATGAAGGAATGTTGATATGTTTAGTAATAGTTTTTGACAATGAGAAAGAAGTTGAATCACAGCACTTGTTAGTGGATCGGTTCACACTGCACGTGAAGAATAAATACGCAATGACATCAGACTTATCTTTAAATTAATTTAATTTATAACCTTTCTCAAATGAGAGCTTTCGTTTCGGTGTCATTAAGAACATTTTAGTCAAACTGAGCAATAGATTTGGAGACGTCAGTGATCTTTCTCCCTTGGATTTGTTGTCTTCTCCATCAATAAATAATAAAACCAGTTACGATGACCTCCACCAAGGCGGCAGCTTGTTTGCAGCCTGAGAGTCCAAAGCGAGGGCTGCATCGCCGCATCACTGCTTTTCCCTCAGGTGGACGTGGGCAGAGCTTAAAAGTGAGGGAATGTCCTTTAGTAGGCTGCAGGTTCCTCTGATTCCAGTGTTTGTGCTAAGCTCAGCTAACTCCTCCTGGACATCAACATGTGGGACTATCCCTTTAACTCCTTAACGCCTCCCTGTGGTGAAACTGATGAAGTGCGTCATTGCTTCACACTGAGTGGGTGAACATTAAAGTACAGGCTCTATTGCACATGAACAGATGAGTTCAGACCTTGACAGCATTTATAGTCTCATCAGGTTTTGGTTCAAATCCTCCGAACAACTTCAGCGTCACGCGACGTCTTTGGAATTTTCATAAACAACAAACTTCACTTTCCTTCAACACAAATCAGATTAAAACGTCGCCTCAGAGTTCTGAACACTAAGATACAGAAACGTCATCAGGACGCATTGTTCAAAACTAAGTTATTCAGAGGAACTAAAGTGTATTTACACTGAAATACCAACTATTATACTGAGGAGTGTGTAGATAATTACAGTACATACAGCGCACGTTATCCACATTCTTCGATCAAAACAGGAGCTTAGAAATGTAGTTATCAGTTAAAATAAATACGTAGCTTCATTAACACCTGGTGAAAGATTGTTTTAAGAGTTTTCACCCGTCAACGTCAGAAACGACCTCAGTGCAAATTGTGCATCTGTAAACATCGAACAATCAAATCTTTTTCTGCTTCGTCAGTTTGTGACTGAAGTGGAGTCAGTGATTGAGGAGAGTTCAGGAAGCATCAGGAATGTTGTAAACTCACTTTTTACTCAAACTTCCTGCAATTCAGCAGAGCAGGAAACGTTCAGAGCGACAGTGATGACATGAAGCTGCTTGGCTGCACCACCGAAAAGTAACTAGAGTTATTATTGATCATTATTGATCAGTTTAACTCAGAACTACATCTTTTTTTTTAACACGAAACAAGATTCACTTCATTACTCACTTAAACTTGTGGCCATATAATTAAAATATTGTGAAAAGTTTTAGTTTTTTTATTTTATCTTTAATTTATTTAAATATTTCACTGTGTATTGAATCTATATAATATATAAGTTTCAATTTCTGAAATGAATGACAGAAATGAGGGTAAGAATGAATATGATGTTGTTTTTCTGCAGCTGCTCAGTTATTTCATCATTTATTAAACTATAAATCTTAGGTTAATAGGTCGACAGTCTACGATTAGTTTAAAAAAGGAACTAAGGCAACTCTTCTAGTGTAGAAACATTTTTAAAAAGCCTTTATTCACTAGTAAGCATTAAAACAGCCGACACATTTCGGTCAAGGACCATCAGGCCAAAAAAAAATTGTAGTTTTTTTAATGTTTACTATTATCTACCCAGTGAATAGAGGCTTTTTATTTTTCTACATCAGAACAGTTGTTTTAGTTACTTTTTTGATCTTACATGATTTTTCCTGACTAAAAATAACTTTTTTCACTTATTGTTGATTTAACCCACTTGAGCGCTCAGATTTTGCTTTTAAACTGATGCTTTTTTTTATCTGTTTAAATAAACTGATTAAACGCGATTGTCGGATTCTTGTGGACCTGGTTGGTGCAGCCGTTCTCAGCAGCTTCCCATCATGCCGCGCTCCGACTCCTCCTGCCATCAATCCCCGTTGGACTCGATGACCTTCTCGGCCAGGATCTCCTGGAAGGTGGAGAGCTGCTTCATCTGCTCCGTCTGCATCGAGTGTCTCCTCATCAGCTTCTTCTTCATCTTGAAGTCGGGGCCCCGTTTTGGTGAAGCCGGGGCCACAGGGACCAGGATCTTGGGTCCGGAGTGGATGGGGGAGGTGGGCTTACCGTTCGCCCGGATGTCCGGGATGGGTCTGTGGGGGTTGATGTTGAGAGGAGGCAAGAAGCCAGGTCTGGTGTGGGAGATGTGGTCCAGCAGGAGGGTCCCGGAGCCCCGGCGCTCCAGGAGTCCTGGGGGCCTGCGGCGCATGGTGATGGGGGACACGGAGTTGGGGATGTTCTCCAGAGACTCCCTGGAGGAGCTGGTGACCAGGGACAGGGGGGAGGCGTTGTACCTCCTCCGCTCCACAGACACCCGACCCGAGTCCGGGGATCCTGGGATGGACTCCGGGCAGAGGTGGGTGTCGGACTCGTAGTGCTCCATCCGAGTCAGTTTGGGGTGAGCCAGGGCCCGGGCAGCAACGGCCCCCGGTCCCCCGGCGTTCTCCTGGGCCTCTGGGGCCGTGTTCCTGCGGTACAGGATCTGATGCTGCTGGACCTTGTCGGCCCAGGAGGCAGCACAATCCTCGGAGGAGGACCGGTCCATTAGTTTCGGCGAGCTGGGGTCGTGGGTCTCGATGCTGTGTCGCCGTGACAACAGAGGCCTCACGGGCTCGGCGATCGACAGGCCATTTATCTCGCTGATGGTCCCGCTCAGGTCACCACTCCGCTCCTGGGGGACGCCAACCAGCGCCGACGGGGCCACCAGGCCCCAGGGCTCCGAGTTCAGCCTCTTCAGCAGCTTCCGTGGCGGCGGCCGCTTCTCTCCCGGGGGCCGGGCGGAAGGCAACGGCAACGCCGAGGTGAGGGCGAAGCTGAAGATCCCCTCTTTGTCTCCCGCCGGCGAGGACGTGCCGATCTCCACGTCGGACGGGGACATGCAGGCCGGGGACAGTTTGTCCACGATGCCCGGCGAGGGCGGAGAGTTGAGGTACTGCTTCGTCTTCTTGGTGCCCGATGGCGACGTGTCTGTGGTGATGATGATCACCTCTTTGCCTTTGGCCTTGCAGGCGTCCAGCAGGACCTGCAGCGTGTCACGGTCCCCTTTGTTTATGGCGTGGACCAGGGCGGAGGAGCCGGCGTAGTCCTTGAGGCTGGGGTCGGCCCCGTTCTCCAGCAGCAGGGACACCACCTCCTTCCCCGCCTGCTCGGCGCAGGCATGCATCAGCGCCGTGCGCCCACTCTTGTCTGGGATGTTGGGATCGGCACCTTTCTCCAGCAGGTAGCGCACCATCCTGTGGCGGGTCTGCGGGTCGTCGTAGCTCGCTATGCAAGCGGCGGAGATGGGAGTCTCGCCGCGCTCGTTGCCCTCGTTGATGTAGGCTCCGCCCTCCAGCAGCAGGCGGGTCAGCCGCAGCTTCCCCTGGAAGACGGCTTTGAGGAGGGCGTTCCCCTCGGTCTGGAGGGGGCCTCCATCTCCCATGATCCCTCGCCTAGCCTCACACCTCCTGCACGCTGAGAGTTAGCTCAACGCTGACGGGCCGTCGACCACGAGAAGCCACATGACCTGCAGGAGACACACACACAGAGTCAGGTCTCTGAACGCCATCATGGAGCTGATGATGATGTAAGAGAATCAGTCTCTAGAGGCTGAAAACAACTAAACTGTTGAAAACTGAGACTAATATTGTGATCAGTACACAGACTATTTATTTTCACGTTACAGATTACATTCACATTATATAGTCATACTATGGTTTTTATACTTTTTCATTCTTGTGTAGAGTTGTGTTAATTGGTGTTTTCTGGAGTTTTCTCTTTTTTTTTATTCACAACTATGTACTGAGGCTACAAATAATGACTATGTTGATTATTGAAACGATTAATTGATTAGTCATTTGGTTGGTTCCCCAAAGGTTTTGGTTTCCCAAAGCTGAAGTTTCAAACTAAAATGTTTTTCTTGTCCAGACCAACAGTCTACAAGCCAAAGATCATCAGTTTACTATTATAGAAGACTAAAGAAACCGGAAAATAATCAGATTTGAGAAGCTGGAACAAAAGAATTTGGACATTATTTTCTTGAAAATGACTCACTTAAAATAGTTGGCGATTGATGTAATAGTTGGAAACTAATCAATTAATCAACTACTAGTTGCAGCTTTACTATGTCCCATTAAGGACTTTCATTGTAGAGCTATGCATTGAAAATAAAAACATTCTGTTCTGCTGATCATCATGTCTTACAGTCCTGTTAGCCTCATTAGCATGTTAGCCACCATCTGTTCTGATATAACATTAAGAGAGTCAGCTGTTAGAGAACAGATTAGTCAGTTCAGACGTATTTTTAGCAGAACAAACAGTGTTTAAATGATCCAAGTTTAACCTCAGAGCTTCTTCATCTGATCAAACATTATTATCAGCTCTGGATTAACAAACAGTGACAAAGCTGTAGATGAAAAGTGTGATGTCACAGCGTGAACAAACAGTCTCCTCGACTGATGTGACATGCGGCGAACAAACAGCATCAGGAATGAAAGTGTGATGATGCTGTTCAGATGGAGCATGGAAGTGTGACGATGACCTGCGGACAACAACTTTGACCTGTTTGTTTCATTTATCTGCTGTCAGTCAAACTCTGATTAGGAACAAAATAAGAAAACTGTGTCCAGGTTTCATCCCAATGTTGCTCAAACCTTAATGAGAAAAAACAGTCACTGTTTGTTTCTATCCTGCTTTGTGAAAACAGATAAATTAATTCTCCAGCCTGAGCCATTAAACCATCAGAGAAGAAAAAACATCTTTAAACATCATTAAAAGATAGAAAATATGATGGAAATATGAGATTTCCTTTTTAACTAATTATTTACTTTTTAAAATAATTTTCTGTTTTCCTCATGCTTTACTTTTTTCAACAAAACTTTAATTTTTTCATGATTATTCAGTTTTTTATTTCTCAATTATGAATTCATTCCTTGTTTTTTAAATATATTTTTTCATGTTTTCATAGTTTGTTTTTTGTTACACTTTCATATTTGTCTTTTTACTTTTTATATTTATTTCTTAAATGTATTTTTCATGACTTCTTATTTTTTCTCAAAGTGTTTTCTTGTATTGTGGGATTTAAATGTGTTCTCAAATAATAATGTACTGAACGTGTTCACACAGGTGTTATTATGTCCTGTCATTATCCTGCTGAATGATGACAGAGTGTTTGTGTTTCGGTCTGAGAGCAAACACACACACACACACACATACACATACACACACACACACACACACACACACACACACACACACACACACACACACACACACACACACACACACAGCTGGACTTTGAGCTGGTTTTACAATGATTGTGTTTTATGTTTTATGTCTCTTGTGTTCCGTTCACTTTGCACAAACAGACCCTGACTTTTACCTCCTCAGTTTCTACTGTGACAAGAAAATTGAAGCTACAGATGTGTTAACCTGCTCTATACAGCTGTCAATCAAATCTGCTGTCAATCAACTCTGCTGTCAATCAACTCAACAGTAGTGTTGGTAAACAGCAGGTGATTTACAGTAATCAATTCTGCTCTCAACTTTAAGTAGTTTTGATTACTGATACATTGTAGTATACTGTAATATAATATACTTATACTACACAGTGTAGTATAATATACACACAGTACACAGAGTGTAGTATAATATATCCAGAGTAAACATAGTGTTGTATAATATACCCACAGTACACAGTGTAGTATAATATACACACAGTACACAGAGTGTAGTATAATATATCCAGAGTAAACATAGTGTTGTATAATATACACACAGTACACAGGGTGTAGTATAATATACCCACAGTACACAGTGTAGTATAATATACACACAGTACACAGAGTGTAGTATAATATACACACAGTACACAGGGTGTAGTATAATATACACACAGTACACAGGGTGTAGTATAATATACACACACAGTATACAGTGTAGTATAATATACACACAGTAAACAGAGTGTAGTATAATATACCCACAGTACACAGAGTGTAGTATAATATACACACAGTATACAGAGTGTAGTATAATATACACACAATATATAGTGTAGTATAATATACCCACAGTAAACAGAGTGTAGTATAATATACCCACAGTAAACAGAGTGTAGTATAATATACCCACAGTAAACAGAGTGTAGTATAATATACACACAGTACACAGAGTGTAGTATAATATACACACAGTATACAGAGTGTAGTATAATATACACACAATATATAGTGTAGTATAATATACCCACAGTAAACAGAGTGTAGTATAATATACCCACAGTAAACAGTGTAGTATAATATACCCACAGTAAACAGAGTGTAGTATAATATACACACAGTAAACAGAGTGTAGTATAATATACACACAGTATACAGGGTGTAGTATAATATACACACACAGTATACAGTGTAGTATAATATATTCACAGTAAACAGAGTGTAGTATAATATATCCAGAGTAAACATAGTGTTGTATAATATACCCACAGTACACAGTGTAGTATAATATACACACAGTAAACAGAGTGTAGTATAATATATCCAGAGTAAACAGAGTGTAGTATAATATACACACTTAACAGAGTGTAGTATAATATACACACAATATACAGTGTAGTATAATATACACACAGTAAACAGAGTGTAGTATAATATACCCACAGTACACAGAGTGTAGTATAATATACACACAGTATACAGAGTGTAGTATAATATACACACAATATATAGTGTAGTATAATATACCCACAGTAAACAGAGTGTAGTATAATATACCCACAGTAAACAGAGTGTAGTATAATATACACACAGTACACAGAGTGTAGTATAATATACACACAGTATACAGAGTGTAGTATAATATACACACAGTATATAGTGTAGTATAATATACCCACAGTAAACAGAGTGTAGTATAATATACCCACAGTAAACAGAGTGTAGTATAATATACCCACAGTAAACAGAGTGTAGTATAATATACCCACAGTACACAGAGTGTAGTATAATATACACACAGTATACAGAGTGTAGTATAATATACACACAATATATAGTGTAGTATAATATACCCACAGTAAACAGAGTGTAGTATAATATACCCACAGTAAACAGAGTGTAGTATAATATACACACAGTAAACAGAGTGTAGTATAATATACCCACAGTAAACAGAGTGTAGTATAATATACCCACAGTAAACAGAGTGTAGGATAATATACACACAGTACACAGAGTGTAGTATAATATACACACTTAACAGAGTGTAGTATAATATACCCACAGTACACAGAGTGTAGTATAATATATCCAGAGTAAACATAGTGTAGTATAATATACCCACAGTACACAGTGTAGTATAATATACACACAGTACACAGAGTGTAGTATAATATATCCAGAGTAAACATAGTGTAGTATAATACACACACAGTACACAGGGTGTAGTATAATATACACACACAGTATACAGTGTAGTATAATATATTCACAGTAAACAGAGTGTTGTATAATATACCCACAGTACACAGTGTAGTATAATATACACACAGTACACAGAGTGTAGTATAATATATCCAGAGTAAACATAGTGTTGTATAATATACCCACAGTACACAGAGTGTAGTATAATATATCCACAGTACACAGAGTGTAGTATAATATACACACAGTACACAGAGTGTAGTATAATATATCCAGAGTAAACAGAGTGTAGTATAATATACACACAGTAAACAGAGTGTAGTATAATATACACACAGTACACAGAGTGTAGTATAATATACACACTTAACAGAGTGTAGTATAATATACACACAATATACAGTGTAGTATAATATACACACAGTAAACAGAGTGTAGTATAATATACCCACAGTACACAGAGTGTAGTATAATATACACACAGTATACAGAGTGTAGTATAATATACACACAATATATAGTGTAGTATAATATACCCACAGTAAACAGAGTGTAGTATAATATACCCACAGTAAACAGAGTGTAGTATAATATACCCACAGTAAACAGAGTGTAGTATAATATACCCACAGTAAACAGAGTGTAGTATAATATACCCACAGTACACAGAGTGTAGTATAATATACACACAGTATACAGAGTGTAGTATAATATACACACAATATATAGTGTAGTATAATATACCCACAGTAAACAGAGTGTAGTATAATATACCCACAGTAAACAGAGTGTAGTATAATATACCCACAGTAAACAGAGTGTAGTATAATATACCCACAGTAAACAGAGTGTAGTATAATATACACACAGTAAACAGTGTAGTATAATATACCCACAGTAAACAGAGTGTAGTATAATATACCCACAGTAAACAGAGTGTAGTATAATATACCCACAGTAAACAGTGTTATAGTTGATATAGATATACATGATATAGTTTGTAAATGAGGTCACATGTTTGTCACTGATCTGTCAGATGAAGCTGCTCAGTATCATGATGATGATGATGAAGATGATGATGAAGATGTGGAGGAATGCAGCCTTTACGTCACTCCGTCGCTGTGACGCAGCGGGTCTATATTTACTCCGTTGCGAAGTTAACGGCAGCAGCGCCGCGCGTGCGTATCTGTGCGTGTGAGCAGATACTTGATGTTTTGCTGCATCATCATCATCATCATCCTCAAACCGACACACACACGCGCTCAGGCACACGCGCGCGCACAAAGCGGAAGGCTGTTTGAAGTAGTGAAAGATGAGGAAAAGGATGGAGGAGAAGATGCAGACATGATGGAGGGATGAAGATGAATGGAGGAAAACATGGAGCGTTTTTACTTACCGCCGAGATGAAGGTCCTTCACCATCACCACCATCATCACCACCACTACCAGCACCAGGACCGGGCCATTACTGTCCGGTAGATCCGTTAGTGTAACCGTTCCCGTTACTGACGGAGCCGCAGCAGCGACCCTCCTCCTCCTCCTCCTCCTCCGTCTGCTCTGAGCCCCCCGCCCCGCCCCCTCTGGATTTAACCCTGTAGTGTCTGTTCACACTCAGCTGCTCACTGTTCATCTTTTTATTACACTGACGTATTTAGTCTTTATAGTGTAGTGTTGTTGACTAAAGCTGTTAAAGTCTGTGTAAAGCAGATATATCGGAATGATTAAAAAAAGCACCAAGTTTATGAAATGATGAATCAATAATCAGTAGGCCATTAATAATCATTATTGTCTGAAATGCTGGAAAGTGTCAAAATTAATCTCCCTCATAAAATACAAAATAAACCAAACAGATCTCATTTAAAAAGAGGAAAAACAACACGATGATGGCATTTTAAGGTTTAGGAGCCACTGCACCTATTTTGTTGGTTAATGTGAATTGTTTCAGTAAAAATGTAACTTAAATGACAGTTGATGTATGGGGGTTAAATGTTATTCTTCACCTGTGAAACATTCAAAAGTCAAAATTCAAATGTGATGTTTTATAATATCACATCCTCAAATGTCCATGTGACACGTGTCATACATGTGACACGTGTCATACATGTGACAAACTTGTGTAAAGACAATTATTAAGTCTGACACACACACTCATTATTATTATTATTATTATCATCATCATCATCATCATCATCATCATCATGAGTTGAACTGTTCATGACAAAAATATAATACTGCAGGACACACACACACACACACACACACACACACACACTGGTGCTATTATGGAAACACTGTTTCTATGGCAACTGATGTGCTGGATTCCTGCAGAAGCGTTCCCACGGCGACACACAGCTCGTTACCTCATTACACTCACACACTAACAGGATGATTGAGGTTGTTTTGCTGACGTAGCAGATCTGTGACTTTAGGCTGTATGGCTAATGAACTACACACCGCTGAAAGAATGTACTACAGTACTACTATAATACTACTAAACTAGTACTACTGAAGTAGTACTAGAAGTAAAAACAGTAATAATATTAGTAATGATAGTAGCAATAAAATGATGTAATTGTATCCATATAGAACATATTATTACATAAATATGAAGTCTGTGTCACATGTCTGTGATTATTCTATGAAAGAATAATAGTTTTAATATATGAATTAAAATAAACAGATGAAACAGGTACAGGTCACATGTTACACCAGGTGTTACAGGGAGTTCTGGCTCTGACTAAATGTTTGTCCAGAAGAAAGATTCATTCAACACTTTAGTTAAGAGTGTGCGGAAGGAAACATAATTTTTATTATTAAATCTCCACAGATGACTGGTGGCTGATGGCTCTGCAGAGACGCCTGCTGGACGATCACTGAGACAACATGAAACAGGAAGTTCTCTGGTGAGGGTTCTGCATTACACAGGATCAGGTGAGAGATGGTTCGAGGTCAGCAGATAGACTCCAAACTATACATGTGATGAGTCTGCTGAAGTAAATGTAATGTGTTGTAACATACATGTAACAAGAGGGTTTTGTTTCTATCTTGTAGAAGTTATAATTATATATATATATATTCATATATTCATATAATTCATTTATATAATTCAGGGTTTTGACTTGAAAGCAGCATTTCTACATTTCTACAAACATTGATTCCAAGTTTATGAATTTTGACCAAGTTTAATGTCCAACTTCAGAATGTCCGAATTCAGAACCACTAACAAACAGAAAATTAATTAATTTAATTCAATAAATCGTAATAATGATAATACTGATAATAGAAATAAAAATGATTATTATGAACCACAGTTTTAAGACATCATTTATTTCATATTAAGTCTAATTATTTAATCCTGCTTCCTAATGCACGTCATGTTTGTATATTTGTGTTTTTAATCTGTTTATTTATTATTTCATACAGTTTAATATTCATCAGTTTAGTTACTGATCAGGCTGCAACTCTTTACCTAAACCATGTATTTATCTTTGATGCCTCGCTGTACAAACTGAAAAGGTCAAAGGTCACAGACAGACAAGTCACTGACCCCGACTGGCTTTAAAAACTCTGATTCAGCCAATCAGAGAGCAGCACCTCACGCCGCTCGTCTCTCTGCTTTTTCATCTTCTTCCTTTTCCTCTTCTTCTTCTCCTCCTCTCCTCTACGGCAGGAAGATGCACTGCAAAGGAAACTCCTGGTAAGAACCGCCCCCTAAACGTTTATTTTATATCTCTCAGTTTACTTCTCAGTCCTGACAATAACTCTTTCTGACAGCGTATCACCTATTTCTTATTCAACTTTATATATATATATATCTTTTGCCCAAGAAACTATGTCTTCAAACAAGGAAGAATCAACACATTGATTAATCTAAAAACGTTCAATAAAAACTCAAATCTGTTCAGTCAAAAAGTCACTTTCAAGTCAACTTTTTTTTGAAATTTTTCTGATTTCAGTAAAAAAAAATCTTTCTGATTTGCGATCAGTCGACAGATTCACCTGTTTGTTTAATAATGTTTGAACTACTCAACATAATAAGTGATACTAATACACATTTTAAACTTACAGATTGGATGTGTTGTTCATCATGTGACTATTTAGTTTTATTTAGTTTAGTTACTATTTAGTTTAGTGATCAGAAACACAACAAACACAACAAAAGGATCAGTGTGTTGACAGATTATCAATAAAGCTGATATGAGCATCATAACAAACTCAAATCTATCATTTTCTTTAATTTTGTCTTTTAGAAACATTTAAATTATTTCAGACAGAATCTTTTTATTATCTTATCTTTTCTTTTAAATACATTATTGTGAACACAGTGGACTCTCTTTTGATGATACATACTGTTAAGGAGGTAAAATATATGTTTTTACCTTATTAAAATACAGCATCAGTCAAAAGTTTGGATGTATTTTCTGATCCAGGTGAACATGCATCTAAACATTTGACATTATCCATCACCACAGGCTCTAACATTACTGATGTTACTGAATAAAAATGACCTACTTACTTACTTAATCTGGAAAATAGGTCAGTTTAATCAAAAATGATTAGTTTAATTAACTTAACTCAGAGTAAGTTCACACTACTTCATTTGTTTTATTTACTTCTTAAATAAAAGTAACAATATTAAGCACTTGTCATCTATTTTTAAGTGTTATCATTATTATTTTTTTTAGGATTTTCCTTGAAAGAACTTTTCCATTGTGTGTGTGTGTGTGTTCCTATTATCACACAAGACTAATATTTATATATAATATTCAACTATAAATGTATTTAACAGATAAACTATGCTGTTCACAGGAAGTGTTCAGGAAATGATTCAGAAAACTGAATATACAAATTAAAGTTCTGCTTTTAAACAAATTATTATAATATGTAAGATAAGCTTATTTGTACAGAACATTTCAACAAGGTAATTCATAATGCTTTACATAAAACATTTAAATCATTACAACAGAGTTCAACACAAACACATTATAAAAGTACATTTAGATGCAATTTAGTAATTAAAGAAAATAAAGAAAGAAGCTTAAATAGACATTGGACAAAGACAATATGATGAAATACTACAGTGGATGAAATGAATAGTTATTTGGCTTAATAAAAGAAAAACAGAACAGAGCAGAAAGAGAACTGAGAGCTGCAGCAGACCTGCTATTTATTTTCTGGGAGTTTGTTCCAGATTTGTAGCAATAAAAAACTAAACGCTGCCTAAACACCGGTTTGGTTTTGACTCTGGGGACAGAAAGCAGACCTGTTCCACAATACCTGAGAGGTCTGAATGATGCTTAAGATAACAGCAGGTCAGAGATAAACATTCAGAGCTTTATAAACCAACAGCTGCATTTCAAAGTTAGTAAATGTGCAGAAAAAGGACCTGTGATATAGATAAATAACTAAGTCAAGCTGCAGCTCTCTGATCTTCTTCTTCATCATCTTCAGCCTCTTGTTGTCACTTAACTGTTCTGACCTTTGAACCTGAGCTGCAGTTAAACTCAGTCTTAAATTCTTAAATAATGTTTTTTATTAGAAACAGCATTAGATGTTATTGCTCTCTAAAATGTTGAGCATGATGGTAATCACAGATGTATGAAAGACAGAGATATTTAACTATAAATAAATTGCAAATTAAATGAAATGATGAATTTGAAAAATGTCTTTTTAAGTTGTTATGAGGAAATGCAAAAGAAAGCTTTTAATGAATTTAGCACTTTTTATTGCATTATTATAGAGGGAATATCAAAAAGTCTGGGTTTTCATAGCTACTACAACCTAACCTTAACAAATTCTATATTTCTTTTCCCAAAAAACATTTTTTCTTGAAAAAAGATGAAAAGGGACAGAAAAACTCCTTTAATTGAAGACCACCCTCATATAATCTAGCAAGAAGAACAAGAAATAATGACAGATTTTCTGTTTCATGCAACCAAGCAGCTTTGTTACATTTGTTTGTACAGCAAACTGCAGCTGCAATAATAGATTAAGAGTTATAGTGACCTCACTGTTTGACCTGCTCTGACCCCTCCCTCACTCTAACTCCTCCCCCAGCTGCTGCTCCTTCGAGGCCTATAAACTGACCACTGAGTGGCTCCTTAACCAGACGAGTCACCGTCCGACGGTGGCCGTTATCTGTGGTTCTGGACTCGGTCTGTTGGCCGACGTAGCCGCCGACAAGCAGATCTTCAGGTACCAGGATATCCCCAACTTCCCTGTCAGCACAGGTGAGTAAACCATGCCCACCTGGGGGCGGGGCCTCTGTAGGAGCGGCTGATCTCTCCCTCCCTCTCTGTCTCTCAGTCGCAGGTCATGAAGGCTGTCTTGTGTTTGGGACGATTGAAGACACCCCCTGTGTCTTCATGCAGGGTCACTTCCACCTCTATGAAGGGTACTCCCTCTGCCAGGTGAGCTCTTCAACCTGCAGGTGTGACAACTGAGCTGCTCAGGTGAAGCATCACACAAACTCAGACAGTTTTCCTGAGTGTATGGAGCTGATTTATAAATAAAGTTTAGGTGTTTTGACAACTTGTGAGAGTCTGGGGCCCAGATGAAGCAGCTTTTTACTGAAACTGGGGTTTACTGCTGGTCTGGGACTGATTTGTTGTGGTTGTTGTGGTTGTAAGATGGTTATCATAAGGCATAAGGCAACTGAGGATCGTATCTGTGCTATTATATTAGAGGTAGACCACCTGGCTTAAAGACAGTGAAATAAGCCTTAAATAAAGCAAACACATATTGCCACACTCACACAAACACACACACACACACACACACACACACACACACACACACACACACACACACACACACACACACTATATTTGTATGTCTGTTTTTCTCCTTGATCTGATACAAATGGCTGTGTGTGCGTGTGTGTGTGTGTGTGTGTGTGTATGTGTGTGTGTGTGTGTGCGTGTGTGTGCGTGTGTGTGTGTATGTGTGTGTGTGTGTGTGTGTGTGTGTGTGTGTGTGTGTGTGTGTGTGTGTGTGTGTGTGTGTGTGTGTGCGTGCCCATGTGTGATAGCAAGTTGTGTGCTGGTGTTTATCCAAGCAGTGCTATCAGCTCACACAGGTGTGTTAAATGTTTTTTTCCATGCTGGTCATCTTGGGGGGTCAATAGTTTTCAGACTGAACAGATTTGTTTTTAGGTCTGTCCAGAAGATAAAACTCTTACGTCAATCACTGCTGTTTGCAAGATGTTCAAAATCTCACTTGTTGACTGAGATTCCTGGGGAGTTGAAGGAAGGGCTGGTCCTGTTGTTTGAGGATTTATACCTTCTGTATTTGTTGCAGCTCTGTGTGTCAACACTCTGTCTGCAGTTTCAGGGAAGCGTTTATTGTGCTGTCCATCTAAACACCGCTGTGTCTATAAACATGTTCTACTCGTGTAAGACAAGATGGTGGCCTCATGATGAGAGAAGGTAAACTGCTACAATGAGAAACTGATTAAAAATAGCAGGAACCAGGATGTGACCGTATATATAACATGAAACATACGTAACATGAAACATATCTGACATGCAGAACACATAAAACACAGGAAACAGAGGAAACATACAACAGAACATACATAACAGACAAAACACATTGAAAACACTTAACACATGAAAAACAGATAACAAATGTCAAACATAGTGAAGGTGTCTGTCCCCTGAAACTTAAAGATGGCTCCACAGAAGAGGAGCCTGATAGTTGCAGGCTCTGCCTCCCATTATACTGTCAGAGACTCTAGAAACTTTTAATGAGCTGTGTTTCGGCAGCATAGAAGTAAATTTGAGCTCTTTGAGATGTGATGGAAATTGATCATTAAGAGCTTTGTAGGTGAGGAGGATTTAAAATTCTATTCCTGATTTTACTCTGAGCCAGGACAAAGTAGCTAACACTGGGGAAATAACCTTTTTCTAATTGCTGTTAAAAACACACACCAGTGAGAGTTTTTAGAGAATTGTTAGAGAGGCCTAATTGCAGGAATTACAGTAACCTGGCATAGAAATAACAAGTGTGTGGCTTTTCTGCTTCTTTTAGAGTAGAAGTATCTGACTTTTCCTATGATGGGTTAGGTAGGTCAACGAAGACAGTGATATTTGCTGTATGAGGGAGGTGAAGGACATATCATGATCAGTGGTGTGAGACACCAAGCTAATACTACCCAAAGTAGCTGGATCAATAGATAATCTGGCCTCAACTACTTCCTGTCTGTCTGTGTTTATTTCTCAGGTGACATTCCCTGTGAGGATCTTTAAGCTGATGGGCGTGGAGTCTCTTCTTGTGACGAACGCCTCTGGAGGAATCTGTCCCGACTTTAAAGTTGGTGACATCATGATTATCAAAGACCACATCAACCTGCCAGGATTCGCTGGACAACATCCGCTGTGTGGACCCAACGATGAGCGGTGAGACAGGAGGACAGACAGACAGAACCTAGAAAGTTGTAGGTTCTTTCAAGTTCAGGTGAGAAGAAGCGCTCCAGGTTACAGGACGCTGTAAATGTCTCTGTCTGTCTGCAGGTTTGGGATCAGGTTTCCCTGCATGTCTGATGCGTACAGTAAAGATCTGAGGCGTCTGACGCTGGATGTCGTCTCTGAACTTGGCTGCAGTGATTTTGTCAGAGAGGGAGTTTACTGCATGGTGAGCGGCCCCAATTTTGAAACCATCGCTGAGGCCAGAATGCTGCAGATCCTCGGCTGTGACTCTGTGGGTAAGACAAGACAGACATGAGGAGAGACAGACAGACTGTCCCCAGTAAGTGGTCATCGAAGGCCTCCTGATGAGATCATTAATAATTGACTAGTTTTAATGAGCCTCATTAGTGAGTCAGCAGGGAGAGCAGTGGTTGGTTTTCTATGAGATGTTGATTAAATCCAAACTTTCATCTCTGTGTTTATAGAATGTTCACATTACTGCTGATGCTTTGATAGACTCTTATGCAGCCTGTCTTTTCTGTGTCTCATTAAACCAGTGGAATACACAGTACTATCCAATTTCTGTCTGTGCATACAAACACTGTAGGGAGTTTGTATGTATGCAATGGTATGGGTCCATCAGGAGGAAAATCTGTGTCCTGAGAAAAAATCCTGGGGTTTGAGGACATGATGTTTTGAAATGACTCTATAGGTCCTTAAGAAGATTCTATGATCTTTGAGGACATTCAATGTATGCAGGGTGTGAGGTTTTATAATGTTCTAGGGTTCATGGGTCTGTAATATGTCCTTTATAAGGGTCTTGAGTCTATAAGAACAGTTTAGGCTCTTTTATAGACGGTGCAGTTGAGTTCTCAGTAGAACGTTCAAATAAAAGGTGAGTTTTAGCTTTTATCTTCCAGAGCAACAACACCCATTTAAGGACCATTATAAATAGAATCTGGATGATCAGAGGTCTCAGCTCCATTCCCTCAGCAGCAGATCGAAGAATGAGCACAGAATAGATTCTTCCGGAAGCAGAACATCAGCAGGTTCTCATTAAAAAATGTCTTCTGATTAAATATTAATGAGACGGAGTGGAACCCTGGGAACTCAACAACCTGATGAATACAATAACGATGCTTAATGAGTTCTGCTCTTCTATCATGCTGATATTAGAACTACAGAGAACACTTTACAGAACTCCTTTGATATCACGTTAATTATAATTAATGAGGTTTCATCATCTGTTGAGGAGGAACAGAGGCCAGTGACAACACAAACAACCTGCTATAAACGATCATATTTTATCACTTTTATTATAAGTTATTTGTTTATTCTTTTTAATTTGCACAGGCAACAGTTAAAGTGAAGTTTAGAATTTCATGAGGAGAATTAATTTATTTTCATCATTTTGTTTTTCCTTTCTGTTCCTGTCCTGCTCCTCAGGTATGAGTACAGTTCCTGAAGTGACCGTGGCAAAACACTGTGGACTCCGAGTTCTTGGTCTGTCGCTGATCACCAACATGGTCAGTTTTCAAAGTAACAGCAACTGTCTGTGACGACTGTGTGACAACTATGTGTAACAACTGACAAATGGTTGATGAGTTTGTGATGACTGTGTGATAACTGTGTAATTACTGTTTGCAACGCTTTGACAAATGTTTGATGTTTCTGTGATAACTCTGATAACTGTATGCGGACTTCGTGACAAATGTGTAACGACTGTTTGCAACTGACAAATGTTTGATGACTGTTTGACGAGTGTGTTTTTCCTGTAGGTGTCTCTGGACTACAGTCGTGAGGAAAAGGTTAACCACGAAGAGGTTCTTCAAATTGGTAAAATGAGAGCGGAGGTTCTGCAGAAACTTGTCATCATGCTGATCAGTCGTTGCCAGCAGCAGAGCATCAACAAAGATTAGCATCATCAACGCACACTAACATCATCAACACACGCTAAAGTCATCAATACACACTAATATCATGTCATATCAAACCCATTACCCCTATGTCCTGTTAATTATGTTACTTTCAGAATAAATTTCAGTTGTAAATGTGTATACCTTTCTGCTGATGTTGTGTTCAGGCAACTAAACTGTGATCTCACAATAAAAGTTTCCTTTAATGACTGAAGACTGTCAGGACAAAATGACTGATGACTGTGAAACATCTGTGAAGACTGACGGCATAATGAACTGTTTATATTTATTTATATAGTTGTTATGTACAGCATGAACATGCCTGAATTTTATGTTTCTCACTCATGAAAATCTGTGCAATCTAAAGATTTTTTCTTCCCTTCAGGTATGAGAATTATTTTTCAGGTGCACTTACTGGATTTTTTATTGCATCAAACTCATCTTGAACCCTTGTGTGGTTCAAATGTTTTTAATCTTCAGTTATGCATTTTTTTTCTCTCGCCAGCTCCTGAAGGTTGGAGTGATTTCACCCTTTCACCACCTGTTAATTAGTTCATGATGATTGACAGCCCCAAAAGCCCCGTGATTGGCTGGCTGGTCTGCTTCATCACCAGGCGATGAAGGCTCAGAGCCAACTTCCTATTTGTTTGCTGCAGGTGTGATTGACAGCAGATGGAGAGCAAGAAAAACATGTACTGTAAACGACTAAGAGGGAGGAGACGAGGCAGAGAAGGAAAATCTCATTAATAAATCTACCTTATAGTCACCACATCTGCAGCAGTCGGTCCACACACTGACAGACAGACAGACAGACAGGTGTATAGACAGGTGTACAGGTGGTCTCACCTGCTGCTTCTGAGTCGCTCTGCAGCAGTTGGTGTTAGGAACCCTGCTGAGGGCCAAAGCTTTTTATTTCCCACCATGAGGAGAGAGAGACACACAGACAACACCGAGGACAGAACATCCAACATCCAGTCTGCTCCCAGTAATGTCCAGTCCGCTCAGTAACATGCAGTCTGCTCCCAGTTCGGCCAGCTCCCTCCTGCAGGCAGTGGAGATCTCCGCCTCTCAGTTTCTGGACATCTTTCATCATTATGACAATGACGGTAAATCTGTAACCTTTAACCTGTCACATGATGGCATCAATGTTCTGATATAGTAGTTATTGAGAGTTGTCTGTAGTAGTAGACTGTAATAGACTGTAGTTGTCTGTAGTTGTTTGTGGTTTTTTGTAGTCGACTATAGTTATCTGTATTTTTTGTATTAGATTTAAATTGTCTGTAGTTGGTTGTAGTAGACTGTAGTTTTATGCAATAGACTGTAGTTCATGTTGATGAGAGACTGGAGAAAGGAATACATATTGAATATTAAATATATGAGTCACCAGAAGGTGGCAGTGATGCACCATTAAACTGGTGCCATTGATAATAATTATAAGAATGACCTGATGTCTGTCAGGAAACGGCTTCATTGAAGGCAAAGAGCTGCAGAGTTTCATCAGAGAGCTGCAAGAAGCTCGACAGCAGGCGGGACTGGTGAGTCACCTGTTCACCTGGTCAGTCTGCCTTTAATCAGTTCATTAACCTGTTCATTAACCTGTCAAAAACTGAAAATTCATTCATAATTGTTTGCCTCAGACATTTCTTGTGTCTCCAAAACTTTATAAACAACATGATTGATTAATTGCAAATATAAAGATGTCTATATGTTTTTCTTTGTGATGATAATCAATTTATTTATTACTTCCGCCAAGGAGGTTATGTTTTAGCCAATGCTTGTCTGTCTGTCTGTGTTTAGCAAATCATTTTTAAAAATTCTGGATGGATTTTCATCACACTCACTATGCCAGAGACACTAAGAGAGGACTTTGACGAGTCTTTGGCTGCATGTTATGGATCAAAATTGCAGTCGATTAATGCCTGCTGCTGGATAAACAGAGACTAAATGACAAAAATAATTAATACTTTACATCAATAACCACTTAACTGGTCTTTATACCTGCCTTAAAGTGTGTTAAGAACTGTTAATATACTGGTTATTAATGATAAATCATGAGTCTGCAGGAAGACTGAAACTGTTTGTGTTTCAGGATCTGACGGATCAGATGAGGCAGTTTGTGAGTGAATATGAGGAGTCGTCAGACCGGAGGATCGGACTTGTGGAAGTTAGTTCTGTGTGATGTTTGAATCTTCATGGATCAGCAACATTCTTAATGATTTAATATTCAGATGTGGATTGTGTTTGACCTTTGACCTGTGATTCTACAGCTGGTTCAGATCCTTCCCACGGAGGAGAACTTCCTGTTGTTTTTCAGACAGCAGCTGAGCTCCTCCTCTCAGTTCCTGCAGGTATGTTCCTGATGACTTCCCTGATCCTTCACAGCTTCATTATGGTCTTCAAGTCAAATCAGTTTTATTTATAAAGCACTAAATCATAACAAATTTATCTCTATATATATTTGTATATAACTAATCATCGGATTATATATATATGAACAAATAAATACAGACTAGAAACATCAGAGCATACATACATGCAGTTCTACAGATTCTCTCTTAATAACAGCTCAGTTCACTAACTGATTCATCATTTTTGTCATGTAGAGTTGAAAGTATGTTTTCATCATGTTTCTATGTGTTCTTCATGTTTTCTATATGTTTTCTTGATGTATTTCTACATTCTTTCCTCATCTTTTTCTTTGGTTTTCTTTAGGTTTTTCTTTGGTTTTCTGCATGTTTTCTACATTCTTTCTACATGGTTTCTTCTTCAAAATATTCTGCTTGTTTTCTCATGTTTTCTGCAATTTTTCTGTAAAATTGCAGACAATATGCAATTTGTTTTCAGTCTGTTTTCTAAATATTTTTTACATTACAGTTTTCATACAGTTTTCCTATGTTCTCCTGTCTTTTCCTGCACGCTAAACACGTGTGTCTGAAGACATGGAGACATTATGATGTTGACCACAGTGGCTACATTGAGGCAGATGAGCTGAAGGTGAGAGGTGCATGCTGGGATTGTTTTCATTGTTATGCAGTTATAGCTGTGATACACTAAGACATCATAATTATTTCAAGAAAACATAGATTCATATGTCTAGCTGATATGATGTGATGGTAATTGTCCTGCAGAACTTCCTGAAGGATCTGCTGCTGAAAAACCAGAGAGCATGTGACCCGAAGAAGCTAGATGAGTACACAGCAGCAACTGTAAGTACTGTAGTAATACTTCAGTAGTACTCTCAAAATACTCTGTGCTATTACAGTAATAATGCTCAAATATAATCATACACTAGTACTACTGCAATATAATATGGTTCAACACTATAGTAACATTAGTAATGCAGTGTAGTTACACTACAGTAGCTGCACAATACTGCTATAACACTATAATAATAGTGCAGTAACACTGTAGTAATAGTGCAGTAATATTGTAGTAATAGTGTAGTAATAGTGCAGTAATACTGTAGTAATAGTGTAGTAATAGTGCAGTAATACTGTAGTAATAGTGTAGTAATACTGTAGTAACACTGTAGTAATACTGTAGTAACACTGTAGTAATACTGTAGTAATAGTGTAGTAATACTGTAGTAATAGTGCAATTTATAGTAAACGGTCTTTATAGATTCTGAATCAGGTGTCTTTTTTCCAGTTGAAGATTTTTGATTCAGACGGTGATGGAAAACTCTGCTTGGCAGAAATGGCCAGGTATGTAAACTAGTGTCTCCTGGCCTAGACATATATGTAGTGGTCTAAACTGGTCTATACTGGTCTGTTGTCTTGTCTGCAGGTTGCTGCCTGATGAACAGAACTTCCTGCTCAGGTTTGAGGTAAAGTCTGTGTTTTTATTATTCATCAAATGTTTTTTCATCTTTTCTTTTTCATAGATGTAACAAAAAGGATAACATATTCATTCAAATTCAATATAAATCATATTAAATCCTCTCTCTTTCTCTGTTTGTCTCTCAGGGAATAAAAATGTCCAGACGTCAGTTCAACAGGATCTTTGATCTCTATGATCAGGTCAGTCAAACTGTTGAGAGCAATTGTTGGTCTGATGGGGACGTACAGAAGAGTGTTTCCTGTTTGTCTGCCGATACTTTAAATGAGCACAGACTCAGTTCACTGTCTCAGTAACATGATGCATCATATATTCATTGCACAAACAGTATGATTTCAAAATAATTGTGACACAGAGGATTATTATTGTTCATACTGATGTTCTGAAAACTGCAGCACAGCCTATGTGTGTAAATGTGTGAAACAGAATGGTTTTATGACAATATCATAAAGAAACTGGAGGTGTGGTTGTTTACCTGTAAGGAGGCTCTGATGAAAGATACTATCCACATGTCGGCCAGTTGCATTATGGGAAATGTAGGAATCTATCTTGTGTGTGTGTGTGTATGTGTGTGTGTGTGTGTGTGTGTGTGTGTGTGTGTGTGTGTGTGTGTGTGTGTGTGTGTGTGCGTGTGTGTGCGTGTGTGCGTGTGTGCGTGTGTGTGTGTGTGTGTGTGCGTGTGTGCGTGTGTGCGTGTGTGTGTGTGTGTGTGTACGTGTGTGTGTGTGTGTGTGTGTACGTGTGTGTGTGTGTGTGTGTGTGTGTGTGTGTGTGTGTGTGTGTGTGTGTGTGTGTGTGTTTTTCAGGATGGCAGTGGATTCATGGATGAAGCAGAGCTTGACATTCTTCTGAGAGATCTGTGTGAGAACAACAAGAAGGTCTGAACTTTTTAGATATTTGAATCTCTTTTTATTCTAAGTATGTATATATGTATGATGTATGATGTATGTGTGTGTGTGTGTGTGTGTGTATGTCAATGGTTCTTTAACATTAACACAGAGTGTTAGTGAGGATCTCTGTTTGTCAGAAGCAAACATGAAAACTGAAGGTTTTCCTTGAGGACAACATACGTTTGTTTGTGGTTCTTCTGCAGGTTCTGGTCTCTGCAGATATTCCCCTCTATCATTTGTCCATCATGCAGTTATCAGATGGAGGGAAACTGTACCGCAGTGAGCTCGCTCTGCTGCTCTGTGACAAAGACTGAAACCGCTCCATACTTTCATGTTTCTCCTGTTTTATTTATCAAATCATGAAAAACTTTGATTCCTTCTCTGTGATTGGTACGAATATGTGTGTTTGCTTCTGTAATAAATGTAAAAAAAAAACTAACTTTTCCTTTCTCACCTGTTCACTGTGTCAGTTTCATCTTGAAGTTGTTTCATTGCTGTTTTCAGTCTAATAACACAATGACATCATGTCTGTATGCTTTATATAATCTGTGATTTCATGTTCAACATGTGACTGTGGACATCAGGTGATAAAATAAAAGCATGAACAGAGCTGCACGGTGTGGTGAATATAATAACGAATGGGGTCAGAGTGTGGAAAGACAACCAGGCTTATTTTTTTCAGAAAAAAAAAACAGAGCTGCTAGCATGTTAGCTTTAAGTTTGTTTAATCCAAAGGACAATAAATCAGCCAATTAGGTTGCTTGTGATTCATCAGTATTAATAATATTCCTAACTTAACTTAATAGGGCAGTGCCTGTCTTTGATCCAAAAATATACATTTTAAAATGTAAATATATATAAAATATATACAGACAGAGATTTGGTGCATTATAGATATAGTCACAGTCTGAAATAGTCCAACATGCTAGCAGAGCTGACTATTCCAGCCTTTTTTTCCAGAATATTGTTTTATCTTAAAATAATATATCTTGTCTCCATTAGCAGTCCTGTCAATCCGCTGCCAACTAATAAACAGTTACAAACAAACAGAGATTGAGTGCCTTGATGACAGCTGTTCCACCTATGAGAGGTGGAGTCACACAAAGGTAGGCTCACTACAATCACAGTCTTTCCTTTTACTTTGAAGGGCAATTTGTACTAACAGGAAGAGGCAGAGTCAGCTGGATTCTTCGTCAGATGTTACACCTGCTGAGACCTGAACACACTGATCCAGATCTCAGCAGCTTCCTTCAATCACAGACTGTATAAATAAAGTCTCTGTATAGGCAGGAGGTCAAAGGTCAGCAGGCTGAGAGACCTTGATGATGTTTGACCTTTAGGATTCATCCAGTTGTCGACCTCTGTGTCCGTCATCTGTTGAGCTTCTCATCAAACCTTCAAAGATAGAAGCAGAAAGAGATCGATTACTAGAAAATCACTGAGTGCAGACCTCTGCCAAGCTGTGCAGGTGCAAGATATCACCACTAGGTGGCCCCCAACAATGGAGCCTGTTTGAAGGTCCATTTACCGCAATGTTACCAGACAACACAAATTCAAAGTGATCCAGAGACCAGGATTTACTCCACATCATTACCAAAATGTAATCATCTGTTCATTGTACCATTCCTAACATTCACTGAAAGTTTCATGAAAATCCATCCAGAACTTTCTGAGTGATCTTGCTAACAGACAGAGTCCCGCCCTGTGTTTTCTCATTCACAGAACTTGCTGCAGTGCAGCTACTACAAGGAGCCTTCGGTTGCTGAGGGTCCGATGCTGTCCTGGTTCACTCGGAGGCTGCAATGGATCCCGTCACCTCCATATACACCACTATTCAATATATTTATGTCATCTATTTAATGTCATATTCAACTTTTCCAGTTTGAATATATTGTTTCCATCCTATGCACTTCATCTATTTTTTCAGGAGTTTAAGTACAGGGGATATTGTGTTGTATAAACTGTAAAGCCCATTGGGGCAAATCTGTGATTTGTGATTCTGGGCTATACAAATACAATTGACTTGACAGACAAACTACTATTTACTAAACCAGCAGCAGTTTACAGAGATCGTTAGAGAGACAGAACAGTGGTGATCAGTAGAGTCACTAGAAGCTCAGTATTATCAGTATAATCCAGGTTCTTACTGGCGGATGGCATCAGGGATCTGCAGCCGGTCTGTGGGGATGAACTGCGAGAGCCCCTCCAGACTCTGGATGAACCGAATCTTCCTGCTGAACTTCTCACTGTTGACAACAGGTCAAGGGTCAAAACAGGTCAAAGGTCAAATAATAATAAATGATGACGTGTGCGTGTGTTGCTGACCTGATGAAGGGTTTGACCACAGTGATGAGAGCTTTGATGTACCAGGCCGGATGGACGATCAGCAGCCCCTTCAGGTCCTTCTTCAGCCTGGAGACAGACAGGAAACGCCATGGAAACAAGCTTCTTTTGCCTTTTAAACATTTCTTTAAAGGAATTGTGCAACAGCTAATATGAAGTCAGATTTCTGTCTTTATTGCATGTAAGAAAATCAATTATCTGAAAGAAAGAACAAATATAAATATAGCAAATATATACATATATATGACTAAAAAAGTTTGAAAGAAAAAGTATTTTCTCACAGATTAAAAAACATGTTAATTTGAGAAAATTAAAGAAAAAAATCATTTCAAATATTATTTTTTTGCTATCTGTGTGAAACCATTTTCTCCAAATAAATGTACTTTTCTCAATACATTCTTCTTCTCTCTCTCAAAACCTAAAGTTGCTGTCGATTATTGAATTTGTTTCCTCTCCTCTTTTCTTCCTGGAGATGTAAAATGTGACGGTGCTGTCAGTGTACCTCCTGTCGATGGAGGTGTAGCACTGGTGGAGCCACCTGATGGCCGGCAGTTTGTTTCTGGGAGACATGGCACACAGGTAGACGAGCAGGTAGTTCTCAGAGACCATCAGATCTAACGTCCCCACGATGTACCTGCAGGTCAACAAACACACACATGATAAGTCGAGTCATTTTATGTGAACCTTTATAAAGTCTGTTCAGTAATACAACATCTCCTGCCTTTAGACCCTTGAATCGAATAGGGAAACACACACACACACATACAAACACACACCTGAACAGGTTGTCCATGACGTACTCATAGTCCTCCACCGTGTTCTCTGGCAGATAGCACGATGTGAACAGGATGATGGCGTTCATTCCGTCTCCATAGTAACCTGACAACCAGTCAGAATTACATGATGAGTGTTGCAAACTGAATGAAATAACACCTCAACATATTAAAAATTGGTTTCCATGATGTTCAAGAGGAGCGGCTGCACTAAGATTCTCCTGAAATCAATCAATGATTATTCCTAACCCTAACCCGGGTTTCAGGTGAGTGTGACCTCTGACCTCCATGTGACAGGACCTGCAGGTAGGGTTCCAGGACGCTCATGTTCACGCGGTATTCCTGACCGGAGATGCAGAACTTTCTCCAGCGGCGTCCTCTGCTGTCCACCTGGTCCAGCTCCATCAGACCCATCTCTGACTGCTCCACCGGGCTCCTGACCACACCTCCGGCCCCGCCCCTCGCCATCCGTGGAAGGTCATCTGTCACAGAGGTGAGAGGTCAGCTGGTGTCTGTCTGTCTGTCTGTCTGCCTGTCTCTGACTGTCTCACCTTCCCACTCGAGGTCATGTGTGCTGTCGGGCAGCGTCCCCGTCTCACTGTCGGACGGCATCTCCAGGGCCTCCAGGTTGATGTCTAGCGACAGCGTCTCGTCCGCCGCCGACAGCGCTGCAGCAGAGAAGCCGTCGTTGCTCTGGTCGTGAGAGTCTCTGCCACTGAGCGTCAGGCTGAGAGACGGGGCCGCCAGGCGCTTCTTAGCCCCGCCCCCAACAGGACCTGAAAGGGCGAGGGTGGTGGGCGGGGCTAAAGGGAGCAGAGAAAGATGAAAGAGATTTAGATGCTTTAATATCTTATTGCCAGCACAGTAAAAATCCTGCATTTAATTCATCTAACAAACCTGAATTATAAAATAAATTCTACTTTTATTTTTTTGTATGTGAAGGAAGAAAAAACATGATCAAGTTTTCAAAAACTCAAAAATAACTCAAATATATATATTTTTAAATATATTAACTTACATTTCAAAATATTAAAAAAAAATTTGTTTCTAACAGTTAATTCTCACAGTAATATTATGTTTGGGAAGAAAATTCATTTATAGAAAATAAAATTATTATTCTGATAAAATATGTAAATCAGCTCAACATGTGGAAGCTCAGCAAAAATATTATTTTAGTTTTAATATTCATCTTCTCTTCTTGTTTGAGCTTCATATTGTTTTTAAACTTGTTTAAATAAAGTTTTCCTGCTCACTTGCTGACAGAACCTCGGCCTCCTCTGGATTCCCAGAATCCTCTGGGAGTGGCCTGCAGGGAACATAAAAATGTGATGTTATTAGGAAATAGTAAATAAACAAAATAAATACTAAAATGAAATTGTTACAACATGTGATTTACAAATGTTTTTGTTAAACAATAATTTAGTAATAAAATGAACATTATAACAAAACTATCTTCTAATAACAGGAGAGAATTTACAACAAGTGATCAGATTAGAACAAGAACATTTGTTGTAATGTTCATGTGTTCATGAGAAAGGGCTTGAAGTAGATGAAGTCAAGAAGATGAAGTTTCCTGGTGAAACAGAAACATTCAATGTCTGGTAATAAACAGAAATTTATGTTATAACTGAAACTGTCTTATTATAATATGAACAGAATGGAAGTGGTGACACTGCTGATACTTCACTAGATATCACTGCACTGATTATTATTATTAAAGATCAGTTTCTCCATCATAATGTCAGTTAGGAAACTGTCAGGATTGTTTGATAACATTTTATAATAGCCAACGTAATTAAATGACGAATTGATAATTAAACTTTATTTATAGTTAGTTTCGTTTATAGTTATGTTTCTGTTTGTTAATGGTTAACAATGTGTTTTACTGATTGTTGTAGGGTTAATAAATGCTTTGTAAAGCATATAACTATGTTTAAAATTAAACTACATACTGTATAAGATGTTATACAGAAGAAAGTTACTGTTAAAGTAACATTTTCATTATCAAGTAAAGTTCTATTGGAAGTTGCAAGCCAAATATTATCCATTCATAAATAATCAGTGTGTGTCTATTAAGCATTTAACAACAGCCCAATAACTATTTATTTACCATTTATTAATAGTGAAAAGTGTTACCATGCATTTAGAACATAAAGGTATTTTATATTTTGGTTGAACAGCAGCTGCAGTGAACATGAGCCTGCAGCAGGAAGTCACACTCTGCAGAAACCTGCTCTGATTGGCTGCAGAAAGTCAAATAAGAGCGTGTTTGAGTTAATGTGCAGCTTCACAGAGCTGCTGCTGCTGCTGCTGCTCAGAGAACAAGAAACAGTTTGTAGATGTTGACGCAGGTGTATCAGCCTCCAGCGACAGAAACTGAGCCCAGATAAGCTGAGCAAACATCTGAGCTGCTGTTTAACTCAGATCTGGAGAAAGTCAAAGTACTAATACAACTACTGTATTAATCAATATCTTTACATGTTAAAAGTATTTAATACATTTCTCTTGGTTTTATTTGTCTTTGTATGCTGTTTGTTAGTTTTTCAGGTGAACATGATGGAAACTGATTTTTTCTCCTGACAGAATAAAACATCTGGATTCACCTCCAGGTAAAGGTGTTGTTTTGGGTATAAACAGCTGTTACCTGGGGAAGCCGTCGTCCTGCCACTCCTCCCTCAGCTCCATGTCCTGGATGTTGCTGTGGGGGTCTGAGGCCCCTACAGGAGCCCTGCAGGGACAAAACATGGACAGACAGCACTTCACATCAATCCAAAGAACCAACTCAAAGAATCATCCTGCTGTTTCTCTATATTTCAGAGATGAAACTTCAGGGTTTTGTTGATGTGAAGTTCAGAAGTTGTGATGTGCATAAATTTATCAAAGAACTTCAGTACAAACAGATGAAGTCGTAACTAACAGTTATTGTTATTATTATTGAATTATATACTGATTATTTTCTTGATTAATGGTTTGAAAGATGCTTGTTATAGATCATACAGACCAATGAAATAATGTCAATGGAGGGATGTAACACAGTCAAGTAACTAAGTAAGTAAAAGTTAATACAACGTAATATTAGATTTTTCTTCTGATTTACAGTTAAATATAACACTAAACAGTTCCATTTTCCATCATAATTACTTTTATTTTTGATACTTTAAATACATTTTGCTGCCGATAGATCTCCATGTTTACTTGAATACAAATTTTAATTTAATTATTGTAGTTGTAATGGAGTATTTTTCCATTGTGGTACTGCTACTTCAGTAAAAGATTGAAGACAGTACTTCTACAACTACTGGTTGATTTCATATATAAGAAAATCCTGAGAAGCTGGAACCAGAAATATTTGTTGTTTGTGCATGTAGACACACACACACACACACACACACACACACACAGCATTTTCGCCACTTTAGGAATGTTCCTGACTTCCTGTTGAACAGAAGGAAGTGATCAGCTGACTCACCTGTCAGCTGTGAGCAGGTAATTCTTCAGCAGCTTAATCCAGTAAAATCTGAGCAGGTGAGACTGAAAAAACCTGACTGACTGCTTCTCTGCTCTGATTCTGGCTGTTCTTAGATACACCTGCTGCAGGTAAGGAGGGGCGGGGCCTATTGTTCCTCTGTTTGTTGCTATTGAAGCAGAATACTGGGTCACACCCACTCAGGTAACCACACCTGTGTATGTGTGTGTGTGCGTGTGCGAGGTCACGGGTGAAGGAGATCTGGTTCTTCAGGTGAAGGGTTCATGTTTCGTCTGTGCTGCCTTCAAGATCCAGCTGGGAAACGCCAGCGCTGAAACATCCACCTGGTACCGAAACACTGTAGAATGCGGAATTCTTACAGGGTTTCAAGGATTCTTGAAAAAGGGTTCTAGATTTTCTTTAAAAGGTTGGATCTTGAGGATACTTCACTGGAGCTTGAAAGGAGTGATTAAGAGCCTTCAGCGTTCTTTAATGTTTTTTTGTGGCTTCAGTTACTCGAGGAGGAACAAGATTCCAGCGATCTTCAGAGGTGCTTTAGAGGAGTTTTAGGTTCTTTAAAAAGTTCCTGTTTTTCATAAGATTCTTGAAGACGTTCTACAGATGGTGGAATATCCTCCAGGATTCTTTAATTAGTTCCAGGTGGAACACAATCAAAGACAAGGACCTGACTAGTCTTTAATCTCATTTTAAATTGAGTCACTGAAGCTGAACTGTGAGGAACCGAAAAACTGATCAACGAAAAGTGATCAGTGAAAAGTAAGAATCAGAGATTCTGAGCATAACATGACAGCACAGTTCAGTTTAAAGAGGAAAAAAACACATCATGAACATCTGGACACATCTGGGCAGCCACAGCAGACAGGAAGTCAACTGACATCACTTCCTGGTGAACAGTGAATGCACCACAGAGACCCCTTCACTGACAGGAGGAACGAGTGTCAACAGCAAAAAAAAAAACTGCAAAATTCATCAACTTCCCCTTTCTGAGAGTTTAGGAAACACACACACACACACACACACAATAGTACTAAATATTTAACGTACCTGTCTGTGTGCTCGGTGGGGGAGCTCATGATGTCACAGTGATGTCACGATGTCTTCTGACCAGCATGTGTGAGCTGCTGGACATCGGTGTGTGTGTACGTATGCGTGTGTGTATATGTGTGTGTGTCGATGTCACCACTTCATCTTCCTTCTCGCTCTCGCTCTGTGGGAGTTCCCATTTCGAGTCAATGGGACTCACCCACCTCGTTCTGTCTCTGCTCAACTGGTTCAACTACATTTCACAGCACAGATGCAGTCGCCTGATTGGATTAAATTTACCTGGTCGGTGCAGACAGGTGAAACAGAAGATCAAATTCCTTCTGATGCCTTCATTTTAACCAATCAGCTGCTGGGGCTATTTAAATCAACTGAGTCCTACTGCCACCACTTCCTGCCCTGACCAAAACATATATCATCATTGTGACTGAACTATACTCAAAGAAATGTTTATCAAAAGTCAGAACTTTGAATCAGCGTCTTAAAAAACAAGAAATGATTTAGAGGATTTGACATGTCATAATACTGATTTATTGATTGATTCAAAGTGAACCTAAAAATGTCTCAGAAATATAGATTATAGAACAATTTGATTTAGTGCCTTGACACGAACACATCAATATGATCTTATCGCAGGAGAGTTCTCTTGATAGAGCTTAATATTAAAGCTTAATACAAATAATAAAAAGCTTAATATTAAGCCTCTCAATGTGAACTTTTGGTTTGTAATTTGATTATTTCAGAATGATAATTTAAAAAGTCAAAAATGCTTCTTAAACTTACGCTTTATTTAATATCTGAGAAGTTTGGCGTTAACAAGCTGTTGTTTTCCTTTTTATTTTAAAGTCAAAACTTACCGTTTATCTTAATTTTGACATAAAGCCAAAAAGTGGTTTTACATCTTATCATTAACATATTAATTATTATTCAGACATCAGTGTTTGATGATCGATTCTCAACATTTTGCATTTTAAGCTGAAGAGGCTCAACATTTTAAAGTATCCTAAGTCTATTCTTTTGACCATTAACATAAACACAACATGAAAACATCCTTCAGTGACCTATGACCTCTCTTGTAGCCCCACCTCAAGGACAAATGTTCATTCTTTTGGATATCGATTCAAACAGAAAACTTTAAAAAAAAAATATTCAGTTTCCAACACTCCACTTTAATTTTTCATCGGTTCAGTTTAACTTTGTAAAAAAAACAAAAATAAAACTGATTGTCTCCGGATATTCACTTCCTGCTGTTTCTCACATGCAGCAGCAGCAGCAGCAGCAGCTCTCAGCCTGAAACTCTGTGTACCATCACAAATTCATCTAATTTTATTCATCATTACTTTTTTAATTTTGTAAAAAGATATTTAGTTGTTAAATTAAACTATTAACAGCTTCAACAGATGCAAATAGTTTGAACATGTTAGTTTGTACCGTGTGTAACTTGTATGCGTCTTCAAAAGTGCACTATAAATAAAATTAATTATTATTATATTATTAGTAAAGGGTGTACTGTCATCTTGCTGCAGTGCTGCTTCAACAGCATGACACAGTAATGTGAAGGTTGTAATAAACCATGAGAAAATTCACCACACAGACTCACTGACTTTGTGGGCACGTTCCTGGGAATCTGCGAGTGCTAAGAGCTATCAAGTCCGCATGGGACCTCAAATGGACTCTTTGTAGACTCCCAGAGAGTCTCCTTAGGGTGCAGACTTCACCAGACTTTGTTCAGAAAATTTGTTATAGTCTTGGGGGGGGGGTGTGGGTTATGGAAGTTATTAATGCTTGAAAATCCTACAAACCTGTAATGTATACATAGTGAATACTTAATAAAAAATACCTTGATAAGAAAAAAAAATACTTATAAACCCAATGTAAAAAAAACAAAACCAATTATTACTATCAATAATAAAAATAATTATAATAATCATAATAAGCATGTCAATTATTTGCTTTGGATGACAGTTGATTTTTTACACTTGCTGTATAAATTAATTGTTGTAATGAGGTATATAGTACACACAGAATAACAAGCATAGGCAAATAATGCGGATTTGTTCATTATGATCTGATAAATTACAGACAGTCAGTTACCCTGTTTTAGCCTTTTTCCTTATGTTGTAACTTCCCGTTGCTGCAAACCCATCACTTCCTCCTTCTATTTCACAATAAAAGCTTTTCAGTGGTCTGTGGACAGAATCTCTTAAAGGATCGGTAACATGACGTTTCCTTCCATGAATCCACTCGGTTCAGAAAGGATGTGAAGCCACCCAGAAGAAAAAACATCTGAGGTTTAGAGAAAAAAAGTTGTAAAGTTACGAGAATACTCTCTTTACAACAGTTTTTTTAATTACGACTTTTTCTTGAATTATTTAACCTTTTACAATTTACTTATTTTACTTAAAAATATAACTTTTTTAAAAATTCTGACATTTAAAAAAAATATTCAAAATTTTCTACTGATCGCATTAAGCTTTAATTGAAGTGAATCAGAAAATATTTGAAAGACTGAAACGTCATATAACCGTAACTTTATTGTGAAACATCAACAGGAAGTGGGTTTGTGACGGAACGCTGATGGTCACATGTCAGATCAGCCCTGATTAACAGCTGCAAACACTGTATTGAAAGCTGTTTCTTCATCATACGTGTTGAATGAAACATGTTCTCACAGCAGGAAGTGATGTCATGTGGTCATGTGGTCAGTCTTTCCTGATGGACATGAAGCTCAAACTGGATCTGTTCAGTCTGTGATTAAAAACCGCTTTCTCTTCACTCTCCGTCCGTCTGCCAGGTGGCGGTCCACGGTGCCGTCAGGTTGACTGACAGGGGACAGGTCAGAGGTCAGTCCCCTCCTCTGTCAGCCATCTTGCTGAACTTCTCTTCCAGAGCCTGGGCGCTGATGCGTGGCAGCCCAGCGTCCAGCGGACAGCCTTCCACCAGACTGTTCATCGGGGTCGGAGGAAACTGAGACTCTTCCTCCTCCTCCATTTCTCCCAAGCGACCGTCTCCCAGGCGAGAGACTCCGTCCCACTCCCGCAGGAAGTCTTTAACGATGGGGAGGACCTTCTTTCGAGAGGCCAGCCTGTTTCCTTAAAGAAACATTTACAGGCAGATTTAGTTTAAGACAACATTCAACAGTTCATCCTGACTTGACTGTTGTCATAGAAATACTGTGAAGTCGCCCTTTAATGAAATGTCTCCTGAGCTTCTGACTCCACTTCTACTTCTACTTGTGTGTGTGTGTTCACCTTGCTGATAGGCTGTGATGTGAGGATAGGGGCTGCTGATTGGACAGAGATCGAGGGCGGGGTTACGGGCCCGTTCCAGGTACTGGCTCACCTGTGGGGACAGAGAGAGAGGGGCGCATTAGTTGTCATGGCAGCTCAAACACACACAGCACAAGCAGAATGGCCTCTTTCTGTTGTATTGTTTTTTATATTTACTCAACTTTTGAACGTGAAGACAAAAATGATACCTAATTGTTAATGTACTGTTCACCTGATCTAAATAAAGTTTGAAGGGAAAAAAAAATAAAGGCAGAATGTGGAGATGACGTCAGTGGTAACCATGGTAACGGCAGCAGTGAGCTTACCTGCTCCCTGCAGGTGGTGCTGTGGCTGAACACGGCGAGCTCTCTGGTTGGCTCCTTGTTCTCGTTGAAGGAGATGGTCATCAGCAGCAGCAGCTCATAACCGAACTTCTGACAGAAGTCTGAGAGCTCCGCCTCCAGCTCCGCCCTCTGCAGGAACTCCTGACATACGTTTATTGATCATATAGAATATTTAATTTCTATAATATTAATATTATTCTTTAATATTAGAATATTTTCAAAGTAAAACAAGTGATAACTAACTAAAACAAACTGATCCTTTAATCTGAGTTCAGAATTTCTACTTTTATTTTGAGTCAAGTTACAAGTACTTTTAGTAAAGTACGTAGTACAGTATGCAGTACACTGTACTACAGTTTAAATAGTTAAACTGCATTGTATAGCACCTTTCTAATATTTGGATCATTCAAAGTGCTTTACACTACGAATTTACATTTACTCTTGCAAATTATTCATCCCACAAATTCATCAGACCTCTGATCTTCCAGTCATTGAACTTCTACCTCTAAGCCATAACCCCCCACATGTAGTAGTGTATAGTACAGTGTAGTGTTGTGAGGTACTGACTAACCTCCAGTGGGATATAGAGAACAGAGATGCTGAGATTTAAACTTCCTGAAACAGCTTTCATGTCTTTCAGCAACATCTGCTCCGTGTTCAGACCTGAGGAAAAAATATTGCTGTTAATTCTTCACAATATTATAATAATTATAATAATAATATTATTACATATTTGATCTCTACAGAATAAAATCAAATGTTCAAATAAAACCAATAGTTAGCTTTAAATACTTCAGCTAATACCATGATACACATTTTATAACAGCCATTTGTGCAACAAATGTCCACATCTTACTTCCTCCTATTCACCTGTCCACAGCCTCGGACTCACCTGAGACATCAAACTTAGCGTTCTGCAGCGCCTGGAAGAGAGTGCCCCGAGGTGGCAGGGTGGGGAACCGAGACTCCAGCGCTGCAGTGTACTGGCTGTCTTTAGGAGTCACCTTCCCCGCTGCAGGAGCCATGTTGATGCAGTCCAGCAGAATCGCAGCTAAACACAATCAGACACCAAACACACCAGATCACTTACCGATCACTTATTAATACCTTCCTCTGGAAATCAATAAGGACTACATTAAAGTAAGTGTTACCATAAAGCAGCTGAGCCAACTGCTGGTCCAGGACTTCCGGAGCTTTTTGGAGGATGCGTTCTGTTACCAAGGTAGCGCAGGATCCCACTGTCTCCACGGTAACAGCGCAGGCAGGGGAGGGTTCTCTCTCCTGCAGGTGGTGGTCAATCACTTCCACTACCGCCCCATCCAGGGCTCTGTCTGAACTGCAGGAGAGAGAGAGAGAGAGAGAGAGAGAGAGAGAGAGAGAGAGAGAGAGAGAGAGAGACTGCTGAGGCAGGTGGGATTACACTAAAGGGGGCGTGGCTACCTGAGGACCTGACTGTTACCACTAAGTAGTGTGTCATCCGGATTACCTGTTAGGTGTTGAGTCTACCTGTCAAATTTGTCAACCTGTCAGGTGAAGTGTCTACCTTTGAGGTTTTTTTTAGCTACCTGTCTGGGTGCTGCGTCTACCTGTCTGGGGTGCTGCGTCTACCTGTCTGGGGTGCTGCGTCTACCTGTCTGGGGTGCTGCGTCTACCTGTCTGGGGTGCTGCGTCTACCTGTCTGGGGTGCTGCGTCTACCTGTCTGGGGTGCTGCGTCTACCTGTTGGGAGTATTGCGTCTACCTGGGCAGGACATTGTGGTCCACCAGCGTCAGGCGCAGGCGGCCAGCTCGCTGCAGTGCTCCCAGGTCCAACTGGTCCCTGAACAGCAGGAGGTCTGGAGATAAACCAGTCTGACGCAGCAGGAAGACGTTATCTGACCGCAGCACCAGGTCGGCCTGCCGGATGTTCAGCAGCGGGACAGCGAGTGTGTCACCGCCCGCCGTCTGAAGGAGACAGGCACAACACATCAGACAGGTGTGGATGACTGAAAGAATACTAATAGATGATTGGACAGTGTCTCACCTTGGACAGGAAGTAGGCAAAGGCTAGAGCGGACACCATGGAGTCCACATCGCAGGCCTCGTTCCCCAGAACCACATGGAATCCTTTAGATTGGTCTGCGCCTGCCTGGAGGAAGAAAATCAGGATGCACAGCTGAGAGCTCTGACCAAGAAACTGATGATGCTGATCAAAACAATCAACAAACAAGTTTTTATAATTAGTTTGTATATGACATTTTTTTAAACGTGCCCTTCGTGTTTGGAGAGAATCAGAGCAGCTCTGGACACTTATGTATGTATATGTCTATGCGTACATAAACACACGCTGACATTTACAGTATATGTAGGATATCAACTAAAGAAAAAGCCAGATGAATCGTAAAGTGCATGATCCACAGAGATCTCTGCTGGCTACGTCCAGTTCAGTCCTCTTGAACTTGAATAGGGCTAAAAAATTTAAATCGTTTGGCTCTTCTAGATTTTTCAAATGTTATCAAACAGAATGGGATGGATTTTTTTCCAAGGATGATTCTGGGACAATCCGCCCTACTTGTCTCTGATTGGCTAACCCTGTATTCTCACCCTAACCTCAACTAATCTCCTACTTCATGTCTAAGTGTAACCAATCAAATCCATGCAGGGAATCAGTATGAGCCAATCAGAGACAGCGTAGGCCGGCTCATTCCAGAATCATCCTAGGAAAAAAAAACTGCGGCTGAGGGGCGGCGCCGTATCCAAATATAATTATAATATTTAAATACAATAATAAAATATAATCCACGTATAATTAAATATCCATGTACACAGACTGTGATTTTGGACGCAGCCCGGAAGTTTATTTGGGAACTAACCGGAAGTTCTGTAGTTCTGTAATTTTGCCAAATCACGGATGTGAGCTTGACAGTCCGTCCGACATGAACTGTTAGACGTTTATATGAATACAGTAGCTGTCTGAGCTAATAAGCTAACTATCTAAGCTAACAGGCTAACAGGCTCCCCGAGCCTAACACACACCCCCACCCTGTTAACGTGTGTGTGGGTTACCTCCACGGCTCGGCGGCAGCTCGTCAGAAACTCCTCCATTCCCGGTTAGCTGTTAGCTGCAAGCTAACCCGTTAACGGAGACAGCCGGCTCACCGAGCAGCGGACTGTGTCCAACACGTTACCGTGAACCTGAACGCATGACTCTTGTTAATGTTTGTGGGTAAAAGGTCATGAGACCTTCAGGGTCCCGTTTAAGGGTCGGAAATAATCCGCGCTGTTGTTTTCATGTTTTCCATGGTGCAGGATGATTTAGTGCAGTAAACCCAGCAGTAACCCAGCAACGTACAAATACTCCATTAAACATTGAATTCCTGCATAAAAAAATATTCTATTCAACAATAAAAGTGCATAAGTATTATGAGCTTTAGGTACTTAAAGAATTGTAGTAAAAGAACATATTTACATACATATAAATATTATGAGCTCGATGTAGTTAAACAATTGCAGTAAAATATGATATTATATGCTCGATGTAGTTACAGTATTGCAGTAAAAGTGCATAAGGTCAAAACCTGAAACCTTTATGTTTAAATGTGAATATCAGACATTTCGAGCAGCATTTTAGGGCAACACGACCCCTTGGAGGAATTGTATTCTGGGTAATGTAGTCAGATTTATAAGAAGTCATTTTCATGGCATTAAAATCGACATTTCCATAACAAATAATTGTAAATTTATAATTTTTTAAACACAAAATATATTTTGAAAAATATGTTAATATTTAAAAAGGTTGCAACTAATTACTTTATTATTCAATAAACTGTATAATAAACTGAATCAGTTTCTGGATTAATTGAATATTTATTAGTCTATAAAATGTCAAAAGGTGACAAATGTTTTATTTTATTTGTCCAAAAGTCCAAAACAAAAAACTAAATTTTAGACATTTAATAAAAAAAAACCTGGTGACTGTTTTAGAGGTTTTGCTTTAAAGTTATTTTCTGTCTTTAGATGTTTTTGTCACTCGGGTAGTGGGACACGTTGGTACTGAAATGTCACTTTATTGGCTGTTCCAGTATCAGCTGATGATCCTCTGAGCTAAAACATTTATTGTTAATTTCATACAGACATTTATAAAACAGCATAAATTTTATAAAACACACAAACTGTGAACTGATTTTTTCCCTAAAATCATTGCAAGAATTAATGAGTAAATGTGTATTATGTTTAATTGTATTTAACATTTCCCCTGTAAAAGAAGTTTACCTGTATTCATCTGAACACTTTCATAATTTTGGCTGGTGGTTTGTTCTATCCAACCTGACATGTTACACATATATTCTCTTATTTTTTGGTTTCCATTGTAACACTGATTTGGAATTTGATCCAGCTGCTGCTTTAAAACATTTAGTGATTATCGGAGACAGAAGTCACACATGAGGATGGCAGGTTGGAGCACCGTAACTGGCTGCAACTCTGGTTGGCTGCAGGCCAAACTAAATCTTTTTAACGAATATTCAGTATCAGCTTTTTCCTCTCAGCTGACGTGTGGAAAGCTCCGGTAACTTCTGACTCAAGCCGGAACAGCAGGCTGGTGACCAGTGACCCGCAGAGCAGGTCTAGATCTTTTCCACATAGTTTCCAGGGAACATCCCCTCTCGGCCTCGCAGCCGACCAAACCACCAACCGGACGGATCTGTAGACACAAACAAAGACTGAGGACTAGAAGCCCAAATAGTGACAATAGCAGTGAATGAACAGTATTAATAGAATCACTAGTAATAATAACAGTAACACAATGACAGTTGTAATTACAGCAGTATTACCAGTAACAGTAGAAGTAACAGTATTAGTATTAACAGTAGTAATAGTACTAAGTGTCAGTTGTACCTTCAGTGAGTATCTCAATGACGTCATCAGTGTTGAAGCTGAGCTCATCGGTGTCCTGGGCATCGTAGGCGTACAGAGCCCTGCACTGGGGAGCCCGAGGCTTCGGTTTGGGAGCTGGTTTGGGTCGACCTGTTCCAGGTATCGGCTTCACCTCCTTTGACCGCCGCCGCTGCATCCTAAAGGCAAGGCGCAGGGATTAGAAGACTAGCGACAGGATGCTGTGGTAATACAGTTATTACTACAGTTACACTACTGGTTCCACTGAAGCTCCTGATTCTACTGGTTTTACTGGTGGTCCTGGTTCTACTGGTTGTAGTGAAGTGATCGAGTATCCTCACCCTGCTGCGCCCTGCTCGGGGACATTCATGAAGCCCATGTCTTGGTTCTGAGGGTGGCGGTTGTCATGGCGATGCTGGCTCTGGAAACGAGGAAGACTGGGCTGCTCCATGCTGGACTGCTGTCTCAGCAGGGTCCCTCTGGAAGAGGTGGAGCCTCCCCTGGGAGCTCCACTGGCTCTGGATCGAGGAGCTGAGACAAAACAAACACAAACTGTTCCAGCAGGTGGTGCCCTCACACCTGGTCATTGTTTTAGGTTTTTTTTTTTTTATTGGTACCTGAGTTGTACTGGCTGGTTGGTGGAGCCTGGCCGCCCATGTAGCGGCTCTTACGCTTGTCCTTCCTGGTTGGTCCTAAAAGCAGACAGGAAGTGAGAAGCTGCAGACAGGAAGTAGCGCTGGGAGTCATGATGAATGAGCGTGGTCAAAACTTACTGGAGTTTTTGGGCAGACCCGGTCCAATGGAGACCTGCAGGACCTTCCCGCTGGGCTTCATGACTGCCTCATCCCCCTGACCCATCTGGAACTGGACCTGTCTGGACCCTGCAGAGCTGAACGGACCCCAGCCACCCTTCTTCACCTTAAACTCCAGACTGGATGGAAGGCAGCACAGAGACAGCGGATACCTTTCATATTCATGCCACATTTTGTATTGGACACATTAATTCTGACTAGATGTTTAACCTAAAGTAAAACATGTTAAAAAAGAGTCAAGGTAATGTTATATCAGAGCTGGAGACATAAGAGAGCAGATTACAAAAGACGATTTAATCATAAAGATTAGACATCATGTGTTTGAGCACTGACAGGTTGTTAAATTTGAGTGGCAGCTTCTTCTGAGTTTTGTCCTGGTAACGTTTCACTAGCAGACTGAGGAATTCGGTTTTGAAGACACTCTGGAGGACACTGTCGTACTCTTCCTCATGGATGATGAAGAAGTCATCCTGCAGAGTGCTACAGAGAGTGAGACAGGTAGACAGAGAGACACACATAGAAAGTAATGTTACATGTGAATATACAAATAGAAAACCAGATGATTTAGTGATGAGCAGATGTCCAGGTTTTAGTTCTAATGCTTGTTTTAGTTCCATATTTATTTCTGGCCATGGTCATAGAGGTCCCATCCAGCCAGAGATCAGAATGATCATGATTCTCATTCTAGTTCTGGCCCTAGACTCTGGTTTTAGTTCCACCCCCATTTGTAGTTACAAATCTACTTCTAGTCTGGGTTATAGTCCTGGTTCTGGTGGTGTACCTTAGTGAAACAGACTGGACCTTGTTGAGCTCGATCTTCCTCTTAAGAACCTCCCGGATATGACCTTTATCTGGACCCTGCTTCACTTTTTCCCGACCAATCAGATACAGGAACTTTGGAGTCAGGATGAGGTCACGCTTTACTGTCTGTGATGGAAGAGACAGATGGACAGAGAGAGAGAGACAAGAAGAGATTAGAGGACTAGAGTCAAGTGTCTTGACTGGTTTCTTTTAGATAAATGGCATCAAGGTGCATTCCAGACAAACAGAGTCTGTCCATATCTCCACTCTTATAAAGCACTGGAGACATGGCTTTAGTTAGACCGAACCTTGTCCTTACCAAGGTAACCACATAAACTGTATGATACATTTGTAAGTTTCAGACACAATTCTTAACAGGTAACAGGTTCTAGCAAGGTTCTGTTTTAGTTATAAATGTTTTTAAAAAATTTGGAAGAGGAAGTATAATACTGTGGGTCTGTAGTCTCCCTTACCCTGAACCTGCGGTCGTATTTCACTACAACATCTGCAAAGTCGATCTTTTCTCTGCGGCCAACAAACTGCCGGATCTCTGGATGGTTGTCTGTCCCAATGTAGTCACCCACAAAGTTCCTGTTGAGGCTGTTTCTGCGACGTTCCTTCTTGTTCAGCAGGATGTCCGATGCTAGAAGAAACAGAAAATCAGTTGGTAACATTCAGCGCAGGTTAAATTTGTTATTTCTTTACCTCACTGATCCTCACCTTCTTCCCTCATCTTGACGTATTTACGGACAGCGATGTGTTTTCGCCATGCCTTCTGGATGACCCGAGCAAAACCATTGAACTTCCTCTCCCTCATCTCCTCCAATAAGAAGAGCTGCAGAGAGGAAGATAACATCAACACCACAAATGTAAAGACAGCGACAGAGGACCAGGACGAACCCTACAGTGATCCAGGAGTCCTGAGAATTAAGGAAATTGGGAAATTGTACCTGACTTCCTGTGTGTGAGTGTTTCATACCGACTCTGGAGCTTTGATGAAGACTTTGGTTTTGCCCAACTGGAACTGGTCCTGGTCCATGTTAACGGAGTTAAGGAGGTGGAGGACTCCTTTTCGCTCTTCGCCCCTCCAGCTCGGCCATGTCTCCTTGGTCAGGATGGCATACCTGCAGCACACAGTTGATACCATCAGCACAGTGGAAACAGCGGTGCAGTGGACTGCTTGTGGCCATGTCTGACCTCTGACCTGTGCAGGAACTTGTTGAAGGCTCGGCGGTAGGCGTATCCCGCCCGGCGGACCCGGATGTTCTCACGGAGGCCCAGGTACTCCACTTGGTGCTTGACCCGGTTCTCCTCCCAGTCCCGAGGACGTTTGGTCTCATTGGGTTTGATGCAGCGAATGTAGTGGGGGGTGCACTTCATCAGGGTCTGGACCAGACTGTTGGCTTGTTTCTAAAGGGGGGAGGGAGACTGGTTGATTTGATGATCTGTTGTATGTTAGTGTTACAGTTTCAGTGTCTGAGAGCTTAAAGGGTCCAGTTTAACTCCAATCACAGCAGATCATTACTTTTCCTGCTGTAAAGTTTACTGATGCCAGTTTCATACCCAGATTCACTAAACCAAGTTGGATTGAAATTATTTTTTTTTATTATAAAAATAAGGATATACTGTACACCTGTGTTCCTGTGCACCTATTTGGTCAAAGTTTGTTTAATCTCTGCAGTCATAGCAAGAGCAATGTCTGTACTGTGACTTGATTGGTTTTTAAAATCTGTAAAAGGTAGAAACTAAAAACAGGTTGAGATACTTCAAATTTAAATGCTACATAGGCAGTTCACCAGCAGGGCCAACATTAGCCGTTACACATCATGGAGCCACATACAGAGAGCTGTAGTTACTGTGGAGTTATGTTTTTATAGTGTAAATAAAGTTTTTTTTCTCTTTCACCTTGATTTTGATGCTGGCGGTGGACGGACGCCCTCTCTTCTCAGCCTCCAGATTCTCAGGAAATAGAGCTTTGATGAACGGACTGTCAGCAAACACACCACAGAATGAGATCACATACACACACGCACGCATGTGCACACACACACACACACACAGTACTTACAACTCGCTGCTCTGCATCAGTTCAATGATGTCATTAAACAACACGTCTCTGTTCCTCTCACAGAAACCATTGACATCATACGACACCTGGAAATATGGACAGACAGACAGGTGAGCAGACAGTCAGACAGACAGGTAAACAAACAGACAGGTAAACAAACAGACAGATAGACAGGTGTATACAATACCTTCCCCGCATAGTGGTGGATGATGAATCCTTTGTTCCAGCTGCTGAAGTGTTCGTGTGATCCGATCTGTCCTTGCAGCTTCTGCAGCAGCGTCTGGTCTGCTCCTTCACCTTTAGCGTGCATTGTCGCACACACGTCATCCAGGATGCTCATGACCCCAGGAGGATTCTGGGAAGTGACACCAAGAGGGACAGAGACAGATATTCCCTGATTTTTTTTTCCGTATGACTTTTAGTTCAAATCAACAACAAAACAATACACAGTCTTTCTAACCAGAAAGAAATGTGTGCTGTAATCTGATAACTCACCAGTTTGGATTCAATGAGGTCACAGACCACCTTGTTGTTGAAATACTCGATGGGCGTCCATTTGATTCCCTCCTGAACATATTCCTCCTGCAGAGACAAAACACGTCATGTTCTGCCACATTGTTTTATCCTCAAACATCTCAAAGCCAGCGGATACCCAGAGGACGTTATTAGAGAACTAACAGTTCACCTCGATCTCAGTTCAAACATAACAGACATACAAACATTCAAATAGAAAAAGGAAGAAAAGGGTCATTTCTTTATCTTTTAAATGCCACAGTGCTATTTTCAGCTGCTCAAAGGGGACATTTAAAGCTTTTCTATGTTTTTTGACAACAAACTGAATATATTTGAGTTTTGGACTGTGATAGTCCAAAACAGGACAATTGAGTCTTTCAACCGAGAACACATTCTGAATCAAATCACTGTTTCATCTGTGATAATCAATATTCTTCTACTCTTTGTAAATTCTCTGTCCAGGGACTACATGTGGATTCAGCCTAATTATGTGCATTAATTATTAATGGGTATTAATGTGCACTGACCTTGTTAAATAGACCTAATAAATAGACCTAAATAAATAGTAATATCAATAGAGGCATCAAAAACAGCAATGACTTCTCAGTAAAGTGACAGAAGAGTCATAGCATGATCACGGGTTCAAAGGAAAAATCAAAACTCCAGCTGTCATGACATGATTATATCATCATGTGTCACCTGTTCTGCCTTTAGTGTGAGTTCAATGAAAATCTGCTGCAGCTTCTCGTTGACAAAGTTGATGCAGAACTGCTCAAAACCATTTTTCTGGAAAAATAAAAGTTTAGACAATATCAAATCAAGAATCAATATATATATAGATAAATCAATCCTTTAATTTGTCAGATGTCTAAAAGAGATCTACTCATCTGAAGGAGAAACAATCCTCCAAAGAACAGATGAGTGTGAACTCTGCCATCTGCAGGTGGAAACAGGTCCATCTGCTACCGGCTTGATGACAGTCTGATGCCATCAACCAGCCAATCACAGAAGAGCAGCTCAGTACCTGCTTTCACCTGCAGATGGCAGAGTTCACACTTCCTTTAACACAAATGAAACCAGAGAAAACTTCGTGATAATGAAGTGACCTCGAACTTGCTGCCTCTAGTTCACCTGCATGTGTGTTTTACCTGGAAGATCTCGAAGCCGTAGATGTCAAGCACACCGATGTTCAGTTCCTCCTGGTCCTTCTGTATGGCTTTATTTACACACTGATACAGGATAAACACACAAACAATCACAAACACAAAGTGGCTTGTAGAACTAGAGTGTGACGTGTGATGGGTTTCTGTGGACTGACGTCGACTAGGAAGTCGAAGAGGCGTGTGTAGAGGGCTTTGGACAGGGCGTCTCTGGAGAAGCTGGCCTGTTCCGTGTTCAGGGTGACGGAGATAGACTCGGTCTTGCCTCCCCACTTACTGTCCATAATCCTGCTGGTCAGTTTACTGCAGAGTCCCTCCTGAGAGATTCCCAGCAGGAAGGCCGGGAATGCCAGGACTGACAGAGACACAGACAGTTTCATGGACCTGTACTACACGATTCACAGCTTCTACTGCTGTGCAGAATCAGACATATCATGTTGTAACTTACAGTCCTGGCTTTCGACCACAGCGTAATTGTTTTCTTCTCTGAAGCTGATGTTTCCGAGATGAAGAATTCCTGCAACCAGCTGAAGAACTGAGTCCTGATCGTCAATAGACAGACCCACTACTGACATTGCCTCCTGAGAGGCGGACAGATAGACAGACAGACAAAAAGAAAGAGCCTGAGTCTTTTAAATCACTGAACTGAAGAAGGTCCTGCAGGGTCTAAGTATGGAAAGCAGAGTTAATGAAACCGCCCAATCTCTCTATTCTGTGTTCCGTGCAAAATCTAGGAACACCAGGAGTAGAGAAGATCCTCAGTGTAGATCAGGAACAATCAGCACATGGAGAAGAGGTAGTGGCTATACCCAACTCCACTGAAATGGCTTCAAGAGAAATTTGAAGGTAGAAACAGTATTTCTTGACCTCATAGCTACATATGACACTGTCTGGCACTAGAGCCTCCGACAAAAACTCTCAAAGTCACTTCCCTGCCTGGGCCACAACCATAATCAAAACTAAATGCTAATCAAGGGTCAGAGTTCACCTTGGACAGAAAAAAAGTGCATGAACACAGACCGGATCAGTTCTCACCCTAAACCTGATTAACCTCGATACAAATGACTTACCAAACGCTAAATCCTGTAAAATCATCTATGCTGCCTTGCAGCTCAAGCAGCAGTTATGGATTCACTGGTGGTGGTGCTTAGTGAAAACCTCCCAAAACTGAACCAATACTATAAAACCTAGCACCTAAAACCAAGCCCAGCAAAAACAGTCTCCAAGGTTTTCCAACTTCAAAACACAAAAGCTGCGAAAATAACTAAACAGTCAACTCAGCTAAGAATATTCCTTAATCCAACCTACCTGGGAGTGATCTTGGAGAGGAAGCTGTCCTTTAAAGAACTTCTAAAAGGAACAGTAGCAAAGGGGAAGTCCAGAAACAACATATTCTGTAGAATTAAAGACTCAAAATTCACAACCATGCGAATCATAACTGCAACTATTCACTCAACACCATTCCCCTGGCTCCCTGCTTTTTCCAAAATACCCCTCAACATATCCAATGAGTCACACTTACTCAAAAGGATGCTCCACAAGGTCACCAACCAATCCATGCAGACATTGTCAATCCACCTACAGCTCATTTTTTAATCTAAATGACCAATTCCATAGAGCCATACTAGCAGAATTCATAGCCTGAGCTGTCTGGAAAAAAGCTACGTCAGTCTTCACAGGTGGAGCAGCAGCATAAACCCAGTGTGTGTTTGTAGAGAACAGCAAACAATGGAGCTCTTCAATAAAGCCTGGGCTCTCCAGAGGCTAAAGGGAGATTTCATTTCCCTCCATACAGCAGAACAGAAGGCAACTGCTTAGGTCAAGAACTTTACATCTGTTAATAAAATAAATAGACAGGGAGCTACAGACCATAGTATCAGAAAACTCCTTCTTGTCATTGACATCCTCCACCGTGTATGTTCCTGATTGGTTGAGGTAGATGTAGTAGTCAGGGGTCGTGACCCCTAGGTTCTCCCTCTGCTCCCCAGTCGCCCCCGCCAACAACTGAGGACCAGAGGTCAGAGGTCAATAGCAAATACTGATGTATCTGTTATTATTATTATTATTATTATTATTATTATTTTGCAGTACCTGGTAATAAACACTGCAGCATCTCTTAGTAGCTTTTTTTAGTACCTGGTAGTAGATGTGGAAGTTTCTTTCTCCAGGGTTTTGGGAAACCACTCGGCTTTTCTCCAGTAAAAAGTTGGAGATCTTCCCTCCGTCAGGAGCACCGCCTCGACTGAACTGGATCTCAAAGTATTTTCCCTGAGGAGAAAGAAGAGCGTTTATGTCGCAATACTCTGTTTAATTTGTTTTCAGTATATATTTATACATGCTAATAGTATTTATACATGTTAATAGTATTTATACTGACAAATCTGCTGGAGTTGTTGTTGCGGACGGTCTTGGCGTTGCCGAAGGCCTCCAGCAGTGGGTTGGACTGCAGGATGATGTCTTTAACATGCTGCAAACACACACGCACGCACACACACAGCAGCACTATTACAGTATTTGTACTACAATAGTTGTAGTATTTATACTGCAACTGTTGACCCCAGAGTACCCTGTGGACGGACCTGGACTTTGTCTCCTCCTCCGGACACTTTGGACACGTAGCTCATGATGTATTTGGCAGCAACAGTTTTTCCAGCGCCACTCTCACCACTGAAATTCAATTCAATTTAATTCTAATTTAATTTAACTTGATCTACCTTAGTGAAAATGTTTGTCTGGCTTCTTCAAACAGTGCATACACATCACAAGACAATCAAACCAACATGCACCACAGAACTGACAACAACAGCAGCAACTGTAAAAAGTTATGAATGTTAAAATACGTCTTTAAAAGTAACCACAATAATAAAAACGAATAAATAAATAACACAACAAGCAGGAAATTGAACACCTCAGCATGGCTAAAAAGTAAAAAAAAAAATCAGAACTTCAGCATTGTGTTTGTGTCTAGTTTATTGTGATTTTAAGCCCCGCCTACCTGATGATAACACACTGGTTCTCGCTGTCAATCATCATGTTGCGGTACATGTTGTCAGCCAACGCGTAGATGTGAGGTGGGTTCTCATACTGAGCCTGCAGGGGTGGGGTTTACCAAGTCATATATATTCATGTTATGTTAGACTATTTGTGTGTGTGTGTGTGTGTGTGTGTGTGTGTGTGTGTGTGTGTGTGTGTGTGTGTGTGTGTGTGTGTGTGTGTGTGTGTGTGTGTGTGTGTGTGTTCTCACAGCTCCCTGGTACAGCTCGACTTCTCTCTCGGTGAAATACGGCAGCTGTTTGAATGGATTCACTGAGATCAGAACTGGACCGATGTAGGTCTGACAGAATCGGGTCAAGAAAAAAAATGACAAGAACAAACAGAACCAGAACTAAAACAAGAACCTGACCCAGGACCGGGTCTTTGGGATACAAAGATGTAGTCATCGTTGTATCTCTTCTTCAGGTTTTCTGTGATGGCGTCCTCAGTGATTTTGGACAGCAGCACCATGTCGTCCACGCCGCTCACCTTCACGTTCTGAGCCTGCCAATGGTATCGCTCCTTACTACCCTGAGAGGAGCATGGAGAGGGTCAGGCTGTGTGTATCTATATAGCAGCGCACACACACGTCATATACACACATTCAATTTAAATACAAACACACCTGCACAGGTGCAAAGCTGACCAATCAGAACAGAATGGGCTCATCAGTAACAGCCTGTTTCAGACAGAGGCTGAACTGAGAAGCTGACTATAAATTATATATATATATATATATACGCACACACACAACCAGAGTATGAATAAAAACCTGGATTTTCTCAATGTACAGAAAATGAGTTGTTTAAGGTTTTATAAGTTGACAGAGACATGTTTGTTTCCTGCAGGTTCTTAAATGTATTTTGAACAAATGAAGTCTCAGTGTTTGTCACTAAGACTCATCTGATTTCCTTTGCTCCAAGATAACAATAGTCAAAATGCTGAATTCACAGGTTCAAAACAAGAGTCCAGAAACAACGGGTGGTTACACCCATTATTTATACAGCTGACTCACTGTTTCCCTGGAAACGTCTTGCATCCACCAAAGCATTATGGGAACTGTAGGATTATCCCCCCATAAACAAGAGAGGAACAACAAATAATAACAGGACCAAAGCAATAAACATGAACTTGTATGAATATGTTGGACATCACTAATGATCAGAATATTATATTCCTGGGACACATAAATATAAATACAAACATCTGCAGGAAAAAAAGCACAAAACACAACATAAAGTCCAAATCCTCTAAACTAGATCATATCATGTCTCTGTATGTGTGTGTGTGTGTGTGTGTGTGTGTGTGTGTGTGTGTGTGTGTGTGTGTGTGTGTGTGTGTAGTTGGTTCTCCCTCCTGAATTCCCAGCATTCCTCTGTCTTGTGGGATCATGTTATGGTGACTATGGAAGAGGCGACGCCCCAACACGCTGAGCTGCAGGACTCTGTGTGTGTGTGTGTGTGTGTGTGTGTGTGAGACAGAGAATCTGTCTTAGTGTTCAGGTTTAAAGGATCAGTCTGAGGAATCTCTTCTCTTTTTTCAGTTTCTCTTCAGTTTTTTTTTTTAAAGGTATGTTTGAAGGTCTCCTGAGGGCCTCCTAAGGGCCCAGGACCACAGATTGAACACTGAGTGAGGATCAGCAGAAACAGCTGCAGGTTGGAGGCAAATTGTCACTTTCTATGGAAACTAAAAGTATATATGTCTGAACAGGTGTGTTTAAAAAAGAAAAGAAAAAGAAAACATGGACCCACAGCTGTGGTCTGATTCATGGATTTTATTATTTTATCATTAGACTTTGTATTCAATCATAGTGTTTTTGAATTTATCGTTTGTTTTTATTTATTGTGTTAATATATAAATTTAATTTAATTAAATAATGTATCTATTAGTAACATTATATTTAGTTCATTTGTATTACTTCAGTTATTTATATCATATTATTTAATGACTTTGTATGTTTGTTTACTTATTTCTCAGTGTTACTTCATTCATTTTATATATAGATTGTATGTATTCCAATTATTGCAATTTATTTTATTATACTTTGTTATTTTCCTTTTTCTGTATATTCATGTAATTTATATTTATATAGTATAGCCTTTATATCTATTTACAATCAATTTGATATGTCTTTATTTACTCTTTTATTCAATTCATTGATTCAATTCAATTACTCATTTTCGTGATGTTAGTACATTTCAATTTATTTGTCCATTTAATGGTTTGTCTCGTTTCAGTTTTAAAATCCTGAACATTTAAAAAAAGAAGAGTAAAACCATTAGAACAGCAGATCAGAGTCTGTTCCTGCAAACAAACTGATCACAGATCAGTTCACGCAACCAATTCTGATCTTGTTGAAGACACCGTTTGTGAAGTGAACTTACCATGTTTGCTACTCTGCTCTCACTTCCTGCTTCAGGTAAAAGTTGAGAAACGTTCAGTCAGGGAGTTGGAAAAGTGATCCGGATGATCCAGAGGATCCAGAGGATCCAGGTGATCCAGGTGATCAGAAACTGAACCTGGACCAGTTCAGCTGAGTCCAGATCAAATCAAACTGATTATGTTAATCTGAACAACATTTTTGTTCTTTCTCTGTCACTCTGACTTCTCCCTTCAGTCTCAAGTCTCTCAACTCCCTGCAGGTGTGGGCAGGTGAGACCCTGCCTCCTCCTACCTGTGGAATTCTGGGTAAAGTAGTCCGTGCAAAGTATCTCTGCTGCTCCCTGCTGTCACAACATAGAACTACAAGCAGATGAAGAGGAGAGATGCTGCTCATTTTTAATTTAACATTTTTTTTAAATGATATTTTATTTAACTTTTATGATGTTTTTACATTTCAAACATCTGCTTATTAAAAATATTTTTAAATTGAAAGTGTGTTCATTATTTTAAGTTTATTTTCCACTTATCAGTTATAAAATCCTTTGAACTCCATAAACGAGTAAGAGCTGCTATTAATGCTTCTGTATGATTTTGTTTCTTCTACTGTAGAAGAAAATAAATAAAATATTCTGAGCAGAAAATCTGATTGATTCCTTTGACAATACAATAAAAATGTCACCTGAAAATGTCCTGATATTCTGGTAAAAATGTCCAGTAAATATTGTCCAGACATTTTATATACAGGAGTTTATAGCCACATTATATATTATAAATATGTAATGATTTGTTTGCTGTATTTAAATTGATCCTTAACCAAAATCATGAGTGACCTTTGACCTCGCGCCTGGAACACAGACAGTAACTAAGAGGCTCAGACTTAAAACATATCATCAGTGATGTGAGCCATTCATTATCTTGTATTCTTTAATTTTACCTTCAATTAAAATTGTTTTAATCGTAGGTTCTTTGACACAGGAAGTAAAAAATAAATATATTGTTTTTTTTTCCATTAATCATCTGCTGCAGTTTTATTTCAGACGCTTCCTGCTTCAGTCTGAAGAGCAGATTAATGTTTAAACTCTGTTAAACAATGATCAATGATTATCAGTTTCACACAAACTTTCTTCACAAAACTGAGTTTGAACATTTGACAACAAAACACAAAACACATGTCTGGAATTGTATTCGATTTAATGAAGTTTGAAATTATTTAATTTTCCATCATTTGCTGTGTTAACTGTTGCCTATGTATTAGTGTTGTTCCTGAATGTTTCATTAATAAAGAACTTTATTTTGCATAGACTGTGTTACCCTGAGTATTTCTCTGCATCTAAAGAAAGTTATTTGTGGTTTCCAGTTAAATGTTTCAAACCCTTCGATCAGTCATTCTTAATTCTGTATATATGTGATTTTAGTACTACTTAAATATAAAAACACTGGAAAAACAACAAATTAAACCATCCTCAGTTGGCCTTCTAACCATTCTATTTTTAGGATATTTATCTGTCCATTATCACATCTTTCTACAGGAATTAAATTCTTCATATTTGTTCTTGTAGTTGTCAGATATGAAATCAATACTGCAAATCAAATACCCGTCATGTTTAAGTTGCATATAAGCCTGAGACTCTAAGTAAACACCTAAACTCTTACAGACAGAAGACAGGTGGCGGAGCTGCAGGTGGACACGGAGGAGTTTTAATGACAAACAGAATCACTGGGTCACACTTTGCAGTTAAAGGGCTAAAACATAAAAAACAGCGGAATGGTCCTTTAAAGAGTCCGTCAATGTTTTCTACACCTGTAAACACTGTCCACCTGCTGAGTGTTCACACTGGGCTGCTCTCTGATTGGGTAAGAGTCCGGCTGAGCAGCCAATGAGGAGCCTCTACTCAAATATGGAAAAGAAGTAGAGGAAGAGGAAGAGGAAGAACTAAGAGGTGAAATTAAACAAGATGAAAACAGGAAAAAATCAATTTTTCCAACGAAGAGAAAAAGAAGAAACAAAGAGAATAAAACAGTCGAGTTATAAAAGCAGGAGGATCATCAGCTCCTCCGTCGGTAGACAGTCTGCATTTGTTCACTGCTGCTCACACAAGAACGCGCACACACATACACACGCACGCGCACACACATACACACACACACACACACGCTCTGTGGTCACATGATGCCGTTAGTGAGGTACTGGAAGCCATCGTACAGTTTGGTGGTGAGTGAGCGCATGGATCCGTCCACCAGCTGATCCACCAGCAGCTGCAGCTGCTCCTCCGTCAGGCTCATGTGGAAACGCTCCTTCAGACCTCGCATGGTGCTGGATCCATGGAAACAGGGCAGCTGGGTCCCTGGGGGGGAAGAGGGGGGCGGAGTCAGAACAGTAAAATCCCACAGAGTGATGTCAGAGAGTGAAAACAGCAGCATGCGAGTGTGTGTGTGTGTGTGTGTTCACCTTGTTGCATGATCTCCACAATCTGCAGAACTCGGTCCATGTGTTTCCTGGCTCCTATCAGACCCTGAAGCATCAACATCTTATAGTAGTTAAACATGTCACCGTCTGAGCCGCCCATCACCTGGAACACACACACACACAGAATTTCAAAATTAAAAGTCTTGAACTGTGCGATCAATGTAACATGTAACATATGTAACATAACATAAATGTAACATATCTTCATAAAGAAAAAGTGTAAACTCCCACAGACCTTCTCAATGAGCGATATTGGTGAGCAATAAGCTCTAGTTTCCAAACTGTGGACCACTAATAATTTTTTGATATGTTTTTTTGTTTGAATGTTTTTTTGTTTGAATGTTTTTAAATTAATCTAAAGGTATATTGCATGTTAAAATCTATAAGGATGTGAAAAAAGAGAGGAACTCTGACACCACAATTTGACTTTTAAGTGTTGTTATCTGTATGTGTTGTGTTCAGATCAGTGTTGAATGCTCGACCGTTTTTGTTAAAATAAAAACTTCCCTGAAAACAAATTATTTGACATCCTAATTGTTTATAGGGTTGGATGTGGGTCATGAGCATTTTTGAGATTTTCAATGAAAAAGTGGGCCATGAGTTGGAAAAGGTTTGAACCGCTGCCATAAAAGAACCAGGAACCTCCTAAAGGAACTGTAGCCTCAGAAATTGCTTGACTGGAAATGAAAGATTGAAGCCTTCAGTTTGATAAACTCACTTCCACAAACTCTGTGGTGAGTTTGAAGGCGGAGGTTTCGAAGCCAAGGTTTTTGGGCGAGCTGGACAGGATGAAGCCAAAGTCGATGTGGATAATGTGACCTTCGGCGTCCAATAGGATGTTCCCGTTGTGCCTGAGGGGACACAAATGTATTGATATAGAAGTTAAAAGTTATCCTCAAAAAAAAGATGAAATCACCCATTCTGAAAACAGAACATGCGTTTCCCCTTCACCTCCAAACCTGTAGAACAGACTCGTTATTAAAAAGCTTCTGCCCTCTGATTGGTGGAGCTGATTTGCTCTATCTGCATCCAGATGTGACTAATACTCCATCAATTATCATATTTACATTTTAGTAGACATGTGAGAGTATGTGATTTTATTTCTTCTAATGAAAAGTGTGTCTCACCTGTCTTTAACCTGCAGCAGGTAGCAGATGAGGCTGTATCCAGCGCAGCTCTGGACAAAGTTCCTCTGAGCCGTCAGGAAGGCCTCAGTGGTCGGAGCGCCGTGTTCCTGCAGGAAGTAGTCGAGCAGCGACAGCTGACTGTGTTTCTTCACCTGATGCAGCGACACTGCGTTCACCACGGGCTCGATCATCCCGCTGTCCGACGACAGCACCAGGATCTTGTAGGGCTTGATCCAGAGGGGGACGCGCTCCTGCTCCCAGATTGACTGCAGGGGAGGAAAAGCTGAGTTTAGGGTGCTACTCAGGGTGTTTAAGTCATGTGATGTGTGTGATATTACAGCGTTACCTTGAGCTGCTGCAGCACCTGGAAGGCCAACAGCTCCTGTCTCAGGTCGTCTCCACATTTAACGATGACAGACAGCAGCCTCCAGTTAGGAAGGTGACCGTAAGGAGTTCCTTCTCTGATCCTCCTGAAGGAAAAAAAGCAGGCGACAATGGTCAAAAGTAAAGCCAGACTAGAATCAGTACTACAGGAACATAGACAAACATAGACATAGTCCCTACAGTCACATCTACCTCAACTCAGTGCTCTTTGAATAAAATCTAATGCCTGAAATCACATCACAAAATCTGAATATCGCCATTTTATGAATTCGTATTTCTTGGTGTTCCGGTGGGAAACTTAAATTCCTGGGAAGTAATTATTGTAAAAGTGTCACCTACCGGACCTTCTCCTCCCAGGGCTCCTTCAGAGCCACAGCTGATGGGTCCTCTGGGTCCCGTTTAAAGGTGGTGGGAGTCTGAGCCAGCTGCTCTGACAGACGCCGCCTGAGACAGAAAATGCACAGTGATGTAAAATCTGTTCATCTGCATGAAGATAACGGACATGACAGAGTTCACAGGATAATACAACCACATTACTGTAGCTGAGATGTTTTAACTGCAGCACTTTATGTTGTGTTTGTCTATTAATGCTGCTTTATGCCTTTCAAATTGTCCCAAGTTTGAAATGGCAGCGCAAAACAAACCTGATGTCTCCAGCAGCGATGAACACTGGCTCTTTACTCTCCAGACTGGTGATACTGTCCACTGAAAACTGACTGATGTTGTCACAGCTGTTGGTGTGGATTTCTGGGAGCTGCAGGGAGAAAGGAAGGAAAAGTTTTTAGTTTAATGTTTAATTATTAATTCATCTGCCCATATTTTCTATAAAATATCAGTATATAGTGAAAGCGGCCTATAATAATTTACCATTTCTATTTTTTTTTTTTTAGAGATTAAGGTGACATCTTCAGATGTCTGTTCTGTCTGATGCAAACATATTCAGTATTACATTCTGTTTTTGTTTGCATGCTACATGATAGATATATAAAGGAGGTGGTTTGGAATCCAGACATCAGTTATTCAATATTTCGGTTTCCTGAGTTGAGCCCACGGAGCCTGGCAGGTGAAAAGTGTGTTAGTTCTGTGGCAATGATGACATCACTTCCTCCCACCTCCACCTGCAGCTCCCCGATGTCGTCCACAGACCAGGCCTCGTCGTCGTTGTCGTAGTTTGGGACGGTGGAGAAGCTCCCGGCTCGCTGCTCTGCCGTCATGCCGCAGTCCGGCAGGTTCTCCACGGAACGGGTGCTCCTGATCCGGTTCTCCGGGATCCGCATTGGAACGCTGGATGTCTCAAAGTTATCGCACTCCAGGACCTCCACGTAGATCAGGTATGGAGCCTGCAGGGGTCAGAGGTCACAGTCAGTAATTAGACGATAGTTTCAGGGGGAGAAGGGGTGATGAAACCTTTAGCAGCTCAGTGTGGACCTGGTTTTATATGAACAACAAACACCTGATAACCGATAAAGCTCGTCTTCCAGTGTCTCACCTTGTCTTTAGAGTTCAGCACCACAGCCTGTGTGTGCGGGACTCGGACCACGTGGTGGTCGAAGGCGGCGGTGGGCAGCCACACTCGAGCTGGTAGCTTGTGGTTGAGCAGCGACAGCTCTGAGATCAGCCGCTGAGTCTTCTGCTCTTTGGTCGGCAGCGTGGCCAGACGCTTCCCGATCCCCATCAGAGACTTGATGAACTCACGCTGAGGAGCCAGACGCACCGGCTGCAGACAGAGAACAGGAAATAAAAGAAATATTAGAGGAGCAGCTGTGTTAGTGGTGTAAACCTCTGCTGACGTCTCCTCGGGCAACTGTGGACAGAATATGGACAAAATCTGGACAGAGAGGGTTTGTGTCAGTGTGTCAAAGTGAGAACATCTGAACGCCAGTTTCATACTCTGCGACCTTAGATCATTAAACTGGCAGCTGCTGTCAAAAGGATGAACATCTTGCTATAATCATTAATCCTGTTCATCCTGATGCAACAGCCTTCATTCATACAAAGGAACCTTCAGTCTGTTCAAACCTGACACACTAACATGGATCAGTCGATTGATCAGTCAATTGATCAATTGAATGATCAGAGGAAACAGATCATCATTGTGTTTCGTGTCCTGATTGATTCACACAGAACCTCCAACAGCTGATTGGATCCAGCAAAAAACAAACAGAAACAATGATTAACCGACAGTGAAGTGACAGACATCTGAGACAGAACCAAAACCAGAACCCACAGCTTCCAGACTTCATTTCCCCACAATGCACCCTGCTGGGAGGAGGTCAGGACAGGAAGCTGGTGAACTTACGGGACCAGTTTTAAACTCCTCACTGTCTGAACTGGAGCTGCTGTCCTGAGGGTCAGAGGTCAGAGGTCAGTCATGACTACATGGAGATCGAGACCTGTTTTTTCCTTTAATTGACTTAGCGTTAAATAGATTTATCTTTTAGATTGTATTCATTTCCCAGATTTATCTCCAGCCTGTTTGAGCTTTTCTACATGATCAGATTAATAATTAATCCCGTTCTTATAACAATCCTCAGGTAATATGTAGTATAAGAAGAGGAGAAATATAAAATCTAATAACTAATCTAATCACTCTAATAACTAATTACTATTGATCAGTAATTAATCAGTTGTTTATTTCTGTCTCTTTCCTCTGTCTCCTTCATATATAAATCACCTGCACATCAGGTGACAGTGTGATTATTGATAAGGGATTATTGATCAAGGGTTACCTCGTCCTGGCTGCTCTCTACTTTGGGGTTACTGGCAGTCCTCTTCAGGTTGCTGCTTAAGCTGATGCTGACGGTGGCATCTGATTTGGAGCGTTGGTGAGTGCGTTTGGAGGGAGACAGGCCGTGATCTCCTCCCATGGGCCCGGGGCCGGCGGTGGGGGCCGCCAGCGGGAAGAACGGCGTCAGAGTCAGCTGGTCTCTGCGAGCTCGAGGCCCTGCAGGTTTCAGTTCATCTGACAGGATGAGTTTCCTCAGTTTAGTACCACGAGAGTGACGCTGGGTGGAGATGTGCATGTCTGAGGAGTAAGCTCCCAACAGCCAGGCACATCGCAGACTGAAGGAGATGCTCTGTCTGCAGCGGTGAACCTAAAAAAAAAAAAAACACACACAAACACACCGGGGTCAGAGGTCATTACAACACACATATGTACCCACACACGTACGTACACACACACACGTACGTACACGTACATACGTACACGTACATACGTACACGTACATACACACACGTACATACATACACGTACATACACACATGTACGTACACGTACATACATACACGTACGTACACACACACTGCCTGCAGTGCTGAACATAAACACACACGGGGCAGAGGTCATTACAACACCTACACCTCTTGCACACCCACCACATATGGCTTGATAGCGTCCCCGACGTCCTCGTCCATGTGGATGTACATGTTCAGCAGCTGTGGCAAGTAGAAGTCTACGTCCTCATGGGGGAAGCTGAATAGGCGGTTGCCGATGTACGCCTGGACGCCGGGCTCCTTCGAGTTATGCAGGTAGGAGATCGCCATGGAAACGTCAAACAGTTTGGACTCGAACAGGCGGAGCAGCCATGATTGTTTGGAGGGGTTGTGTCTCTGCCGCCGCCGGGCACTTTTCACTGAGCCGGGCGCCGGACCCTCAGGGTCGTCCTCCTCCTCACGGATCTTGGCTGGTTTGACGGCAGAATTCAGAGGAGTGGCGGTGGCGGCGGGCTCAGTGAGGCCGCCAGGCCCCTCTCCGTTCTGGAGGTTGTCATCACCTTCCACCTGCTGCAGCTTCACCTTCTGCAGGACCTCCCGACATGCCCGCTGGGCAACCTCAGGGTCGATCACCAGGCTGAGCTCAGCCAAGCCCTCGCTGATGACACCCAGCGAAGGAGTGGCAACCTGGGGGGGGCCGGAGGAGGAGGGAGTGGAGGGCAGGGAGAGGGAGGGGGAGGAGGAGCTGCTCTGATCAGAGGGGGCGGGGGAAAGATCCGGCTCTGTGTCCTCCATCATGGCCGCTGGGAAGCTCTGCCCTCCTCCACTGAAACAGAGACCGGGTCTGAGGTCACAGCAGTGAAAACAGTGACGTTCATAGTAACGTGTCTGTTATTATTCTGTTAATCACATTGTTGCCAAATATTTAATAATCACCCACATCTTCAATAGTTGATTCACGCTGAGTTTTTTTAAATAAAATATCCAAATTCTGATTCCAGCTTCTTTAATAAGAATATTTTCTGGTGTGGTTTTCTCTCTGACAGTAAACTAACAATCTGATGGAGGTTTTAGAGGTATTCTGTCCATTTAACAACTTCAACAAAGAAAGAATTAAAACAAATACAAAACTTAAAGTGTTAAGGTTTAACAGCATCTTATTAACTTTTATGTACATTTTGTGATATGTGATGTGAGACCATGTACTTCCTGTCTAATTCCAGCACTGGTTGTATTCTAACCTGTATTTCCTTATAAGTTATTATTTGTTTAAATATGTGCAAATAAATGAATACACCAAAGAAACATGATTTTCCATAACATCTGTAGGTGTTAAAAATCAAGGACACAGCAATGGACAAATCAACTGAAAATGAAAATGCATTTACATACAAAAGCTTTTGTTTGTGATGTGTTGAAACTGTTACTCTGCCAGCAGATAAAATTTACTGCAGAGTTCTTCACACCAGAAAGTTTTATCAGGAAAGGTTCATAAACTGTAAAAGTATGAATGTATGTAGAGTCTAACCGGTGATGTGGTCTGGACCAAAAATAATAATCCTTTATTTATATACCAACCACAAGAAGTAACATGAAGTTTTACAGATTGTCAGTAACTCTGTATCATCCTCATCAAGCAGAAGAGCAAAGATCGATTGTTTTCCCATTTATTCTTCAACACACATATCAAACTTCCTTAGCCAAGAGATGTCTTCATTTAGGAAACTCTAGCTTTTTTAATTTATTCTCCACATTCTCTTCTAACATTATATTTAAATCCTTATTCGTTTCCTTTTGTTGTCAGACATTCATTCTTATTCAACAAGGCCTTCAAATTACCTTTCTACCATATTATCACATCAATCATCAGCCTTTCACTATATTTACAGGTCTTCATTTTTGAAATTCACTAAAACAACTTTACAGTCATCATCTGTTTTAGCAACCTTCAATCTTTTATCTAAATAAAATTGTATTACTATATTATAATAATTGTATTATACTATTATTATATATATCAGTGATCATATATAGAGATTATAAAGAGTTAAGTTCATTTAAAGGTTGGACTTTAATCATGTGACTCAACTGTTCCCTTTAATCCTCTTAATCAGTAATGATTATAATTATGAGTAATTCTGGCTGTTTTCTGTAGAGTTACATCATAGTTTGTATCAGGTGGCTGATATCCAACATGTTATGATGAACTTTAAACCTCCTGATGCTAAGCTTATTTTATCTTATATTAGCACAGACCTAACTCAGATTAGACTCACTGAAAGCAATATAACGCTCGGACAGCTCGGAAGCCGTTAGCGTTTATTAAAGCATTTATATTATTTTATTACTTTCGCATTTATTAAAGTGCGTAAACCGTTAGTGACGCAGTGAATCAGCTAACTGAACATTAGCATCGTGATAGCTTAGACGGCTACAAACTAAACAGCTTCTCCTGGTTGTTAGCTGCCCAAGTTAGCTCCTGTTAGCATTAGCCGACAGACACCAGGCCAACTGTTGCTAACTCCGCTGTATGCTAAGCTACGTTAGCTCGGTGTCAGCACGGGCTCCTGCTGGGGTTCAGTCATGTGTTCTCAGGTGAGTATGTCCTACCTGCTGACTCGCTACTGTTCCTGCTTTTATGTCCAGTTTGTCTCCTCCATTGATTCTCTCTGATCTGCATCTCAGCTGCACTCAACAGGGGGAACTATATTCTTCCTCTGCGGCTTCCTGTCGGACAGCGGACACTTTAAGGTGCGACACCGCCACCTGCTGGACGGAAAACTCAGCTTATCTCCTTTTTTATTGAAACTCAGTTCATCTATTCTATTTTTATATATTAATAAAATACATAAAATAAATTTATATTTATAAAAATAAAACAGTTCATTGCTTAAATAAATAAACTGTGACATTGCATTTTACTGCTGAAGCTGCTGGTTTCCACTTTTTTCAGTGGTTTCACATATTATACCCATAGGTTCATATACACTGACAGCACTTTATTAAAAACATCTAATCATCTAATTAATTCAACACAACAGCTCTGTATAAATTCTATTCAACAAAGCTTCTAAATTATATTTTTCAGTTGTGTTGAGGTTGTCGGGTGATAATTCTACTTCCTCTTTATCCTTGTGGTGCACTGGAGAGCTTTATATTGAAAAGTGTTCGTAATATTTTGTCCACCCCATTAACATACATGAAAATGTACAAAATGTTTAACTAAACTTAAACATGTTAAATCGTGTCTCCCTTCAGTAGTTCATTTATCGAGTGTATGTATTAAAACAAAGAGAGACTAATCTGTTGACTTTCTGTGAAGCCTCAGCAGGTACAAACATTAAAAACTCCATTTAAATAGCAAACAAACAGCACTGTAAACACTTCTATTATAATCTGCTTGCAAATTATTTAGGCAGACGACCATTCAAATAATCTTTATTTCAGAAAACAGGCAGGCAGAAATGAAATGGAATGGAACAGTATGGAATGTATTCAGATGCGAGTTAAATTGTGAGTTGACAATGAGTGAGGGCGACATGGTGGCGCAGGGGTGTTCGCTCGCTGTTCCCTCACAGCAAGAAGGTCGCAGGTTCAAGACCTCCTTGGTCCTGGGTCTGGGACCTTTCTGTGTGGAGTTTGCATGTTCTCCCTGTGTCTGTGTGGGTTTTCACCGGGTACTCCGGCTTCCTCCCACAGTCCAAAAACATGCTGAGGTTAATTGGAGACTCTAAATTGCCCGTAGGTGTGAGTGTGTGAGTGAATGGTGTGTGTGCCCCATGATTGGCTGGTGACCATCTGGGGTGTATCCCTGCCTCTCGCCGTAACGCGCTGGGATAGGCTCCAGCAGACCCCAGCGACCCTAATGAGGAATAAGCAGGTATAGAAAATGACTGACTGACTGACAATGAGTGATTTAACAATGAGTTAAATTGTTTTTGAGGCAGAGATGAAGGTGATGATGAGCATAAATGTGTTCAATGCTGATGTGATTATTGAACTTTATGTTTAGAAAAAATTGTGAAACAAAAAGTGAGATTTCAAAAATGTAAAACCGTTGTATTCCTAAAGCTCCATATTCTTGGGGGATATTCCAATTCATGACCCTTCAGTTACACTTTACACTAAAGACATGAATGTTGTTGTTCTGTTGTTTTACAGCCAGATGTCAGAGGTGCAGTCTCCACCCGGGTATCTCAGCTCGTGGGCGAGTGCCGGACCGTCCGGCTCTTTACCGAAATCCACCAGGAAGTCTTCGTTTAGGGAGAGACCGCCTTTAACAGAGTCCACATCGATCTGCATCATCACTGACCCCTCTCTGAAAACACACAACATTTAAACAATAGTGCTATTCCTATTGTAATCAACCTGAATCCTTTACTTCATCAGATCTCATTGATCCATTAAAAACAGATTTAATCCCATTAATCACAATAGTGGCTGTAAAATATGTTTTCTGTAATAAGGCTCTAAAATGTTACTACTTGATGTATCATTGCTGTGTTGTGATGAAAGTGTTTTTAATTAGACATTAATGAGTTAATTAATTAATAAGTTAACTGGCAGTAATATATAAAATTATTTTATAAAATGTTTGATCAGGATGTTAAAACTGTCCATATACTTTAATACTTTAAGTTTAACTGCAGTCGTAGTACAGTAGTAGTACTGCCTTAGTATCAGGGTTACACTAATAGTACCTGTAGTATTACATTAGTGGTACTTCATTTGTATCATCAGTATTACAGTATTAGTACTGCAGTAGTAGGGGAGAGTACTGCAGTACTAATACTGTAATACCTTTGTATCAGCAGTATTACAGTATTAGTACTGCAGTACTAATACTGTAATACCTTTGTATTAGCAGTATTACAGTATTAGTACTGCAGTACTAATACTGTAATACCTTTGTATTAGCAGTATTACAGTATTAGTACTGCAGTACTAATACTGTAATACCTTTGTATCAGCAGTATTACAGTATTAGTACTGCAGTAGTAGGGGAGAGTACTGACCGGATCATGTCGGGGTAGAACTGTTTGTCCCAGCCGCTGTACAGAGACGTCGTCACATAAAGTCTCAAACCGTCCAAACTCAACTGTAGCATCTGAGGACCTCCAGGAACACGCTTCCCCTGAGAGACAGACAGGTGAGACGCGGACAGGTGAGACACAGACAGGTGAGACACAGACAGGTGAGAGTACCACTGTACTCCTGTCTCACTACTTCTTATCTGTAGTACCTTGATGAAGCGTGGGCGGGGCTGGGGCTGGTTCTCTGGGTCTTCCAGGACTTTGACTGGTCCGTCACTGGCGATACTTCCCCCTAGAAACACCTGGAACAGACAGACAGGCAGACAGACAGGTGAGCTGTCTCACTTTGAGGTTTCACCTGTTCACCATCCGTTACTGACAGACATCAAAGCGTCACACCTGGCCGACCAACCGCGGGTTCCTCCTGTCTGTGATGTCATACTGTCTGATGTCACCGTGCAGCCAGTTACTGAAGTAGAGAAACCGGTCGTCCAATGAGATCAGGATGTCTGTGATCAGACCTGCGCAGACAGACGGGTAACCAGTCAGAGAGACAGGTAGATAGATGAACTCACAGACAGACAGGTAGACAGACGGGTAGACTCACCAGGTATCTCAGGTAACATCCATCCCTCCACCTTCTTGTTGGGAACACTGATGACCTTCTCTGCGGCCCAGTTTCCTTTCTGTGGACACAAACAGTGAAGCTGTCAGACCATCATCACATCCATACCTGGATCTGTAGTCCAGACTCCAGTCTTACTGGGATCAAGACCCAGATCCCAGACATTTTTATGCCTTTATTGATAGTGGCAGAGAGAGGGGGAGGCCATGCAGGAAAGTGCTGCCCAATGCAGGATTTGACCCAGGGCCTCCTACACCGAGGACTGTAGCCTCTCTACGTGGGGCGGCAGTTCTACCCACGGTGCCACTCGCCGCCCAGAAACTGAAGTCTTACTGGGATCAGGACTCTGTGGTACTGACCGGTGTTTTGTAGAACCGGAACACGCTTCCCCCCAGAGCACATCCCACGTAGCCCTCAGTAGCGTCGGGGTCGTGCAGGAACCGGACCTCCAGGGGAACAGCTCCATCTTTGCCCAGGTCCAGAGTCTGCAGCTTCCTGTGCGAGGTCCAGTCCCAAACATGGAGGCTGGTGCCGTAGAGACCTGAGACCACAACAACACCTGTGTGAGCTGAAGGTTTCATCCTGAGACACAGCAGAGAGTTTCCACCTTATTCAGAGTCGATTTACCATCTACCTTCAGTTTCCTTTTCTTCTCTAAGTTTTCTTCTATAATTGATATATAATATGACACACACACATCTTCATTTATTCCCTTTAAACAGGTTTCAGACCAACTGAAATGGGCTGAGATTTTCTCCTTATTTAAACCTAAGATTCATCTTTATTTTCAAGTAATAATTATATGTGTCCACAGCACAGGAATCAGAACCCTGTTACGTAGAATCTGACAAAGGTTCCGGACAGAGGCTGTAATCAGTAGCTTTAACGTTATCAGTGGAGCAAAGTAACCAAGTAAATTTACTCTCACTCTTACAGCACTTGCCTATTAATCTACGAATTATCTAAAAACATGCTTTACATTATTTTGCATGTTTGTTATAGATACAAATGACAAATAGTATATTTTAATACATTAATGAATATATAATTAATACTTTTACTTCTGATACTTTAAGTACATTTTGCTAATGAATCTAACTTGTACTTGTACTTTATGTATGAATGGAGTCGTACTGGAATCAAAACCGACAACATTATGCTGCGGACTAATGTTTTAGATGACATCATTAATTTTAGTTAATTGTACAGAACCTAAAACCTCAGTCTTACTAAGACCAGAACCCTGCTGGGTCAGGGATGACATTACCCAGTAACATTTTATGAATTCAGAGGAGCGAAAGGATGGTTAATTATGGATTTGACTTCAACTCAAGACTAAACTTCACGCATGAGCATGTTTCAACAACAAAAAACATGATAGGAAGGATAGAAAATGTTCTGACTGGCCTTCAGGTACGTGGGCGGGATTAAACCCATCAACCAGAGCTTTGGGAGCCCCCCATTCGGTGCTGATCATCACGTTGTGTCGAGGTTGGTACCAGAAGTCATAGCCGAAGGGCGCAGCTTCACCCGGGTGCTCCCAGTTCCCGACGACCTCGAACGTCTCACCGTCCAGCAGCACGAACCCACCTGAAGATACCACGGTGGGTTTATTTATTAATTCATTTATTTTTATTTTATTATATTTTGTGGGGGGTGGATAACTCCCTAACATCAGCTCTCCAACATTAGCTGGTTGCCACCCACAATAACACAATAACACATCAAAAACCAACAACAAGGTCAGTAACGTTATGTTTGTGACGTTCAAGAGCGTTTGGAGAAAAAAATCTGTTTGAGATTAAATGTTTGTGAACAGAAGGAAACAGTCAGACGTGTTTTCACAACTCACCACAGATATCAGAGCTTCAGATGATAACACAAGTCAACATTTACTATTAGCTTAACATATGAGCTTTTTCTTTTCAAATCAAATTAGTTTTGTCTGTCAGAAGGACCTGGCATCACACCAACATCACTCTAACAATAAGACATAATGACAACGTTAGCTTATTATTTGTTTCACACCCTTAACTTTACTTATTTTTACTTGATTTCTTTGTTTTATTTAAATAAGCAATTTACAAAATGTTGTGAACAGTAACACGTGACATATATGAGAGCTTTTAAACAGGTATAATGATAATATAAATGTAAAAGTAAAAGAATAAATAACTAAAATATATTTCATCTTTGTGTAGATAAATAACTAGATCTAATGTTTAGCTACAAACAGGGACATGAATTCCAGTTTACTTGTTTAAACTTGTCTTTAACTTGTACAAATGACAACAAACTCGATTCTATTCTAACTATTGCAAAACTGAATAATATCCCACTTTTGTTGCTTTTATTTATTAAAGCACCACTTGTTGAGATTTGTTGACTCATTATGAAATGTGAGTAGAAAGAGAAGTTGCTGATGAAAACAACGTTTAATTAAAAATGTCAAAGAAATGTTCAAGAAGCAGTGTTGAAAGTACAGGATTTTGTTATGAAATATCGGATAAAGGCTTTCCCTCTGGGAAAACTCATGTGAACACTCATGTTAGGAACAACAACTCAGCAAATCAGGGATAATTTTGTTACTAAATTATCTGTCTGCATCTATTAAATGTCTGAGTAACAGTAAGACACTTTCTATTAATATTAACTATTAATTCACATATTTTACATTGTTTTTGTGCACATATAGTATGTTTATGTAGAATGACCTAGATTAGTTAGAAAAGTTAATTATTAGCAATAAGAGTTCTGATGTCCTGGTGTTGTGGTGGTCTCAGTGTTGTGGTGGTCTCAGTGTTCTAGTGGTCTCAGTGTTGTGGTGGTCTCAGTGTTGTGGTGGTCTCAGTGTTCTAGTGGTCTCAGTGTTCTAGTGGTCTCAGTGTTGTGGTGGTCTCAGTGTTGTGGTGGTCTCAGTGTTCTAGTGGTCTCAGTGTTCTAGTGGTCTCAGTGTTCTAGTGGTCTCAGTGTTGTGGTGGTCTCAGTGTTGTGGTGGTCTCAGTGTTCTAGTGGTCTCAGTGTTCTAGTGGTCTCAGTGTTGTGATGGCCTCAGTGTTCTGGTGGTCTCAGTGTTGTGGTGGTCTCAGTGTTGTGGTGGTCTCAGTGTTGTGGTGGTCTCAGTGTTCTGGTGGTCTCAGTGTTCTGGTGGGCTCAGTGTTCTGATGGTCTCAGGGTTGTGGTGGTCTCAGTTTTCTGGTGGTCTCAGTGTTGTGGTGGTCTCAGTGTTGTGGTGGTCTCAGTGTTCTGACGGTCTCAGGGTTGTGGTGGTCTCAGTTTTCTGGTGGTCTCAGTGTTGTGGTGGTCTCAGTGTTGTGGTGGTCTCAGTGTTCTGACGGTCTCAGGGTTGTGGTGGTCTCAGTTTTCTGGTGGTCTCAGTGTTGTGGTGGTCTCAGTGTTGTGGTGGTCTCAGTGTTGTGGTGGTCTCAGGGTTGTGGTGGTCTCAGGGTTCTGACGGTCTCAGTGTTCTGACGAACTCAGGGTTGTGGTGGTCTCAGTGTTCTGACGGTCTCAGGGTTGTGGTGGTCTCAGGGTTCTGACGGTCTCAGTGTTCTGACGGTCTCAGGGTTGTGGTGGTCTCAGGGTTGTGGTGGTCTCAGGGTTGTGATGGTCTCAGTGTTGTGGTGGTCTCAGTGTTGTGGTGGTCTCAGGGTTGTGGTGGTCTCAGGGTTGTGGTGGTCTCAGTGTTCTGATGGTCTCAGTGTTCTGATGGTCTCAGTGTTGCAGTGGTCTCAGTGCTGTGGTGGTCTCAGTGCTGTGGTGGTCACAGTGCTGTGGTGGTCTCAGTGTTGCGGTGGTCTCAGTGTTAGGAACAACAACTCAGCAAATCAGGGATAATTTTGTTACTAAATTATCTGTCTGCATCTATTAAATGTCTGAGTAACAGTAAGACACTTTCTATTAATATTAACTATTAATTCACATATTTTACATTGTTTTTGTGCACATATAGTATGTTTATGTAGAATGACCTAGATTAGTTAGAAAAGTTAATTATTAGCAATAAGAGTTCTGATGTCCTGGTGTTGTGGTGGTCTCAGTGTTGTGGTGGTCTCAGTGTTCTAGTGGTCTCAGTGTTGTGGTGGTCTCAGTGTTGTGGTGGTCTCAGTGTTCTAGTGGTCTCAGTGTTCTAGTGGTCTCAGTGTTGTGGTGGTCTCAGTGTTGTGGTGGTCTCAGTGTTCTAGTGGTCTCAGTGTTCTAGTGGTCTCAGTGTTCTAGTGGTCTCAGTGTTGTGGTGGTCTCAGTGTTGTGGTGGTCTCAGTGTTCTAGTGGTCTCAGTGTTCTAGTGGTCTCAGTGTTGTGATGGCCTCAGTGTTCTGGTGGTCTCAGTGTTGTGGTGGTCTCAGTGTTGTGGTGGTCTCAGTGTTGTGGTGGTCTCAGTGTTCTGGTGGTCTCAGTGTTCTGGTGGGCTCAGTGTTCTGATGGTCTCAGGGTTGTGGTGGTCTCAGTTTTCTGGTGGTCTCAGTGTTGTGGTGGTCTCAGTGTTGTGGTGGTCTCAGTGTTCTGACGGTCTCAGGGTTGTGGTGGTCTCAGTTTTCTGGTGGTCTCAGTGTTGTGGTGGTCTCAGTGTTGTGGTGGTCTCAGTGTTCTGACGGTCTCAGGGTTGTGGTGGTCTCAGTTTTCTGGTGGTCTCAGTGTTGTGGTGGTCTCAGTGTTGTGGTGGTCTCAGTGTTGTGGTGGTCTCAGGGTTGTGGTGGTCTCAGGGTTCTGACGGTCTCAGTGTTCTGACGAACTCAGGGTTGTGGTGGTCTCAGTGTTCTGACGGTCTCAGGGTTGTGGTGGTCTCAGGGTTCTGACGGTCTCAGTGTTCTGACGGTCTCAGGGTTGTGGTGGTCTCAGGGTTGTGGTGGTCTCAGGGTTGTGATGGTCTCAGTGTTGTGGTGGTCTCAGTGTTGTGGTGGTCTCAGGGTTGTGGTGGTCTCAGGGTTGTGGTGGTCTCAGTGTTCTGATGGTCTCAGTGTTCTGATGGTCTCAGTGTTGCAGTGGTCTCAGTGCTGTGGTGGTCTCAGTGCTGTGGTGGTCACAGTGCTGTGGTGGTCTCAGTGTTGCGGTGGTCTCAGTGTTGCGGTGGTCTCAGGGTTGTGGTGGTCTCAGTGTTGCGGTGGTCTCAGTGCTGCGGTGGTCTCAGTGCTGCGGTGGTCTCAGTGTTGCGGTGGTCTCAGTGTTGCGGTGGTCTCAGTGTTCTGGTGGTCTCAGTGTTGTGGTGGTCACAGTGCTGTGGTGGTCTCAGTGTTCTGGTGGTCTCAGTGTTGTGGTGGTCTCAGTGTTGTGGTGGTCTCAGTGTTGCGGTGGTCTCAGTGTTGTGGTGGTCTCACCTTTGCCGCCCCCTGACGGGTCTCCCATGCAGCTGATCATGACCTGGCCGCTGCCCAGACAGTGGGTGGTGTGAGGGTTGGCCAGGCCACACTTCCAGTACAGATCCACAGGCTCCACCATCTGGACAGAAGCAGGACCACAAACAACATTATTAAAACAGAACAGCAGCACAGAATGATCCCAGATGGTTTCATGTTGGTTTTAATTTACAGCCCAATTTACTGCTGTTTGCTTCAAAGTAAAGATGAAGTCAGACGAATTTAGTGACCCACAAGAGATAAAATAAAGATTAGTTCCTTAATGAAATAGTAACAGGATGAACAGGTGGATGAGCTTCATTAGTACTGGACAGAAATTATGAAATAGATAAAATAAAGATAAACATCTTCCATAGAAATGGCTCCTTAACCCTTTAATGAATAGAAAAGATTGATTTCTGGATTTCGTGTGTTTACATTTTCTTCGGTGTCTGAAGGTTAATGACAAAGCAGAAAGTATTAGATAACAGGCACAAAATGAGAGGGTTGGGATCAGAGCCACTTACACATTCCTCTCCCATCACTAGGGGACAGAACTCTTCATGTACCATACCCCCCCAAATAAGAAGAGTTGGACAAAGAATAGAATATCTGGTTCAGAGGGTGATATAAGTTACAACTGCAAGAAAGAAAGATTCCTATGAAACCTGCAGCTGGATGGAAGGTTTGAATTATTAATTAATAATATAAAAACTCACTACATTGCCCAATTTCCTCCAACAGAGGAACATATAGACTCATATTATGTAGAAACACTTAAAATATCTCAAAGTTAGGCACCATTTTAATAGAAATATTAGAATTACTCAAGTGAAATTGCTCTGATTCACATATATATTGATGTATACACGTGCAGACTCCACTAGAATGTCTTCACGCCTACAGTCTGCTAAGAGTTAAATAGAAAACCCAGTGTCATGTCTCAGAAGAGAAGGAGCATCTGAACATCTGTAACCACAGCAGCAGCTTTAAGCTCAGGCGTTGTGGCTCCGCCTCCTTCAGGCTCTGACTTCAATGTTGAGGAATCATGAATCAACTCTTTTTCAATCTCAAATGACGTCTGGTGCCGTTGCTGCAGAAATCGTCTTTTTCCCTCAGCTCCGAGGCTCTGTGGGTTATTGCACTGTTGCCATAGTGACGGTCAATGTGGTTTGCAGGAGCATGAAAGCCTGCGGACAAAACAAGTCTTCTGCAAGAAGGAAGTTCTTCCTCTTCTCTGCTCTTTTTCCAAATCTTCCTGTTCTATTTTAGAGGCCAGTTAGAAAGTCTGAGCTGAACCAGCAACCAGTTTTTTTTATATAAAAGTAGGAAACATGTGAACACACAACGACTTTCTTAATCTGTGTTCTTATCTGTTTTCACATTCTTGTGTTTTGAGAACAATGACTCAGCAGATCGTACTTATGTCCATGTTGTTTATCAGACTGACTGGAGAGTTTTATTTCCCAGATCAACAAGTCAAATGACTTTTAAATGTTTTCATATTCTAGGAAACAGCTGGAAAACTGTTTATCATGCAGTGTGAACTCAGGAAGACCTCCTCCTCCTCCTCCTCCTCCCCCTCCTCCTCCTCTTAGTGCACAGAATCTCTCCCCCCTGTATTTTCCTTACATATTTCAAGAACTGTTCATCTGATCCACTCCACACTGGGTGTTTTGCTGGGGAGACAAAGAATTTCTGAACGATGAGTCTGAGGATCACAATTCTTTCAAAATTTCCCTTCATCGTGTGGGTCCATGTATCCGTATAAGCCCAATTGGCACTAAATGTGCTACAGAACAACCTGGAAAATTTTGCCTTTTGGGAATAATGATATTTGATACAGTTTTGCTGTAGCTGCGTCTCAAAGTGATAAAATCATACTGTGGTGTATTGTCTGTTCCTGTTCCTGTAAAATGTGATGCCAGGTGAGACGTGATGTTATAGGAAATGTGGGTCTTTTATGTCCTTTATTCAAAAAGTCTAAAACCCAAAGGTTAAAAGTCATACTCTGTATTTACCTAGATAGCCTAAAATAAAATAAAATGGAAATAAGAGGGTCTGATTTGTCTGCACTGGGCAGATCTGGAAGTCGTCCCTCAGAGTCATCAGGTTTTTGACACTGTTCTTTTTGTAATAAAATCCTTTTCATGCAAGAGAAGACGTGTCAGTAGGTGATTTTCCGTCGGCACATCGAGGAACAACGCTACCTTGTGAATTCGCGGCTCTCTGGCGTTCGTCCCGACATCGATCACGTAGATTCTTGAAGAGATGAGTGACGGCAGAATCAGTCGATTCCGTTTCTTGGAGGCGTCGCCGAAGCAGCTGCTGCAGGCGTTCCAGCCGGAGTGATGCAGCTCGTCACGGAGGTTCGGGACCGGCAGCCGGTGGATGACCTGCGAGGGACAGGTTAAAGGTCACCTTAGGTCAAAGTAGAGAGGTTTATACAAAGTACTGCAACTAACGACTATTTTGATAGTTGATTAATCAATTTATTATTGAAAGGATTAATTGAGTGCTTGTTTGGTTCATGAAATGGTAATCTCCATTTCCCTCTCAGGTGCAGGCAGAGGGGTTAAGGTTAGGGAGCTGATCAATCTCAGGAGGGAGGCTCCAGACACACCTGCCCCACATCTCTAATCAGGCTGCCCTTATCAACCACCCACACTTGCACTTCCTTGTGAGATGATTGTTTCAGAGCCAGCAGCTGCTTCGGCCTCATTCAGAAAAGGATGTCCCTTTCCTCGAGTCTCTTGCTCCTCTGTAATCTCTTGTTCGGTGCCGTCAGTGAATTTTTGCAATCCTGGTTTTTTGGCCTCCTCCTCCTTACAGTTCCTGTAAGTCAAGTGTGTTTTCCCCCTCGAGTGATTTTTCCCCGGAAGGTTGTTTGTGTTGGACTTTGGATGTAATTAGTTTTGTACTCAAACGTTTCTGCGTCTGGGTCCAGACTCTTTCTCCAACACAACCTTAAAACACTGTTTTCCAAAGCTAAAGATCAACAAGAATCATGTCACTTAAATGTCAGATGACAAATCAATTAATTGATTATAAAATATTTGCTGATTAATGTAATAATTTACAATGAATCATTGCAGTTCCACAGACAATCTACAGACCAACATGAACAAAGTGAAGTGAAATAAACAGTAAATGTGGATTTAAAATTAGCAGATAAATTCTGTGGTAAAATCGAGTTTTTATCACCTGAGGCGATAGTGGATTCATCTATCAATTATTGAAACGATTAATCAATGAGTTGTTTAGTTCATAAAATGTTGATCACTGTTTCTAAAGCTGAAGATTCAACTTAAATTGTCTTTGTCCAGACCAACAGTCCACAACCCAAAGATCATCAGTTTACTATTATAGAGACTAAAGAAACCAGAAAATAGTCAGATTTGAGAAGCTGGAACCAGAGAATTTGGATATTTTCTTCTTAAAAATGACTCATTAATTATTCAATTATCTAAATAGTTGTTGATTAATGTAATAGATGGCAACTAATCAATTAACTGATTATCAGGTCTAATACAAACTAGCCTGGAGAAAATAACCTAGATTCTGATTTAACAAATGAAACCGAGCAGGTAGACATTAAGACCTAAAAGACTTGTACCTGGCAGTAGGTGGAGGATTTGGGGTCCACGTCCACAGTGGCCAGGTAGTCTGGCTTCAGGATGTCCGTGTTGCGGTAGATACAGGGCAGGTACACGATCTCTTCCCGAGGACCTGCAGCGGGAAAACAACCAGACTAAAGACATGTTTTCATCCAAAGGTACAGAATCTCCTGAAAATAACGGTCAAAGATCACAAATAAGAAGCTGCAGCGGACGTTTAAGTGACGTGGTTCTGTTTTTCATTCAGTAACAGACAGCCTCACCCTTCATGGCGTCCAGCGGGCTGCTGTATCCTGGTCCACATCCTGAGCAACTGGCTGTGAAACCAGAACAGAGGTCATCAGCAGCTGTCAGTGAATCCTCCTGTTCAAATAAACAGGAGGAGCGGATCCTGATCCTGTGTGAACGCAGCCTGAGAAAGTGAGTTTATAAAGATCTAATCCACGTCCCCTGCCCCGGTCGTAATAACTAGTTTATTGACCAGCTGGATGATAACGTCCTTCAGACCCGAGACCAGCAGCGTAGAACCTTCTAAGCCACATCTGTGATCTGCTGATGTGATTTAAAGGTCCCATTTCATGCTTTGTTCTGAGTATTTTTTTTCCCAGTTTTGATCCCTTAACATGATGGATTTGTGTAGTACAATAATTTAACTCAATGCAGTTTTATAGCTTTCTCTCAGGCCATTCACTGCCAAATGGTCTGAAAAAATGGTCGTAGTTGTCCTTCCTCATGAATATTCATGAGTCCTCTTCTGATTGGACGGTGTGTCATATATGAAAAAATAAGATGCACATTCAGCTATTTATTATTAGGGATGTAAAATGGTCTTGAATCAGGGGATATGAGCACATTTTTGAACAGAAGAAACATCCAGTGAATCAACATGAATGTGTTGCTGACAGCTGTGATGGTTCCAGCTGCTGCTGCGTTCAGGTTAGTTAGTTACCAGGTAATTACCAGAGTTCTACTGTAGACGGCGTCATCATTCAGGTCGAACTAATGTTGTAATGTAGTTTTAAGCAAATATCTGGACACTTTCGCTTCTATGAAGTCATATTTTATATTATTACTATCTGTGTGTCCTCAAGAGAAGTTACAGTCTGAGTCTAAAGTATAAATCCTTTATTTCTAAAGAGATAAAAGTTGTCTTTCTGTAAACTATAGACTCGGTTACTATGAACTGCTTTTGCAATAATTATCCACCAGCTTCAAACTAAGTTCATCAGATAACTTTTATGATAATCGAGTTACTTATTGTTCATCTGGTCAATCATTCAAACGCAACACTCCATCAGAAAGTCAGATGTGACAGGTTTCCTAACATGGCCTCATTTTATTCCATGACACGACTATGACTAAAACAAACTTCAGACTCAAATGTGACTTTGACTAAACATAATTTTCATGCGAGAAACTAAGACTGAATCAAAATGAGCAGGCTGAACAGTTTGAAGCTGCAGAGACAGTGGGTTAAAGCCGACTGAATGCGCCTTTATTTCAGTTGAGTGAATCTTCCCTGCGGCTCTGCAGCGACAGGACGACAGGAACCAGAGCAAAGGTCAGAGGCAGCAGCTGGATGTGGAGGTTCGATTAGCTGACAGCATGAGAACCGGATCAGGCTGCAGCAGCTGAGGCTTAACGGTGATGAACAAACAGATGAAGAAAGTCCACTCACCCATTTCAGATCAGATCCTGCAGCCTGCGGCGACTGGACTCCGAAGAACAGGTGGGCGGAGTTTAACGTCTTTATTAACAGCGGCCAGCCAATGAGAGAAGAGGGACGGGTCTAGACCCCGCTGGCCGGGCTCCAGATACGTATATAACCAAGAGATATGTGCGGGAATGTGTTTTATATTTATATGTGAAATAAAGTCTGGAAGTAATAAATTACTCTTGTTACTGTCAATAATAGCCTTTTCTGTACTTGTAGTTTTGAGTCGGTTTTAAAACCAGTAATTTAACTGAAGTAGATATTTTTGGATGTAATGTACTTTACCACATTTACCACAAAGCTTGAGTAGAATCTTACATAAGTAATTTCACTTCTACTTCAGTAAAACTTCATTAAGGTAACATTAAAGATTCAAAGATTCATCTCAAATAATTAGAATGTGGAAAAAAAAAATTGTTACCTGTACTTCTACTGCAGATTTTTTTTTTTTTTTTGGTTAAAAGCTTTTTATCATTTACCGAGGACATAAACCATCAGCAAAGTGTTCAGAGGTAATAAATCCAAAGGCCGGTCTCATTTTGTCATAGACTTATAGACTCTATATAAACAGACTTCTGTTTGGAGCCAGAGAAAATTCCTGTTTAACTCCATTCTAAGAACTTCCGGTTACACCCTGGGACCCTAGGAAGTATTTCTGCATTCCAGTTACCCCAGGGGATCCTATTTGGGGGCCGAAGAATAAAAATGTATCTCTTTACTTTTGATCCTTATAGAATTGTACCATGAATCACATTTTTGTTAATAAGTTTGCAAGAAAAACTGTTATCAGTGATAGAACAAGAAAACTCCTGTTATTTCTGTGACTACATATAAAACACAAAGGAATCATGTTAACATGAGCTTCAGTGGCTTTTGGAGAGAAGGTTATGTCACGTTCAGTGTTTCTAATGATTTGTTTCTAATTAAGTCTTATACTTCAACACTTTAGAACAGTGTACATTTCTTAACTCGCAAATTTATCTTAAGTAGGAAAACATATTTACTTGCATTTTATCCTGAAGTAGAAAATCGTATTGTTTAATTATACTGAATTAGACAGTAACATCAACTCCCATTTTATTTAAATTTGCTCATTATCTTGAGCAACATTTACATTCATTGATCCAAATTTTCCAGAGCTGTCTGCTTATATTAAACGAGATATTTCCTGATTATCTGATTGCAAAACTGAGGCAGAGGAATCTGGGTGTTGGAAAGGAGACAAGGAAACATAAACACATCTTTCTACCAGTTAGCTGAATAGATGACAACGATCTGGAATCTCTCTGCAGCTTTTATTACAGGTTAAGTTATTTAAGTGGCAGCAGCTGATGATGAAATAGAAAAATATAGATCAAACAGCAAAGATGATGACAAAGGTGTAGTTTAACGTCCATTTGTCTTGTGAAATCACATGTCCTGTGGAATGTAAGATTAAAAAAAGACAGTTTCCTCCAGACGTCAGAGAAATATTCAGATGAACAGTGTTTTATTTGGGGAAGAGTGTCTTAAGTTTTCTGTACATCAGCACCGAGACAACCGCTCATCCTGCAGGGTCATGATTACACAATTTCACTGTGACCAGACGGCAGAGGGAAATTCATCTGTACAGTTCAAATAAAAAACAAGAGTCACTCTTTTTTTGTACCGATTCTTTACACAAATGTGCACATTCTCTGGTTTTATTCACATTTTCCATTTAGGCATTAAAAAAAACTGGAAGCAGAAACATCTGCAGTTAAAAGAAAAAAGTTCTCCTATAGTCTGAGGTGTAAAAAGTAGGACAGATTTCAGTCAGCTGTCGAGTTTCACCAAAATTTAAAGCAAATTTCCAGAAAATATTCTTTATTTACAAGTCCTGAATGATTGTTTATCCACTGCTGTTGTATTAATATCTGCAGATAAATGGCCACTGCATGAAAATGTTGCACTGCATAAAATGTTTAAATATGATTCTAAATTTAAATGATGATGAATTGTTGTTCTTTTTCTGTATTTTGTAAAATTTTGTTTGGGGAAAAAAGAGCCTTGATGCAAAGGCTCTGGGTTTAATTGTACTCATTATCAAAATTAAAAACAGAACATACAAAAATAAAAGAATCTTTCTCCATCTCAACCCCTCACTTCCTGTAATTCTACACCAAAGAATGTATATCAAGATTAACATTTCAACATCAACATCCTGTTGATTTATTTCATGTACATCATTTATTCACTGTCTTTATTTGTTATAACTGCTGTTACACCTCAGACAAAAGGACATTTATTTTTTTTAAAACCAGATATTTACATTTTCACTCAAGTTGTTTTTGCCCAACTTTAAAAGGCTGGTTTACACACCCCTTCATTTTATTTCATACTAATTTCCTGGTAATTTACAGTAATTTGCCAAATCTTTTAAACATTAGGAATTTTGCAATTTGGTACAAATTATGTGAAAAAACCAGAAGCAAATGTAAAGTTTTCTTTTCTACAACCAATTGACCATAATCCTTTCATAGAAATAAAGGACAAAAATATTTCCCCATATTTCTTATAAATAAAAAACTAAACCGTTTTGCAAACTGTCCTGAAATACGACTGTTTTAAACTGAAGTAATTACAGAGAAAATTTCCAGGAAACTTGTATAAAATGAAAGAACCTGTAAAACATCTGCATCAGGCAAAGAGACGGAAGCAGAAGTGTCTCAAACAACCGATGTGCTGCAGTTCCTCTCATGTCCACTAGAGGCTGATGTGCTGAACATGAACGTCTACACAAACGGAATCGTCTTTAGTTCAGCAGATTCACTTCGCTTCTCCTTGTGTCCGTCTTTGTTTCCAGGAAAGTTCAAAACAAACACGTGATGATCTGAACACCTGCAGCGTTCTGTCCACTCCAACAAAGGTGTGGTTGGGGGCGTGTTTAGCTTGATTGACAGGTGTCTCAGCCCGTCACACTTGTCTCATCTTAGCTGCCCCGTTTTACCCCAAAATATAAAACAAACGTGTGACATGTGTCACTTGTCTGTTCAGCTCTCGTCCTCTCGTCCATCCTTCCCTTCCTCTACACCCGTCCTGCTCTTCACCGTTAACTTCCACTCGTCGCCCACCTCCTCTCCTATCACTATCCTGGTCTCACGTCTCTCCTTGCTCACCTCCTTCCTGTCCTCCTCCACTTCCTTTCCTTCCTCCTCACTGTCCTCCTCTATCTCTTTAAATTCCTCTTTGTTCTCTTTCTCCTCGCTCTCCTTCCTGTCTTCTTCCTTTTCTTCTATTTCCATGTCCTCCTCTGCTTCCTTCTCTTCCTCCTCACTGTCCTTCTCTTCCTGTTTCTCTTCCTCATTGTCCTTGTCTTCCCGTTTATCCTCTGATGTTTCCGGTTTTTGTTCCTCTTCGTCTGTGTCCTCCTCGTCCTCTAGCTCCAGCAGATCAGGAGAATGTTCCTCCAAACCTTCAGAGCCCAGCAGAGTCTCTGTCAGATTCTTCAGGAGGTCAGACTGAATGTCCTCTAATCTTTGACTCTTCTCCTCCACCTTGTTCTCCTCTTTCCACTCCGGCAGGAGGCCCGTCAGGTGGAACGACTTCTTCCAGAGATGGGGGAGTTTGTTGAGGCGAGTCAGAGCCTCTATCAGCCAGTTGACCAGAAGCTGAGCGACATTTGCTTGAAGCCGCTGGGGCGACGTCTCCTCCAGCTCCACTGGGTCTCCGGCGGTGAACTTTGCCCAGCGAGACAGGAGGAATCTCTGCAGCACTGGCTTCATGCAAACCTCCAGAGGCTGAATGTGGGAGGAGCAGCCTCCGGGAATCACTGCTGGGAGGCTACCTGAGCTACTGATGGCGGTGAGGAAGGAGTCTGCCATGTGTTCCCGGTGTCGGTCCAACACCAGCATGGATTTACTGAGCTCAGGTGGACCTGACAGATGCAGCAGCCAAACCCTTTTAGTCCAGAGATCTAAGGCTTCTTCTACTAACAGACTATCTGGGCCGGCCTCCAGCAGGATGAACTCCGGCAGGACTTTCTCCTCCAGCTGCCTGTTGGCCAGCAGCATGGAGGGCAGCAGGGTCCCGTTAGCCAGTGCCGTGAGGTACACAGTGACCAGCGGTACGGACCCGGTTAGCTCCAGGGCCTCTGCACGTCGAGACTTGTCCTGGACCAGCCTCAAGTCTACAAAGAGACAGAGCTCGTCCATCGCAGCTATGGCACTTTCTGGGAGCTTGTGGCCCTGGATGATCTTCTGGGTGAATTCTCTGAAGGAAGAGACTTTGGCCTCCAGAGATGGCGGAAGGTTGTGAGCCATCGATGCCGCCAGGCCAACGCTCCGCAGGCCGAGCCGGTGCTGCAGCATGAAGCTCACCGCCCAGTCGTAAGAAATGCGGAAGGAATCGCTGAAATCCCCCTTCTTCTTCAGCGTGGAGGCTTTGTGGAAGAGGCTGCTCTCGGTGATCGGAAGCTGCTGCTCACGCATGGAAAGCACCCACGCCACCATACGTTCCCCGCCGTCAGAATGGATATTCTCTTCCTGTTGGGTCTGCTTCAGATGCCTCTTGGCCTCCTTCAGCCAGGACCGGATGAGCTGCTGCTCAGTCATAAAGACCCGTGAGGCTTGGCGCAGCCCATCACACAGAGCGAACAGAGCGATCCGCAGCTGGCGGGCGGTGAGGAAGTCCTCACGCTCTTTAGACGCCAACAGGATTGCTGCAGATTGGCCGTGACCGTTTGTCACTGACGGCAGGTGAGAATGTCTCATTTCTTTGTTAAATTCATCCTTTATCTCTTCAGATTCATCATCCATATCATCTATATCTTCCAATCTCTCATCGTCAGAGAAGTCCAGGTCCTCCACCGGGGCCATCGACCCGTCCTGGTTCCTATCAACCTCGTCCACCTCGATTTCTCCGCTGCAGCAGAAGATTCAATGTCAATGAACATTTGTCAGTACTTCATGAAAACTACTTCTAACAAAACATAGATGATACAAGACGGCCTCAATTAGACGTCAACGTTCTTGAAAATGGGGACCTGAAAACTTTTGTTGCTGTCTTGCCCTGATGCTGTTCCTAGTGCACAAGGATCCACAAAGTTTACTGAAAGGCCCAAACACAACAAAAGCTTCCTTTTTCGTGCCAAAATCATTGTCGTCTAAACGAGGCCTTCCACACAATAAGAGCAGATCATGTTACTGAAGAAAGGATAGATTACCTCAGTCTGTTCTTCAGAAAACCCCTTCTTGCTGATCCTGTTGAAAACAGACGAAGACAGATTTGAACAGAAATAAACTTCTTATGCCATGGTTGCGTAGTGATGCTTCACATTATCCCGCAGCTGTGAAACAACTATTTTCTATGGACTCCTGAACTTTGTAAATCGATGTTTCCTAAATAAAGTTTTGTAGAAGATGTTTTCTGCAGAGATTTTGATGTAATTTGAAGTAGGACATTACAAAGTTAAGTTAAAGCATTTTCTACTCAAGGTACAATGTAAATAAGACTTATCTACGTGTTTATTTTACTTGTTTGTGCTTTCAATTTTGCATGATGTAAAATTAGGCAATTAGGCATTAGTCTACTTCAGTTCTGCACGATAGCCAAGTCATGCTGCGAATGGAGCCAGTTGATCCCTCAGGTTAGTAACAGAACTGTGAGGGTGGAAGCATCTTCTGCCTAACATGTTAATCAGAAACTAAAAAATGGCCAATTTGGGGAGAAGTAACAAACATGCTGTGAATGATAAATGTTAGACCCTTCAATCACTGACCTTTGTTGTGTGGCGACAGGCCGTGAAACTCCCAGAAGCAGTTTGGCTCTTTACACAGGCTGGCTTTACAGGCGGAGCATCCATAGACGGTATCGTGCCGGATGTTCTTTATGTTGCAGTTCTTGCACCTCTTGGAGACGGGGCTGACCTTCACCAGCCGGTGTCTCTGTTTCATGGATTCTTCCGCCACCTCCACCCTCAACCCACGGGAACTGGCAATCTCCATCGTCTCAAAGTATTTCTGGGCGCATTTGGCCAGCTGGTTGCCGAGACGCTTGCGGAAGTTGACCTGAGTGAAAAGTCCATCCTGCACCCAGGCCGGGGGGTTCTCTTTGCGGCTCTCTCGCAGCACGATGAAGGCGTTAACGATGCTCATGTTGACCAGAAACCAGAAAAGGCTGCGCCAGTGTCGGTCCTGAGGGATCCCGCCCAGCGGGTTGCAGGCCAGCAGCTGTTTGCAGATGTCAACTCCTCGCATGTTCTCCTGCAAGAGGTGGAAGGCCCTGGGGCGGTCAATGGGGTCAAGTCCGCCTGATTTGGTCTGAGACCTCCTCCATACGGTGTCTGGCTCACCCGGAGCCGCATTCGTCGACAGACAGCCCATCTCCTTGGTGTCCCTCCAGCGGGTGGCCAGCAGGGGGCCAAACTGTTTCTGCAGGTAGTCCCCGGGTTTTTCCAGCTGACCCTCGTCCCACAGCTCCCTGGGCAGGATGGGGTTGGGTGGAGGGAAGGAGCTGGAGGCATAGATTCCCTGGTCCAGGAGCTTCTGCATGAGCGGGACCGACGTGAGTGAGCTGGCTAGGTACAGCTGGTGGTGTTTGTCCTCCAGACCCTTCACCAGCTCCGGCACCACAGTGAAGCCCGGCTCCTGACCTCCCTTCTCGCCCACCTGGATGAAGAATCGGTGGCAGTAGCCGGACTTGGAGTCACAGAGCAGCCAGACCTGAGGCTGGGTCTTCGGGTTCCCCTTGACCCCCTGGCAGCTCTCCTCCTCCTGGCTGGGCAGCAGCGCCCGGTCAATGGTCAGGCAGCAGTTTGGCAGGTAAGCGTTCCACATGGCTCCTCCCAGGATCTCCAGCATTGGCCTGAAGATGTGCAGCAAGTCACTAGGGTTACTGCTATGACGGTAAATGTCTGTGGTGAAGCTGCCCATGCGGATGTTAGCAGCGATCTGCTTGAAACGCTTGAAGCTCATGGCGCGGTAGAAGGTATAGCTGTTGTCATAGTGATTCCAGGACCAGTAGTGTGATGGGTCGGGCAGGTTCTGGATCCCCATCAGGATCACCAGGCCGATAAAACCTCTGAGCTCGTGGGTGGTGACTGGGAACCAGTCTGCATGGCTGGAGCCCAGGTGCTGGCAGGTCTTGGCATGGGCGTTGGTCTCCTTGGTGATGAGTTCCACGAGCTCTGAGGGGAAGAGCAGGTTGAAGAAGTCAATGGCGTCACTGCTCCTGGACAGAGAGTGTTGAGGTCCACTAATCTCTGTGAATGGGACGATGGAAGACTTGGCAACATCGTTCTCTGCTGGCTCTTTCCAACCATCTGCTGACCTCCAGGATGGATTGGGTAACTCCCCCTGGTTCTGGACTGGTTCTGTCTCTTCTGGAGAGTGCTGGTCATCATCTTGGCAGAACTGGATGTCAGGTTCCACATATGCTGAAAACAAAGGAGAAGTGAACTTTTAAAGCAAAAATAACTTAATATTTCATGGTAACAATGCTACTAATCTCCTCAAAACAAAACCAAATAATGTTCAACATTGAAAACTCCTCCTGGACCACAATCATTGATCAACTTCACTGTCCACACTCACAGGAACTGAAGGGGCATGTTTGTGCAGTGACATGATATTTAACAGTAACAGCTTTAGCTCTGATTTATTCATTGAGGTTGATATTTTGAAGGTGTGGACATAATTCAAACTAATTCTCCATCCTGAACAAAGAACTGAAATTTAAATGTGGTTTGTGATCAACAGTAGATCAAATTCATCCTGATAGTTAAAGTAACACTATTGTTATTATTTAAATATACACACTTGCACAACAACTGGTTGTGCTGCATATTTGTATATCAGATAGTAGACTGACCATTGGTGAAGGTGCCCTTCTAGTTCATTTTGTTTTCTTGGTCACTGTGTGAATAAAAGAGGCTCTAAGAAGCAAGAAGAAAAGGTTAAGAGGCCTCTTTGAAAGCTACAGGAAGACATGTAAACAATGGTATTGATGAATAAAACACCTTGATGAATGATCTTGACATGTAAACACAATGTTCCAGATGCAATTCTCTCTCTAATATTTACTCTCGGTGTTAGGAAAGGCATAGAGACTCTGAGCTTTCGATTTTATTTATTTTGGCTGTGACCGAAGCCAGAAGCTGGATGCTATCAGAGCTGTGGTGCAACCAGAAAAAAACAGGTCTATAGAAACCTCCAAGAAACTTTTTTCAGCCATGATATTAGCTCGACCTTGCTGATATAACATCTGTAACATTTTTTAAACAAAAGCTGACCATGAATATGACCCATTTCTCCCAGTGAACGGATCAGATCCGGTTTGGTTGGTCTATTGAAGGATCAATAATTTACTGATCCAGAGCTGCAACAACTTGCTGACTAATAGAAAATCTGTCAAAAACTATTCATATCATTGATTACGATTCAAGACTTTATGGTTTTATCGTAAACATATTATTCAGGTCTTGGGCATTAAGATATAAACAACACAGATCACACTATAAGAAAAGAAATACAGACGATTTCTAAGAATTGAGAATTCTTAAGAATCTACAAACTTTTAAGTGTCACCATGATGATGATGATGGTATGTGTGTGCTCTTACTGGGCCTGGCCTGACAGATGGCGTTGTGGTCTGTGTTCATCAGCAGGTGTTCGGCCATTAGATCTGCAGACTGAGGTCTGAAGTCACACTCAGAACACTGCAGCAGGAATCGGCTGAGAAAAACAAAACTATTAGGTATCGGTATAACTTTTCAGTCTGTTTATCAGTACTTCAAATACAGCCTGTTTAGTCAGCCTATTAGTCTCACGCACACACATGCACACACACAAAATAAGAGAGACTCAGTAGATGTCATTCATACAGTGTTTGTTTCACTTCAGAGATGTTTGGGATAGGTCATCTTGTATTTTCCATGTAATGGTCTCACTGTGTGCACTGTGTATACATATGTATGAACAAAACTGAATCTGAGTCTCACCATGGAGGAGGGTGTCTGTGCAAAGGAGGAGTTTTGTCTCTGGAACGCGGCACATGGTGGCTGCAATCAATAAAACCAGGATACAAAATCAGATCAATCAGTACAATCAATCAATCAGAACCATCAATTAATCAAAATGACCAAAAGTGCGTGGTGAATGTGTATGTACTGGATCATGTGTGCAGCGTAGGCTCTGGAGCAGCAGCTGTTGTAAGGACAGAGCAGACAGTGAACGTGAGTTGGGTAGTGAGCAGAGAAGTCTGAGGCATCGGTTCCACATTCCAGACACACCAACCGATCGCTGTCAGGGGACAAACTCCTGCAGAGGAAACATCATATTAAGAAGAAGCTGTTAAGGAGTCAGATTGTCAGAGGGTCAGATGATCTACAAGTGAAATGAACAGCTGACCTGATATGGGACCTACGGATCCCCATTCTCTTAGTTGGGGATCGGGGTGATTTTGGTAGCTGAGAGGTCCTGTAGGTTGAAGTCTTCAGCTCTGTCTTGATGTTAATTGGCTGGATGAGACGGGTGGGGCTCTGGAGGTGATGGGCTCCGCCCCCTACTGATGTCAGTGCTGACCTGATCTTCCCATAGGTCCTGATGGTCACCTGGAGACACATGGATGATTGATCGGTGATCAGAACGCACAGGAGCCTGAATGCTGACAGACATAAGTGATTGTCAAACAATTTTCACGAAGAACTGACCTTTGACCCTGGCGGCAGCCCCTCCAGTTTAGCAGGTCTGCGGACGCTGCGGTGGTTCTCCAGTTTGTGCTGCATTTTATCTTTCAGAAAGACAAACTGAAGACGACACCTGTTACAGTGGAACGCCTGGTTGATCTGAGACAACAGAGGACAGGTGGTTTCACCTTTTGACATGCAAAGGAAAAGCATGACCACATCACAATAGCTCTGGCTTTCTGTCCAGTTCAGGGTTGATTTTTTGAACATCCTGGCATGTCTGTACTCCGCTGAGCTCCTCAATTTTCACACTTCAACAAGAAAGCTTAGGTCTAGTAATTAGATGCTCCTAGATGTACCTAAATCTAGGCTTAAATCCAGTGGCAACAGAGCATTTGAGTTGGAATACCTGACCTTTACACATTAAAAGCACCCAGACCTTAGAGGTATTTAAATTTCTGCTGAAGTTTTGCATCTTCTTGTTTGACAAACTTCCTCAAAAATCTTTTTTACTTTGTGTATAATTTTCTCTTCCATTACTCTTATTTTTTATCTGCTGTCCTCCTTGCTGTTTGGTGCCTATACTGGTACTGCACTTCAACCGCAGTAGTTTTTAAATGTGCTTTCTAAACACTGTCTTGACCAGATGTGGGACATCATCAGTTGTTGACATCAGTTCATGAGGTTACCTGGTGTCGCAGCAGGTGCTGCTGGTAGCTGGTAGGGTTCCTGGTCACCTTCAGACAAAAAACACACAGCAGGAAGCGAGAGTCTCTGTGGAAGCTGGCGAAATGCTGCAGGACATCTGAGTAGAAGGACGAGCGATACGAGCACACCTGCAAGTAATCACACCTGAGTTAGCACTGAAGCCTGGTGTCATACACTGAGGGGGGTCAGAGGTCAGAAGTCAGACTTACCTGGCAGACATAGGGCATTTCTCCTGGTTTGTGGTTGGACTTCATGTGGTTCAAGAAGGCCGGCTCGTTCTCAAACGCCCATTCACATATTCGACACATACCTGAGAGAGGCAGACATATCTTTACTAAGACTAAGATGTCTTTACTAAGTTAATGCCCAAGTCAAGACAGGTACATAACGTCAGGTATGTCTTAAATCCCATATCCAGTCCAAGCCATAAAACCAGTCAAGTTGAGAAAGGTCCGATACAATCCAAGACCAAGTGTTTGTATGTTATGTTTTAGGTGTGTTGCAGGTGTGGTTCTTACAGGAGGAGAGGGTGGGGCCATGCACCTGCTCCTGGTGACTCTGAAGCTGAGCTGGAGATGAAAATTGTCGGTAACAGGACCTGCAGCCCTTCCTCTCATCACCTCCTCCTCCAGTAATGAGCTCTGAGTGCTGCAGCATGTGCTGCATCAACCTACACACACACAGACGCACACATGAACATTCGGACCACAGCACCTACATCTACACAGTCCTGGTGTGGCCAGAGGTGCTTAGCTGCCCCACCTTAGGTTGTTCTCGGCGAGATGCGAGCAGATCTGACAGGTAAAAGTGGAGGTTTTGATTCCCAGCGGGTGTGGCTTCCTCAGACTCAGGTCACCTTCATATGTCCCGTAATAAAACTCCTCCACACTCATCACCACCTTGGTTGGGTCGGAGGTCAGCGTCGTTGTCATGCTTGGGGTCATGATGACAGCGGGGGTGGGACCGGGAGCTGCTGGACCAGGTGACATGCAGAAAATGTTATGTAGAGTGGTAACAGAGCTCACTGTATACATGTTATGCTGCAGCTCTTCCACATTGTGTCTAAAATTACAGAAACCGGCAGCTCCCTCTAGTGGAGAGCTGAGGCTTTACAGAGGGAACAACCAGAATATAACTTCCATTTCTCTCATTCAGGCTAACAGGAAAACTATCAATTAAAGAAATTGCTTTAATTGGTAACATGAAATCAACCCTGACAGGAAAGTTTGATTTAGCAGCAATGATTATTTAAAGCAGGAAGTTTTAAGAAGCGGGATCAATGGTATTTGGATCAATAAATGTGGGATGACAGCTGTACTCGTACTGCTGCTGAACGGGGCCGTCGCTCTGCTGACTCCATTGGCCGAGCCGGAGGGAAGGACGGGGGAACCTGTGAACTTCAGGGGGTTGGTCCCGCTCACCTGGGTCATCTGGAGGTTAACTGGAAGAAAACAGATCAATCTGTATATCACTTAATCAATCAGGTCCATTCTGAGCAGAAATATAGGGCCAGTTCACTCACCAGCTCCTGGTGTGCTGGTGCGGATGGTCAGCGTGGCAGGCAGCTGCATGGTGGCGAAACCGGATGCAGGTGGGGCGGGGCCTCTAGAGGGGGTGTGGCCTGGTCGCACCTGGCTGTGGGTAAAGACGGAGGACACGCCCACACTAGGTCGGACCAACTGACCCAAGGACGAGGCTGCAGGGAAATAACACAGACAAATCGGTACATCAGCTGGGATCAATAACGTGATCAGATTTCATATTGATACATGCTGAGAGGAGCGGAGACCTACACTGGATTAGAGTGAGCGGCTGGACTGTCTGACCCGGCTGCAGGTTCAGCACCAGAGGTGTCCCTGGATTCATCATCGGGAAACCCTGCAGCAGAAAGTCTCTATGTTACATCACTGTGACGTCATTATCAGTTCTGTGTAACGTGGATGGATACGTGTCCACACATGAAATGAAACTTCTTCTGTAGAAGCAGGGCTCAGAAATCAGGGGTCAAGTTTGCACACAACTGTGACCTGTATGAAAAGCGCCGTTCCTGTGAGAATGTGCCTACCGTGACACAAGCTATATAGCAGTTGTGAGAAAGTAAAACATCATTAGGTGGCAATGAAGCACTGAAAGTCGCTAAATATATAGAGTAATGTTTCCAACATATTTACTGTGCAATGTCGATGAAACACAATTATATCAGCTTTTCTAGTGGACTTGGTTTCTTCTTGTTTCTGCCTCCTTGGCTGTGTAATGTTATACTTTTGATATTAGTTTGTGTAGGTACAACTTAATGACCCATATGATTTTGAGGATCTGAGAAAAGCTGGAAGCATTAAAATCTTCAAAATTAAAACCTCTTCAGCCTTAATTTTGATTGATTATTGAATGCTTCATTGACATTATTTACTTATTGCTAAGTATTTTTAGTGTAGAATTTGTATTCTATATTAAATGGTTTCGTTTTTTCTTAACCCTCTTATCAATCTTAATTATTTGTTTTGTTCTATCTTCTTAATCTATTCAATTTTGATCAAATTGTTTTATTTTAATTGTTATATCTATTTTCACAGAAGCAAGGACTTATAAACCCATAAAACAAATACAAAAGAAAAATGCTGAAAATACCAAAAAAAACCACACAAACCCACAAATCAACTGTGAGAGAGAAATGCAACAAATATTTTAATCCCTGTCCCTGTCCTCCCTGTTCATTTTATAGCTACACATTGATACATGTCCATATTTTATGTGAAATGGATGTTTGTGACACATTTCCTAATGTCTACTTTAATGTCTGACCACTTTGTTTTTATTTGGGCCATGAGACAGCCTGAGTCTATGTACTCTTCTACCATTTTTGGTGATTAAATAGCAGCTTATATTAAACACTTTTCACTGTGGTTGTTTGGTCAGCCGGGTACCAGCTGATCTACTTCTGACTGCGATGCATTTATCTTATCCTCTGTAATAATCAGTTTGTTGTACCTGTGTGGTGAGGAGGATGGGCTGGGCGTGGCCAGTCCCTGTGGCTGCTGGGAGGAGGAACGTTCCAGCTGCTGTCTGCGTCAGAATGAGGGGCGGGGCCTGAGCCATCAGAGGTGTGGCTGCAGTGGCGGTGGGTGAGACGGAGGAGATGGGGAGTCGGGGAATAGAGGAGGAAGTCGTGATGATGGAGGGAGGAGCAGGAAGAGCAATCACAGAGGAGGAGACGATCTGTACAGATGATGGAGCTGAAGATGCAGAAAACATTTGTTACCTCCTGCTGTTTCACTCACACTTAGACACACACAGACACAGAGAAACATACACACACACCTGGTTGAGCAGGCGTGATGGGGGGTGGAGTCTCGGAGGCTGGAAGAGGAGATGGAGAATCCTCCACTGAAGAGACAGAGTTATTATGAGTTATTATTCAATGATGTGTATGTATTTTTGTGTGTTTACCTGTGAGTGTGTGTGTCTCACGTGGCTCGCCGTAGTTGTCGTAGAAATCCATCTCGTCTTCCTCCACGCTGTCGTCCACCTGTTGCCATGGCTCCAGCTCCTCCTCCTCACATTCCATAAACAGCTCTGTGTCCATGTTGCTATGTAAACAAGAAATATTCAGGATCATCACGACGTGATGGGAACCAGGGCTCACCATCATCATCACTAGAGAAACACAAACAACCTGAGAAGTTTGTATGTTAAAAACTTTGAGGTCAGTTCCTCACAGATTTACATTGATCAGTCTGTGTAAGGGTTTCTGTCATTGTTAGTTAGTTTGTTCTATAATGTTTTGTGTAAAAAACATTGTATTGGGCAAGATGTGCAAACGTGCAGGCCATAGCACGTTTGCACACACCTGATCTGGCCATGGTGACCGTCTCTTGGGGTGGTTGGGTCTACAATGTGAAACTACAAAAGCATAAAGGCTTAACAATATCTCCACAGTGGGAGCACTGATAAGTTATTACTACACAATAGTGATGCAGGGATCAACTCATGTCGAGTTTTAATAAAAGTGTCAGGTGATAAAGTTTTAATAGTAACAAAAGTTAATACAATTTTATTAAAAGTAGCATTTAATGAAGTTCAAATAATTTGGTCAGTTCATAACGTTTCAATAAAAAGAACCAGGTAAAATTTAAATAGTAGGGGCAGTTAAACGTCAGATAAAGGTTAATAAAAGCTTTATGTAACGTTATGTAACAGCAGTTAATAACATTTTAATAAAAGAAGCAGCAGCAGAAACAGTTTTAACGAAACCAGGAGTTAATGAAGTTTTAATAAAATGGCAATTAATACATTTCTAAAAACAATAAACGGCAGATTTTTTAAAGTGAAAAGCAACATATAATAAAGTTGTAATAAAAAAACTGCATTTCTTTTTTATGAAAAGCAGCAGTTTTTATAAAAATGTGAGTTTATAAAGTTTAAAAAATGTCAGTTAAATTGTTGGTATAAGCAGCGGTGGGCGGGGTTATTAGAACACAGGTGTGTGATGTCGGGATGCGGCCACAGGGGGCGCTCCACCCACCGCCTCCTCACCGCGCTCTGTGTCCGTCTCTCACGGAAAGAGGAGGAGGATAACCCTGCGTGTCCCTCCTGGGACGAGGAGGAGCAGAGCCCCTCTCTTCAGGAGGAGGACCAGAGAAACTCCTGTCCCTGGGAGGAGGAGAGCTGTAGTCCCCGGTGGCGGCGGGTAAAGAACATATTACCGGAGAGGAACTCGGGTTAGCCCGCCCCGCGTTCTGGCAGCTGCGGTGCGTTTGTTTTGCTGCCTCTCTGAACCGATCTGCACCGCCCCGCCGGTAGCAGCGAGTTGTTACAGAGCGAGCGCTTCCTAGAGGTTCCTGTCTGGCCAGGGAAGTGGTTCTGTTGGGAACCGGCCCGGTCGGGTCTTACCTGCTGCTGAGCTGCGGAGGTGGACCGCACAGCGCTAAGGGGTTCGGTTCTTCTCCAGGCGCGCTCAGGTCCGACGAGTGGGGGCGGGTCTTCCTGGTGTTTTCGGTGTCCGCGTCGCGGATTGGCACAAACTTTTTTACGTCACTTCCTGTTCAGACAGCGCGGCCTCTCATTGGTCAGTGGAAATGTTTCTGGAGGAACTGATAGCTGCGGGTTTCCAGGCTGGAGGCATTAAAGCCAGTTAAAATGCCCCGCGGCGGCCGCTGAGACACTGGTGAGAAGCCGTTAATTTACCGACCGGAGCGGAAGGAACACACAACAACGAGACAACCCGCGCTGCTCTGTAGGCGGGACGCCATCTTGTATTTGTTGTTTCGGGGCGGGGTTACAGATAGTGACGTCACTGGTTGAAATAAGAAACCAAAAATCTCCAATTCTGAAAGATTCAGAAGAAAAAAATATTCTGCTTCATTTAATATTTAGTATTAAATTATGAAAAATAGAGTTTTTAATATTATATTAAATAAATTATGAAATACATATTGTTATTAAATAATACATTTATTGATCTAAAAGTCAGGTTATCGTGAAATATCACTGAACACATGCACACTCACAGATAGAATAAAATAATGATAATAATTTGGACAATTAATAATACACATATAAGAATAAAATACAATATAATAATGAAACCATCAGAATAGGCACTTAAATGGCCACTGTGACATATATGTATATAACAGTGGAACAGCTCTGGAAAAATTATGTTTTTGTAAATTTAAAGTAAATATACATTCATGAATATAGCAATCAGCTGTTAAAATCATAAGATTATTCACACTTACAAAATTTTTTACAAACACTTTTGTTATTGTTATAAAAAATAAAACAAATATAATGTTATTGTGGTTGATGATAATAGCACAAAATAAAAAAATGAAATTTTATAAATACAAGATTATATCAATGACAAGTCAAATGCTTCAATAAGAAGCATTTGAAGCATTTTTCAATTACTGGAGATGTCACTTTTCTTGTTATAGTTTCAAGTCCTCGAAAGTAAGTTCCCATCGAAACATGTCAGGCAAAAACATCTGTTACCCGTCTGTGACAAGAGTAAAAATCCCCATGTTGTAAAGATGCATCTTAAATTTAAAAGATATTTGTATTAATACCTTAGAGTTAAAAGTTTGTAAATAGCTGTAAAGTGAAATTGTAAAGCATACAAAATATAATACATATTAAGAAGAAGAAATATATTAGGCTTGTCTCTATGATAATAAAAGTAGTTCTTTTGTTTTTTGTTTGTTTCCTGGAAAGTTTCCATGTAGCAGATTTGTAAACTGACCTCAGACCAGTCGTGTGTGGAGGATAATCTTCTGTAATCTGAATTAATCTGTCCCTCCCCTCCTGTACCCGTCTCAACTCGACTCATTCTGTTCTGACCTGCAGTGATGAAGGCTGCAGCTCCAGGAGGATTCCTGGTGGAGCCCTGGCCTGGTGGTGCCGATGGCGGCGGGAGCTCAGACCCGGAGGTGGAGGTGGAGGGCTTTGGAGCAGGACTGCTGCTGAAGTCTGGAGCGGCGCTGGGACTCACTGTGATCTGTAAGAGGATGATTTTACTTTTGATCGGTTCACTGTTGATTTTTATCCCCAACAACTTTCACATTAAAGTGAAGAAAACTGTTTAAATTCACCTTCATGAAATACTAATAATGGATTACATTCATACAGTGCTACAGTGCCAAAGTATTCACAGTAGGAAACTCATTTTTGCTATTTTGCACCAGAACACTCAGCATACATCGGCTTGAGGTGAAGGGGGAGGGAAGGAAGGAGGGGATCACTGAGCCAATCACACTGGGGGATGATTAGGTGGCCAGATGGAGAGAGGACACCATATGTGTTTTTATGAAACACAATTTATCGGTATGAAATAGGGAAATGTCTGTATTAAACAGAGAACGTGTCAGTGTGAAGCAGGAAACCTGTCGGTATGGAACGGTGAACTTGGCAAGAAACAGGGAACATGTCGCCATGAAATGGAACAATGTAAGGATGTCATCTGGAGAAACACTGATCTAAATCTGTCAACAATGAATCAATAAAAACAAAAAAAATGTTAGTTGGAGCTCCACATCTATGATTTTGACACTGAAGTTACAAATGAATGAAAACACTTTCGAGAGTTAAAGCTGCTACAGCTGATCCGCTGCTGCAGCTGATTGACTGTTATTAACTTAACATTCTTGTTTTCTGCTGACTCCGCGCTTCTCACTCTGCTCCCACATACGTTAGTTTGTCAATTTTTATTTTTAATTTCTTTTAGTGCAATTGTATCACATAAATACATATTCACTTGTGTGTACAGGTATGGCAGTGTTGAGGAAGTGGATTGCGGGTGGAGTGTGTCACTGTCCAGTGCGTCTGGATGGAAAGACGGTTGTGATCACCGGGGCAAACACTGGCATTGGCAGAGAGACCAGCAGAAACCTCGCAGGCAGAGGTAAGATATGTAGATATGTTTTATACTTCATATGTTATCAATATCATTTAGTTTAAAACCATTACTGTGAGGACATTCCTCCACTGTGCGGACATGTCTTCAAGCCATTACAGGACTGTTGAAGGGTTTAAGAGTAAAACTATGACTATAAAAAGACAAAGATTTAGCAAAAAAAGTGTTTTTACTTAATGGGTGAAAAAGTTCTTGCAGCAGAATCAGAGATATCTGGTGCCTACATTACCCAAAATGCAACTGAAGATGGTGGTGTTTGATGCTACAGCCAGTTAATTATTTTTCAAACTTGTATTCAAACTTGTCAGCTGCAACTCCTGTTGTGACACCAGGGGTATCATTACTTCTTTCAGGAAACACAAATCACACACATACACACACACTTCTGAGTGGCTGAAACTATTTGAGCTGATAACAAGGATTAATACATCCTGTAATGTGTGGGTGTCACCACCCAGGCCTCTGGAGAACTTAATCCACACCCTATTATCACTTGAGCATCTAGTGGTAATGGTGAGGGGTTTGTTTGGTTATTGCAGGAGCTCGGGTGGTGATGGCGTGCAGGGATCTGACCCGGGCGGAGCAGGCGGCAGAGGAGATCCGGCAGTCGACAGGAAACGGGAACGTGGTGACCCGACACCTGGACCTTGCCTCCCTGTACTCCGTCAGACAGTTTGCCAAAGAATTCCTGGATAGCGAGGACCGACTGGATGTCCTGATCAATAATGCAGGTATGCCTACCCATCTGTGTTAACCTGTCTATCTCTACCCGTCTGTCTCTACCTGTTTGACCGCTCACTTCTCCGTCTTCCTGCAGGGGTGATGATGTGTCCAAAATGGCTGACCGAGGACGGTTTTGAGACTCAGCTAGGTGTCAATCATCTGGGTCACTTCCTGCTGACCAACCTGCTGCTACCGAAGCTGAAGAGCTCCGCCCCCAGTCGAGTGGTCACCGTGTCATCCATCGCCCACAGAGGAGGTACGACCTCTGACTCCTGACCCTTGACCTCTGATTCCTCTCACCTGACGTCTCTGTGACGTTTGTTTTCTCATCAGGTTCCATAGACTTTGACGACCTGTTCTTTAGCAAAAGGCCGTACAGCTCGCTGCAGAGCTACAGGCAGAGCAAGCTGGCCAACGTTCTGTTCTCCAGAGAGCTGCACCACCGCCTGCAAGGTCACGCACGCACACACGCACGCACACACACACACACAGTTATTTTAACAGTTGGTACTGACCCTCACTGTTTCTTCACTCTTTCAGGTTCTGGTGTGTCATCGTTCTGTCTTCACCCGGGAGTGATCCGGACAGAGCTGGGTCGTCACGTGCATGGCTGGTTCCCCATGCTCGGGACACTGCTGAGTCTCCCCTCCCTCCTGCTCATGAAGACTCCCTGGCAGGGCAGCCAGACCACCGTGTACTGCTCCGTGATGCCGGGCCTGGAGGACCGCTCGGGACGCTACTTCAGGTAAACACACCTGCAGAGGAGAAATTCATCTCTTCTTCGTCACAGGTGTTAAAATGTGTAATTATGTGATATAATGTATTATTATTGGTTTTTATGTGTAATGTGTGCGTCTGTTTTCAGTGACTGTGCAGAGAAGGAAACTGCTCCAGAAGGGCGGGACGACGTGGTGGCGAGGAAGCTGTGGGAGGAGAGCGCGCGGCTAGTCGGATTAAAGGATTCATATTGACCCCTGACCTCGGCTCTGACATCTGCCTGTAGCAGGGAAACAGGAAGTGAAGGATCCGCAGACTGCAGCACCCCCATGAGGTCAGACAGAGGAGCATCAGTGACGAGCTGATGGCAGCCAATCAGAGGCATTCCTGAGTTCATTGTGGGAGCAACAAAATTAGTTTTGGTATTATTTTAAATTAATTTTAAGATATGCTTATTTGTAGTTTTGGTTTTATTTCTATGAAGACAAAAACTAAACTTAACTTGCTTGGAAACATTTATGTTGTTATTTAATGAGAATAAAAACACAGCGTGATGTTACTTTTATAGGATATACAATATGGTTATTATGGATATTTGATGTTTGATTTCCTCAGGAACCGGATTTGTCACTTTTAAATTTCTAAATGTTTGTTTTTATGAAACATTCCTGACAGAGATGATGATGAGACAGCTGCTTGTTGGATGTAAATGTTGATGTTTTTCATTTTATGAAACAAAAGCAAATATTGTAAAGATACATGATTCATGCTGAATAAAGCATTTGTTTTTCTTTAATATTCAATCTTCTTCATGTTCTTCAGTTGACAGTTCACATGAATAAACTGTTTTTTGGATGTGAAACAATCAAATGTGCAGGAGAAAATTTCAGCTGCTCATTCAAAATTTTAGGTGTTTAGACGCTCAAGTGAAGCTCACCGTTGCACGGTAGGAAAACAAAGTGCTTTGGACGTTCAGCCTCCCGGCTATCACTAAAAATGGGACTTGCTGTCTTTCTGAAGAGGTCGAAATATACCAGAGAGTGTCGTTAACCAACTGAAAGACGGTGAGGTGAATAGAAATGTTAATTTTAGACATAGGCCCTATTAATAAATATGAGCATTGTAGGCTTCAGCATGAAGTTGCTAGGTTTCTAGCTTGCTATTTCAAAGGTACTCACAAAGAAAAAAACTTTTTGGTGCACACCTGAAATGTTTAATTTTTCCTCTATGTCCTTTTAGGGGCTCTGTAGATGAGCTATTTTATCTCATAAATGACAGAATTTGAACGATATAGTGTACGTCAATATTATCACCAGGATCGATGAGTTTCAACAAATTACAGGGATATAATTTAGTTTACTGCTCAAACAAGATATTGAAGTATTTACTACCTTTTTTAACATGTCTAGAATCTCTAGTTACCATGGAAATCACACATATGTATGTATATATTTAAACTTTTGACTTTTACGTTTTCCTAAGTTAACAACTTTTACTTAAGAGACATTTTAACTGCATGACCTTTGGAAAAATAGACAGGTGTGTGTGTGTGTGTGTGTGTGTGTGTGTGTGTGTGTGTGTGTGTGTGTGTGTGTGTCAGCTGTTCTCCAGTCAGCAGATTATTGAGGAGATTCTCTGCAGCTGTTACACCAGTGGGGGGCAAGCAGTGGCCTGTGAGCCAAATCAGAGCTTTCTTAAAAATAAGGGAAGCTTTCTGTTTTACAGGAGACTTCATGAACCTAAAATAAATAAAGGTGTAAACAGATGTTCATCCCAATAAATATGAGCTCACAGCATCCGATACAAGATCAATAAGTCAGGTACATGACATAGTGTTTCTGATCTGAACAATAACAACAAATCTTTGCTGCATTAATAGGCTGATTTTACAATATAAATCTTGGATACAAACAGAACATATTAAAAACATGGCTCTACTGTGTTTGGAACATCACACTGACTTCAAATATTCAGTTTTAGTCAATCACATTTTAGGCACAACACTACTCTATATTCCATCCTACTGATAGTTATATTTTATTGATTCTTCCTGAGTTGGGAAGTCATTCTATAGCTTTACCTTTATAAACTGTTTTGACTTTTATACTGTGATATATTTTTAAACACAGGTTGACCCTTCTGTCTGCTGCTCTCAGCAAAGGGGCGGGGCTTAGCCAAGGGTCACATGAATTTAGTCAATCAGGGTCCTGGAATCTAATGCCCTAAAAGCATCAGATTCCAACAGAGTGATTAAAGCAGAGCCAGTGGAGGAGGGACACGGATGTACTCAGGATTTATTTGGTTCTTATACCTTAAAAACACACATGCATAAAACACATACAAAATAACAGATATTAAAAATTAGAACATGAATCAATATTAAAGCTGCAGGTGCTGTACTTTTACATATAAATGAACATCTGATCCATTCAAGCTCTTAAACAAATTTGACACTATAATCTCAACAGTGTCAAAGACAACACAAGAATTACTGCTGTGTTGTGTGTTTTGGGTGTGTCGTGCCTTTAATGAAGCGTGTCAGTAGATAATCTGCAGATCAGTCTCCGTCTCTTAGTCTGACCCAGTTGTTTTCTGATCTCTGCTCAGTGAAACTGACTCCAGAACAGATCAGCCTCAAACATCTGCTCACATCCAGACCACCGGTGATCCAGATCTGAGCCGAGGATCACATACCAGCTCCCGGCTTCATCCAATTTAATGCCTGAGGAGATTCGGACTCCCCCCTAGATCCCTCCAGACCTCCCTCTCTGACCTGATCCTGCTGCTGATAGCCAACATCAGTCTGAGTCAACCGACACCCAGTCTGATCTGAGAGCTCAGAGTCCTGAAAAGCATAATATCCACTAACAAACAAAAAACAAGCTCTCACTGGATACTTCATTTTAATTTAATTGGGAAAAAGTCTGAATGCTGTTTTAACAACAATCATTCGTTTGTTCCTAAATGTAAAATTAAATTTAAATATATGGAAAAACTGGATTCAGTGGAAAAGTATCCATCATGTGCTTTAAAGGTTCACAGTTGTTTCAATACATATAGTGTTGAATTACTTTGTGTTGACACTCAAACAAGTGTTAACTTGTCCTTTAAGGCATAAATTGAGGGAAGTTTTCATGTTATTTTGGTCAACTTTGCATTGATATATCAAATAAGACTAGATTAACACCTTGAAACAAAAGAGAGCGAGAGAGAACTGCAACGATTAGTCAATTAATTGCCAACTATAAATTAATTAACTATTTTGCTACAGGAAGAGGAAAATGTCCAAATACTCAATCCAGCTTCTCAAATCTGATTCTTTTCAGGTTTCTTTAGTCTTCTTTAATAGTAAACTGATGATATTTTGTTGTGGAGTGTTGGTCTGGGAAAAAAAGACACTTTGAATATTCACCATTTTATGAACAAAACAACTAACAGATTAATTGTTTAAATATTGATTATAAAAACAGTCGTTATTTGCCGCTTTCTATACTAATCTAACATCTTGCTCTCCTTGTTCACTTTTCATTCAATATACTGGTTTTAAAAGCTACACGAAAATGCTTCTTAATTACAGTAACATGAGGGAATTATATATATATTTTAACTTTCCAACCCTAGATTGAGCCGCGGTGTGTCCGCATACCTATGGCCGCTTTGGGCCAGTAGGTGGCGCTGCGGGGCTGCCGAGGAGCCGCTGAGCCAGCGGGGAGTCTGGAGGAGAAGAGGGGGGGAGGAGGAGTAACCGGACACCGACTCTCAGAGCGGCTGCTGGCCGGTCACAGCGCAGCAGATCCCGGCGGCAGCAGCAGAGATCAGCGGGGCGACGAGCAGAGTCACATCGAGGATCAGCAGCTCAGGAACCGCAGCTGAGGAGGCGGATGCTCCGGTCCTCCCTGCCGGACTTTGACTGTTTTTTAAACCGCTTTTCTCCTCTTCTCCGCCCGTCTGCGGCTCTTTGTGGAGACATAACGGAGTTACCGTGAGAGTGGGTGAAGCCTGACAGCCGCCAGCATGAAGAAGAACAGCTCCGGGAAACGGGTGAGTCTTCCCGGTCCCGGTACCAGCACCGGCCCCGGCGGGTCCTGACGGTCGATTTTTAAAACCTTAAACCGAAGATGAAGGAACAAAAGCCTCCAGGATTAGTTTGAATCTTTTATTTTGAAAGCGAGAACTGCCGCTAGCTCTCCGAAGTCTCCACTTCCGGGTTTCAAAATAAAGGCGTTGCTGATGTTGGGAATAGTTTTAAAGATGAAAAGTGCAAACAAAACAACAACAAAAAGAGACGTTGAACCGAAGGAAATGTGATGTTGGTGAAGATGCGTTTCTATTGTTGCATATAATAACTCTGTTATAACACATAACGGTATACTAATGTCCAGCGCTGCGACTTTAAATCTGCAGCTCCGGTTTCACTTAACAAGAGACGAGCTGAAGTCACTTTACAGCCTCACTTACATAACAAATACACAACAACTACACAACAACTACACAACAGATAAACAACCACACCACACAGTGTGAGAGTGTTTCAGGTGGTCGGAGACGCTGTGGCTGCAGGAAAGCGACTGAATCTACATGACAAAGGACTGAAATGTCTGAGTGTGAATAAGAATGAGGCTGTCGCTTTTGTTCAACATCAACATCAAGTTTTCTCTTCACAAAGCAACACAACACTTAAGATCTTTATAGTGTCTCACTGCTGCTTCACATGTCTGATGTCTCATGATGATAAATCACGTGACCCGAGGAGAGGCACCATGTATATATTTAATTTATTTAAAGTTGTTTGGTTTAATGCTGCTAATTTAGTTCTTTGTGACTCAAACTCAAGTATTGTTTTGTTAGTTGTATTTATTTTATGTATACGTTTTCAAGCATTCATACAATACTTTGTTAATTATTATTGTTTGATTTTAATTATTCATTATTATTAATATTCATTAGTTATGTTCGTGTTATGTTTTATTTTCAGCTGAAATAAAACTAAACAGTTGCGTGAATTTAGTGAAAACTAAACTCCAACCTGTTTGTGTTCTGACACGGAACAGTAACATAAAGGTAATAAAGTGCTCACCTGCCCTGACAGCTTCCTATTTCCTGTGGTCAGGGCCTGCAGGACTCAGCGTCGCAGCACGCGCAGCCTGATAAAGTTGGCTGGATCCGGAAATTCTGTGGGAAAGGAATCTTCAGAGAGATCTGGAAGAACCGTTTTGTGGTGCTGAGGGGAGACCAGCTGTTCATCTGTGAGAAGGAGGTGAGTCAGAGGGGGCATGGCCCCCAGGTGATTGATTATAGATTGATTATTGAAGCTGATCAACGGCGGTGGTATCTGAGACAGACGTGACACGTTACCGTGTTAAAACAACCTTTGGTTATTGCCGTGGTAACAAGGTGATGCTCCACATGATGAGAGACAGACAGTTTAGGGTTAGGGTTGGTGTGTCTGCAGGTGTATTCCTGCTGTGTTATGTCATCACTCCTCGTTAACAGGTTTAACAATCTGTTAGTCTTCACAAATTTAAAGGGACAGTGCAGTGATTTCACATTTTCTCTACAGAGCATTTCTGAATTCTACTGAGAGGAGCTAATAGGTTGATGACAACAATAATCAATCATTTTCACTTATGTTTTGAGGAAAAATGTCAAATGTTCTCTGGTTTTAGTTTCTCTACACTTGTTGTCTTCTGTGGTTTCTTTCTATTTTGAGACTTTTGATGAAGAATCACTTTTGGGGTGTTTGGTATTAAATGACGAACCAGAGTACTTGTGATCGCTGTGCGTAGTATTTATAAAAAGCGTTACTCGGAATTGTGGAAACTGAAAGTTTGTCCTCCACTTTCTAAACTGACGTCGAGTCGGCTGAATGGAGTCGAGTTTCAGCTGAGCTGCAGATACACAGAGAGCTCCAGTTTCACTGCTGTACCACACACAGAGCAGAACATCCTCAGAGAACCTTTATCCTACACAGAACAGCCTCATACAGCTTTTATCCTACATAGAACATCCTGTTAAAACCGTTATCAACGGCAAAACATCCTTAAAAGAACCTTTATCAACAGCCGTCCTTCCAGAGTTACATAGAGTGGATATTACAGCAGCGCTGCAATGCAGAAACCCTCATTACACAGATCAATGCACATGTAAAAACACAGACTCTGCTCTACAGAGATGTGGAACTAAGTGCTCTGGTTCGAGTCCTGCTTCAGTGCATACGTATGTGGTGTCCACCGACAGACCATGACAGGCCCGGATGACCCCACAGTGAGGTGGTCTGAGCGATCAGTTGCTGGTGCAGATCGATTCTTCATGTTGGTGGTCAGCTCGTTTATATTTGTATTGTCTGGAACAGGCTGATGAGTTTCACATCAGTATTGCTTTCTCACTTTCTCTCTGACTGTCACATACACACGTCAATGGTCACTTAAGATGAAGTAAAAAACGGTCTCATGACCAAATTAGGTCCTCTCTGTCCTCATTGGGGACAGTTCTCTCTTCTCTGCTTCTTGTGGTGAGGTTTGGTTCAAGTGAACATCCGCCTGTCAGCAGCGCAACTTCCTGTGTGATCACCAGGAATAGAAACGCTGCGTAACACCAGAGAAACCGGAGACACAGAGAAAGATCTTCTGATTGTTTCTCTTCCTCTTTAGCTGACTGCACCTTTGTCACTGCTTTTCCGTCAGATCTGTCTCAAATTGCATCAGCACAAATTTGCATTATTTCTAAGTATTTGTCTAACCATCATTAAAACTGCTAAAATCTTCTTCTGTTTGGATCGAATATTGATCAAATCAAAATCATTTTCATTATTGATTAGTCTCCTTTATGTTTTCTGTATTATTTGAAGTTGAAAAGACTAAATGATTATTTGCCAACAATTTTGATAATCGATGCACCATTTTTTTTCCATCTTTTAAGAAGAAAAAGTCAAAATTCTCTGACTCCAGCTTCTTAAATATAATATATGTGACGTTTGTGTACAAACTATCTGATATCCCAGAATATACTGAACAGATATAATTTTATTCTTCCCCATGTCTTTTAATTTCTTTTATAGATAATAACCAAAAAATAGTTTCTTTTTTCTGATCACAACTTAATTCTGAATAATTCATACATGGTTATTTGTAATGCTAAGTGCAATTCAGATATTGCTGCTTTTTCTTTGAAACCTGTTTAAAGTTTTAGAATAAACAATATAATAAAATAAAATAGGAACAATAGTCTGGAAACAAATATTTTTTCATACTTATTCAGACCTGGAAATTATCATATTCCATACTTCCACACGGTAGGAACCACGTAGAGGGAAACCATTGAGGGAAACAACAGAGCGAAACAACTAGAACCCCCAAAACGCAAGAAAAACAGACAGTGACAGATACAAACAACAAATCAGTTAATCATGTAAATAATTGATGGACTGATCAATAATGAAAATAATGTTTGGTTACAGCTGTAGATGTGCTGCCACACTGATACTGATAAAATGCTTTGATGGTATTTTGTAAGTTTAAAGCTACATGAAGATTCTCACAAAACAGTTTAACCTCCCTAATCGGGTAATCCTGTACGTGTGTGTGTGTGTGTGTGTACCACGCTAAGCCTCAGTAATCCTCAGGCAGCATCCGTGTCACACATGATGATATGTTGATATACATCTGTCTGTGTGTGTGTATGTCTTTGTCTGTGTGTGTGTATGTCTTTGTCTGTGTGTGTGTGTGTGTGTGTGTGAGTGAGTGTGTATGTGCGTGATATGATCTAGATGTTGTTTCACTTCCAAAAAGATAAAAACACGCCAACACAGCGTGTAACAGCTGACACCCTGCACAGGGAGAGAACCCTTCCTGCAGGAAGGAGGTCAGAGGTCAGAGGTCAGAGCAGGCTTACTGTCATTACGTAAGCAGCTCCACTGGAACTGAACACTGATTATTGATTATTGACAATCTGACAGACGGTGCAGGCAGCAGGAGTTATTAAAGCCTCAAGGCACACACATATATAAACCGAATAAACACACAAACACACAGAGCCTGTGGTGGGCGTGGCCTCTCTCCCAGGAAGTGTCTCAGTTTAAAGCTGGTTAATAATGGATGCTGTTTCCATGGAGACTTATGTAGTGAAGTTAACCTGCAGAAACCTCAGAGCTGCTGCAGGAAACTCCTTCACACCACCTGTGATGTCATCAGCAGCACCTGCACAGTGTGTCTGACCTATCAATCGTGTTATTGATACAATTGATCATTTGAACATCGAGTGATGTCTGATAATGATGATTGATAGTGTGTTTCTGCCTCCTGAAGGAGATCTGACTCCTGTGTGACCTTTGATCCTCATCTATGTGACCTACAGGTGAAGGAGCTGGGGCGAGCTGACGAGGTGCTGGACCTGTCAGACTACGAGCGCTGTGAAGAGATCAGGAAGAACAAGAGCCGCAGCAAGAAGAACCACAGCAAGTTCAGACTGCAGCGCTGCAGCACCCCGGGGAATACGGTACACCTGTCTGTCTGCACACACACCTGTCTGTCTGCACATCTGTACACACACTAAAACTCACACACACATGGGCCCTCATTTATGAAGCCAGCATGGTAACCAGCACTGATCTGAGTGCAGAAATTGCCATACGGCAGGGTTATAAACATGCGTGTCTCAGAAATCAAGCAGTAAGAATGATCAAGCATTGATAAGTGGAAGCTGAAAACAGTTATTAAATATCAAGCCCCTATATATTCATGTTTTAGAGGCTACGCCCTGAGAGTTTACAACATGGAGATGCAAAATACAGTCAAGAAGAGAAACTTCTCCACCCAAATGAGTTAGTAGTTAGTAATGTGGTAGCATGAAATTAACATTAAAGGAACCAAAAAATGCAGTATGTAATGAAATCACACTGCTGTCGTGGACAATCAAATCCAGCAGAGGTCAGAATATTGTAGTGACATGTAAAGCTATATATCAATCAATAAGTCATTTATTTGTCACATGAGATCATTGTTGCAGTGAAATGTATAGAGGTTAAATAGAGGAGTATATATATAGAGGAGTGTGTGCCCATCTGAGGTGCTTTAATTTTAGGTATAATTGTTTGAGGAGGCACAGACGCACCTGTGGCCAAGCAGGATAATGCTAAATGTAAAAGCTGTAGGTATTTGTGTAGCCTATATTTACATGTACCCTGTCCAAAACATATATGCCTTAAGATCGTAAAAAACAGAAAGATTTTATAAATGTATTTTTGTGACCGTACACAGCTTTTGTTTTTGCCATTTGTTCGTTTGATAAAAGACGGTTTCTCTCTATGTGTCTGTGTGTGTTGCAGGTTCCAAACCTGATTTTCTTAGCCGTCAGTCCGGAGGAGAAAGAGTCCTGGATCAATGTCCTGAACGCTGCCATCACACGAGCCAAGAACAGAATCCTGGATGAGGTACGGAGAGTCCACGTGGTCTGTAGTGACTCCTGATGGTCCCTAACACTAACACAGGCCGATTTTCTCAGTAGCGTCCTCCTCAACTCTGAGAACATCTGTTGAGGACAATTTTTAGTGGCACATGAATCAACATCTGTTGTTCTAGTGTGTGTTTCTGTCAGCAGGACGGTGTGTGTTGTCAGTGGACATGTTCTCATTGTGAAAAGCGTTAATGAACAATGGAGAAAGAAGAAATAAAAGAAAAAATTAACCATTCACTGAACTGAAGAATTAGTATTGTTGCTATGGTTACCTGCAGATTATGAACCGTAAACAGCAGAAAGTGTGTCAGAGCTGCTAACAAGTTCAGTTAACGAGTTTCGCCTTTTCCACCAGTCAATATTCTGATCGATACTCCGACCAATAATCTGATCAATTCTCCCTCTCTCTCACACACATCATGTTCCAGACTGAAGGAACATGATGTTTGTACTCATGTCACATTACGTCACAATGACATCATGCTGCTGATCAATATTATGTTTTGTCAATGATTATGTATTGTATATATCTATCTATATATATATATATATATATATATTCAGACTTTGTTGTGTTCCTGAATAAACAGAAACAAGAGTATCTGAACTTCAGAATCAGAATTATTGACACAAAGCATAAGAAAAAATCATGTTAATCAAAAATAGTTAATACAATTAATGGTAAAAAAAACAACAACGTGTTGAAAATGACACATTTCCAGTCCATCATACCGTTGTGTCATGTTATTCAGTGCTGGAGTGAATCAGAGTGTAAAATCATCTACACTGTCAGCATATTCCTGAGAATAAAATAAACTGCAATAAACTGCACAAGTAAAATGCTAACCCTTCTCTGTTCTTGTTTTGATGTTTCAGGTGACAGTAGAGGATGCTCAGCTGTCTCACCTGACTCGAGATCGTGTGAAGATCCCTCACACTCGCCGGCTGCCAACCAGAGGTCACCTGCTGGCTGTGGTCAGTCCTTCATCGCCTGATTAAATTAAGTCTTTAGAGACATATACTGTATATATGTTCCCTTTTTCACAGCAGCTAATAGTTGATAATCAATCTTCTCCTCTTCCTTCTTGTTTCCAGGCGTCAACCTCCAGCTCAGATGGGATGCTGACTCTGGATCTGATCCAGGAGGAGGACGCCCCATCTCCTCAGGGGGCAGATGGTCTCAGGGTCGACATGGACCACCTCACCCCGGACTGTCCCAGATCCAAAACTGATGGCGCCCTCTCTGCCAGGACCGCTGAGGCTTCAGGGAAATCCCAGAGCCTTCCACGTCAAGTGGCGGTGGTATGGGAGCATTCGGGCCCCGCCCAAACCCCAGAGCCGGGGAGACGCTTGACCCCAGCAGAGAAAAACCGCTGCGCCTCCATGGATGAGATCCTGGCGCACTCCGAGACAAAAGCCGCAAAGAACCAGGCAGTGACGCCGACGGGCACGACGACGCCCGTCAACCGGCTGCAGGAGCTCATTGCCCAGAAGCTGGAGAAGACCGAGCGGCTGCTGAAGGAGGTGCGGCAGGAGGCTGACACGGAGGCCGGGAAACTTAAGGGGAAGGACTCGGCTGAAGCGGCACGAGCGGAAGCTGAAAGACTCCTGAAGGAGGCGGCAGCTGCCTGGAACCAGGCCCGCGAGGTGCTGGAGGAGGTGAAGGAGCTCAGGGGGCTGTACCGACAACTGGACTCCACCACCCCGCTCAGCCCCTCCAACAGCTCCAAACTAAACCCAGACCGCAACAGCTTGATGTGAGCCACAGATCACGGTCCTTACTCAAGTCCTGACTCAGGTACTCAGAACCTGAGTTTGGACCCGAGTCAGGTCCCGACTCAGGTACGCAGAACCTGAATCAGGTACTGACTTTCATCCTGATGCGGTCCTGCCTCGAGTCCTGAACACAGACAAAGCTGCTGCAAACTGGATGAACTCATTTTAAATTATTTCTAACATTCAGGTTTAGATGATCAGCTGTCGGGAGGAACCAGGACGTCAAATCTCTTCCTTACAAACAACATGGAGGACAAATATCCGAACAGATGCTCTGAGAAGTGACCACTTGAGACGTTTAGAAGAAATTTATTTCATGTCTTTCAATGAAATAAATTAAATGTGCCAAGAGGAGAGTTCAGAAACAAGGAACATCCTTGCATCCTTCTCTCTTAAGCTCTGGATAATTTTTCTTTACAATAACTTTCTTTTTGCAATATTTAGAAGTTGGGAGACGTGTCATAGAATCTAAATTATAATGCAGCTGGACATGGAGACGGTACGGATGCAGGGTGAACATGAAGGAGGAGTTTTGAAGGTTCATTGTGCTGGTACGTCAGGTTCTGATCATCACCTGGAGCAAAGCTTTGACTAACAGGTTCATTCACTCTGGAGGTTTTATATGAAATAAACGTTTTGGTACTAATCAGCTGATGACTGCGTTTAATCACCTGAAACGGTAAACAAATTTGTTGGACAGAATTTCCACGAAGGCGTTCATCCTGCTGTTTGTCCTGCATTCTTCATACTGCAAACTGGTTTGTGTAAAGCTTCCTAGGAAATCTCTCCGAGTGCTTCTTCCTGTTTAACAAACAGCTTTTTCACAAACTGACTTTTGTTATTATTGCAGTCAAAGAAAGAATTTAAAATTTCTGATTTAAAGTGAAAGTTAGTTTGTTTAACATGACAACCAGATGCAGCTTTTATTCTACCATACTCCTTTTTTTCTTCTTCATATTATTCTTCACAGTTGTCTTCAGTATCAGATGTAAATGTTTGACTTGTTTTACGTTGCACATGAAACACCAAGGGTCCTATATTGATGATGCAAACGTATGGCAGTTTAGGGGGTGGGGGACACGCATAGTAAAGCAGAGATAGTGCAAAGGTAGAACTCACAACATAGAGGGGTGATAATGGGTTCTAGAATTATTCATTGGTGCGTTTTGGTCATAACATGAACTCAAGTTTCATCTCTGTGCTTTCAAAAGCAGCTGATTTGGCAGGTTCCATTCAAACCACTTGTATAAGATTAATTACATCTTCATTCATAATAAGATTATTGACTGTTTTCTTCTATGACAGACGTGTAGGAACATGTCAAAGTAAAACCATCCCCTACATGTCTGTGATAGAACAGCCAATAATTCATTTTAAACTTTTAAACAACTCAAAAAATCCACAATTTTCAACTAATTTATCTGTTTCAACTTTCCCCACCATCACCTCATTATACCAAACATTTCTACGACCTGTCAATTAAATGCTATGAATGTCTACTGTCAAGCACACACCACTCAGCTCTCATTTCATACAGCTGCAATACAGTGTTATGTTTAACAATAGGAAATAAGCTGTAATGATAGTTAAGACAGTGATATAAGATAACGAGCTTTGTTCGGTACTTTTGAGCTTTCCTACAGATGCACAGTACACTAGTCTCTACTCTCCTCTGCCTTTATAAAAAGCTTAAACTGTGGCATGATCTGGTGATCTCTCTCCTAATTACATACACAATAATACTCTTTTACATTATTTTTAGTTTCTTCACCATGTTCCTGCTCTGCAGGAGCAGAGTGAAAGGACATTTTACATCTGCCTGTCATCTCACATTTGCAGAATTTTAAATAGCACAATACATTTGCACAAGATCACCTTTCGGCCTGTATTAGCTCTTGGTGTTAAACTGCCCTCAAGACACCATTGCACTGTTAATAAGCAGGATCACGCCTGCACTATACTCACTGGTGCAGGACGTGGAGTGATACACGTACTGGTGGAAACTAGCAATTATAGTTGCGTTTTGGTGATACGACTGTTTTTGTGCTGTCAAAATTGGGCCCTGAGTCTAAGGTCGAACTTCAGCTGCAGTTAACGCGTGACATTAAATTACAATAAAACAGAAATAAAACAGCTGGCTCACTTTGCACATAATCATACATAAATATTATTTATTCTCACTGAAAATGTAACTGGTGGGAAATTGAAGCTGGAAACAGACTGCAGGTTTCATTTTTCTTACTTTTGAACTTTCTTTTCTTCTTGAGAAGTTTTCTTTTTGACATTCTTTACATTTCACTGATAGTTTCCTTTTTCTGGTGGAAATCAATTTCCGATCAGCCCCTGGTCCTGCAGAGAAGATCAATCATGGATTAATGATGGTAAATCATTTCAAATGTGTGAAACAAACCTCGTGTATCTCAGCAGGTCACATGAATGACAGACAGATATTCAGTTAAACTGGAACATTTGCTCTGACACATCTCGGGACCCCATCACCTGTGCAGTTGATACAATCAATCGATCAATTGATCAGAGTTTACTGCTGAAAGTTGTATTTTTTTAAACAAGACTTTTGTACTCTGATCTGTTCTGTGTGTTGTAGTTGATGTTAGCAATAAAAACTGAAAGACATCACGCCAAAGATAATGTGAATCTGCAAGAAATTCTCTGCTTGGTTTTTTGATTCAATTATTTAATTTGAGATAAAAGATTCAACAACAGGAAGTGTTTCTTTGTTTGTATGTTTTTATTGGTGGAGGAAGAAAAAATATTCTGGGCAGAAAATACTTCGTCAGTTTGTAGATGTGAGATGATTTTCTCTTCTCCTTCCTGGACAGAGATGTTTACAGATGTGAGCAACATGTCTGTTTATGTCCTTTAACTTTCTCAGTGTCAAACAGATTTACTGAAGTCATTCTGTTACATTCAACATGTCTTCCTGTTCTTTAATCTTCCTGTTTCTGAGCAGCTGCTGTAGCCTTAAATAAAATGGAGGGGGTGATGGGAGATGTAGTCCATTAGTGATGTGAAGCTGTGAGTCCTGAAATAAAACCTGCAAACTGAACCTAGATCAGTGCTGCCTCATTAAACCGCCTCAAGGAATGTGTGTGTGTGCATGTGAACGTGTGCATGTGTGTTGCTAGGTGAACTGCTGACACTGAGCTGACACCTCCAGTTCACAGCGACAGACAAAAACCTTCCTGTGTGTGCAGACGTGCAGTACACTGAAAATGTTGTTCTGTTTTATTATTCTCATTTTTTAAAGTTGGCTCACAGGCACATATAATTGTAATTCATTAAGATAATAATAATAATTATTAGTAGTACTATTGTCATCATTTGGAATGATGTCGATGTATAATTAAAATGTTTAATAATAATTAAATTAAAAAAGGTTCGGCCATTTTTTTCATTTATAAGACAAGCAGCAAAACAACAAAAACACACAGCAGTAAAAACAGAGAAGATGCAGAATGAGAATGTGTTGCGTTGTGATTTGCAACATGCAAACTTCACTCAGCTTTACATCTCGTCTGTTTCCATGGTGACACCTCTGACCTCCCCAGTGTTTTTTTCATATGTAAAAAAATGGTGGAGCATCACCCAAATTAGATAGGTTAAGTTACATACCAAGAAAACTACAGTGCTCTCTCTCTCTCGCTTGCTACTGATGTGATTTTAACACACACAAACAATTCTGTCAATAATCAAATACACAGTGGAAGAGCATAAATGTGTGTGTGTGTGTGTGTGTGTGTGTGTGTGTGTGTTAGTAACTGTTACATCATTGCTGTCATCAGCTGTGGAAAATACCTAAATGCATTTAATCAAGTACTGTACTTATGATACTTAGAATTTAATGTATTATACTTTACTTGAGTATTTCCATCTGATGTTACTTATTATTACTTATTATTAATCTACCCTATGTATCTGAAATTGGCTCCACATTCATAAACTAAAACAATTAATGCTCGCACATGTTTTAAATATTAAAAACAACTACTTTTATATACAATAATAGATTAACACAGTTACACATTACTTTTGATATTTAAGTAAATAGCTGATAATAGCTGTACTTTTACCCGGGTAATATTTTTAATTCAGGGATTTTACTTGTTTTATTTTTTTGTCACGGTATTTCTATTCTTACTCTAGTTAAGTATCTAATTACTTCATCAAATGGCTGTAACAGGCCTAAAATAAGAGTAAAATATATTCAAGTGTTTCTCACAAGTCTTTGACCAATGCAGGGATCAGCAGTAGCAGAAAGCAGGATGATAATATGCTTTCACTCAACATGGATGTGCTCCATGGATGTATAATATAATGAATGTCTTATTCATTCATGGTGTCTTCACGTTAGCCTGGACCATGGATATATAATATAGCATGGATATATAATATGGTTTTATAATATATACATGGTTAGCCGGGACTCAGAGGAGAAAGGCACGTGGCGGTTCTTCCTCTGGGAACTTTCTAAATAAAACCACTCCACGTTAAACCTCCAGATTAAGCCTTTTTAAAAGTGTGTTTAGAGATTATCAATTTCATTAATTTTCTAAATGTTAAATAAGCCGATGTTGTATAAAAGTAAATAAGTAAAAAAAAAAAAAAAAAAAGTACCCTTGCTAGCTTCCTCTTGGTAAATTTTGGCCGCGCCAAACAGCCAATCAGCGTTGCCATGGGCACCAGGCCGCTCCATTGGCGCGGTGCTACAGCGCGGCCGCCATCTTGGGAGGGGAAATGAATGGTTACGCCTTTTCTGCTTATTTTATATTGACAAATTTGTGATATCTTTATATCATATTTCTAAAATCGTACTCACATGCTTTGTCTGAGCCTCTCTATATGTCGGTTCTCTTGTTGAGACAAGTGCCCCTGTAAAGATGGCGGTGCCAGTGGCCTCTGCACGTTGGACCTCACAATCATGACGTTGAAGTCAGCGTCCAGGTGAAGGGGATCAGGCTTCAACTGAGCGTGACGTCTCTCTGCAGCTGATTTATTTATCACGTGAAAAAAAAACTATTTCCATTATTTATGAACATAAGAATGCAACTATTTTGGCTTTTAAAGAATTGTTTTTCACAAAGAGCTTAAATTAAAAAGACAGTAGGAGAGGTAAATATAAGCTTAGTGCAGGACTGTTAAGCTCTTTGTAGCCTAAGCTGCTTATTGGATCAAGCGTTGTGTATATTCTTTGCACTTTTTCTGTGAGTAGTTAATGGGAATAATTCTAAAACCTTTATTTGTTTTGTCTGATCAACAGTCAAACACAAAGATAACCACTTCATTGTGGGATAGAGAAGAAAAGTATATAACTGACTAACTGATCCATGTTTAGGCTTAAGAACACTCAGATCAACTTTCTGTTTAGAAGTTGACTCAGTCAAACAGGAAATGGTGAAATTTCATCAGATTTTATTCAAAAACACTCAAAAACACTCCGGTTACATCACACAATCAGAAGACAGGAATACAAAAATAAAATTAAGTCAGAGAAGAAGAAGAGTTCAAAACTCAATGGGTTCAAAAAGACGACAAAACCTACAGAGACGCTTCACTTCTATTTACAGACCAGATCCAGGATCCAGATGGACCAACAAGCCCCGCAGAGACACCAGAGAGCCGACAGGGGAGGGGTTAAAGCTACAGCCAGTTAAATTTGTATGGAACTGAAAGAACGCTGATCAAATCAATAATCAATAAATGAACAGATCAAATACACACTGCTTTAATGAAAAAAAAACTACAAAAAATGATCAATATTTGTATCAAGACCGAGTCCTAAAATAACTCACTATCATGTGGTTATATGCACATATTTGGACATTAAGGGTTTATTATAACTTCTCTGTAGACATTATATATTATTATAGTTTTACTATATTGTCAGTAACAGCTTTAACAGTTGACTGATTAATACTAAAATCTGCTGAGTATTTAACCAGTTATTAACCCTATAGTATCATTTATGATAAATAACAAAATCAACAGACAAGTTTAAAAGAGCTGCTGGAAGCTGTTATGATCTTATGGGTTCATAACGTATCCTTCAGCTAAGGAATCTACAATACCAATGAGGCGAAGAGGCCAGTCAGAGGTTGTACACAAATTGTGTCCATGGACCGTGGCTAATGATTATCTCACTGACCCAGAAATTAAAAGTGAACTTTAATCTGCAGATTGTAAAATTGTTATATGTAGATTCTGCACATTGTTTGGCGGCACATTTGACTGAATCTGAAGCTCTGTCATTGGTTGTTTCTTGCTGAAATGCACCCTGGGAGTTGTAGTTAATATCTATCCTCAAATCTGTATGTCCAGTGAGTGAGAGCTACCTGCCAGCTGAGTATTGATCTGTATTGATCAGGTGATCAGCATTCAGCCAGCAGAGAAATGATCCTGAACCTGAACTCAGTGTCCTATTTCCTGTTTGTAGCTCTGAGGGGTGAGGGGTCAGGAGGGGGGCAGGGTCAGGGATCACTGGATGTGGGAACTGGGTCAAAAGAGGCGGGGCGGGGTCAGAGGTCACAGTGTGAGAAGGTGGTTAATCTATTCGTCGTCTTCGTCTCCATCATCACCTTCATCCTCTGCGTCTCTCTTCCTCTTCTCCCCCCGAACACCATCCTCATCTGAGACAGACAGGTGAGCGAGAGACAAGACATTGAAAAGTTCATATCAGCTCTTCAGAATATCAGGACTTTCATCTCTATATGGAGCAGTTAGGGATATAGGGACATTAAATATCTGTATTAGGACTTTTTTCATTATATATTTACAACATTGTTCTGAAGGATTTTGTCCTGAAGCAGGATTAATAACTGATAAAACACAAACCTCCATCTTCCTCTTCCTCATCGTCTTCCTCTTCCTCTTCTACATAATCTCCATCATCCTCTTCGTCCTGAGAGCAGATGGAAGCAGATGCACAGCACCACTTAGTGGTCACAGCGAGGAACAACATCGATAAAACAAATGATTCTGTGTGCAGACGAACCTGGATCCCTTCCTTCATCAGGTACGACAGTCCCACCTCTTCCTCTTCTCCGTCAGAGCCCTCATCGTCATCGTCATCATCTTCTTCATCCTCATCGTCGTCATCGTCTCCAGGTGGACCAGCTTCGTCCTCATCGTCTGGAACACAAACGCTCAGGTTCAGGTCTGTGGTCCATGACAGTTTACATGACACTTCTTGTTTTGGCGAAGGACACTATGGAGCTTCAACGCTGTGTCGTCTTTCTGTCACATGAGTGCCAACCGTGAAAGTCCATTTCTGATTTATATTTCCCATCAAAGACTTTGGCCATTGATATATATACACCTGTCCAACAACTGCACATGAACCTGGACCAAGACGTCTTGTGATCATGTTGGTTACCTTGGCCAAGGAGGCTGTGCTTTACCCAGAACTTGTCTGTCTGTCAGTTTGTAAGCAAAATATCTCAAAAAGTTTAGGCCGGATTCTCGTCAAATATTTAGTGAATGTTGGGAATGATACCTTAAACAGATGATTAAATTTTGGTAATGATCCAGAAGGAATCCTGGTTTCTGGATTACTTTGAATTTTTTGTTGTTTGGGGTATCTTCAAACAGGTGCCATGGTTTAGGCTACCTGGTGGTGATATCTTGCACCTGCATAGCTTGTTTGACTATACCCAAGAGACATTCCATGCTTGAAGTAGGTATGAACTGTTGAGGCTATAACTTGCATACACATTTTAATATTTATGCATGACCATTATTACTACGCGGTCAGAAAGTTGCAGATGATTCCTTGCCAAAATAACAACTTTATTTTCAAGTTATCTATTACCACATTTTGTCAAAGCAGTTACATGCTTTACGAGTCTTCACTTTTTTTCTAGTATTAACATAAGATGGTGTTTTTAATTTACTATGTTCAGATTTTGACATGTGCATCCGCAGAACGTTAATTTGTGTAATGTGTTTTGCAGCAGGTAGGCTTTGTTCCATGTTCCAACTCACCAGGTCACTCTATAGGATCAAATTTACCCTGTATGTCACAATTCAGACAACCGTAATGAAAATTGATAGTTTTCATTCCATGATTGTGTGTGTATTCAATAAATATAGGGCAAAAATGTTGGGGGGGAGTCACAATATGTTTGGCAGAGGTGTTTGTGCTCAGAGTGCTTTTCTAGTTTTATATGACCATTGATACGTCTTCACTGTCCAGTCGGGGCAACAGGTGATCAACACCTGCTTCAGTCTGTTACTGGACTTTGTTGTTTCTCAAAAACTGACATAAAAAGTAGAAAGGTCTGTCTCGTTTTGAACTGGAGCATCTGCAGTTTAATTCCATATCTTAAGAGTTCTAGAGGCCTCATCTCTCCCCTCATTCCTGTCTGTGAATGGCTCTATATACACGTTTTCCTTTCTTTTACTAAAAAGCACCAATTGGTTGTTACCATTGTCGGCCTCGGAGTCCGTCACCTCATTGTCCTCCTCGTCGTATCCGTCCAGATAGGTGAGCTGAGGCAGCAGCTCGAACATGCTCTCTCTGTAGTCGTCCAGCGTGGAGACCTCACAGCTGTACAGGTACAGACTCTTCAGGTTCTTCAGGTTTTGCTGCAGAAGGACAAAACATCAGCCACAATATTACTACACATGTTCTCACTGATGATTCCAGCAAAGTCCCTCCGGAATAAAAGAAGAAAATTTGACTTGACACACAGAGCGGAAGCAAAAACAGAAGAGAAACTATCTGCAAATTAATGAAGAAACTGTTGTGAATGTGAAACTTGTTTAACTTTGTGCTTTGCGAGTAACTCCACAATTAGGCTCCATTTAAGACAACTGGACATGTGTAAGCAGACATAAAGCAGGAAATGACTGACTCACCAGACCCTCGATGGCGCTCAGCTCCTTAATTTTGTTCCCTCCCAGATTCAGGTATGTCAGGTTGGGACATTTCTCCGCCAGTGTGTCCAAACCTCCTGAGATGGTGTTATCACTCAGCTCCAGCTGCAACACGGAACAAACAGTCCAAATCTGTCCGCATAATTTGGTAGTGCATTGTAGGAACAGGAAGTCAGAGACTGACCTTGCGTAGTTTGGGCAGTGAGGGCAATTTGGAGAGTGAGGTGAGGCCGGTGTTCACCATGCTGAGGATCTCCAGCTCCAAGTACTCGTCTGTCAGACCTTCGACCTCCCCATCACTGGAGCGACAGTTGTCCACCACCAGCTCTGCCACCTGCACACAACAACAAACTGAAATTCACCAGATAATCACGTGGCGTGAATAAATTGAAGATGCGAAGCATGATTTTGCTTAATTCATGCGAGTCCAAATGATTCAACTTGAGGAGCTTCACAGGTGCTGAGAGGCAGTTGGCTGTGGAGGAGACTGGGAACCGACCCAGAGAGAAAACCACAACACTGAATCAAACACACCCCTCAGCTGCTACAGTACCAAAGGCCCGTCTGTTATAGAGTTCAATAACTGTTGAATAAACGGAGATAAGAAATAGGCCCTCCGTCTTTATTTTAGTATAAGTGAATGTTGTTAAAAAAGAAAAAATAGATTGTCAGTTGCCTTTCTGCCTTTATTTCAGCAGTGCCTTTCACTAAATGTTGAAAGGAGCTACCTGTTACTGAAACAGTGACCAATTTGTCTGATATAGCACATTTGACCAAAGTCTTAATTTGATACCAAAAAACGTGTTATAGCTGCATAGACCTGTGTCTAGATGGACTCAGTGTTATATTATACAGTTTAATAGACAGTCACTGTCAGACTTCAGCTCACTGAAGGATGCACATGCTGATTTGTTGTATTTTTTTAAATTATAATAAAGTATCTAGAGCCGCTGCTGAGGGATTCCTCTGTGAGAAACCTTCATTAAGATGTGAGCTCAGCACAGCTCCTCTGTTAATTGTCACATCTCATGCATACATTAATGTATGTAAACAAAGAGTGGTGTAATGTAACAAAGTAATACTACTTACAGTCCTTTAGTATGTTTTGGGAGTGATTGTATTTTATAGCACCTGATAATACTGTCTGTGCAATTAGTATATACTACTGCATGAAGCATAAAGCATTTTTCTCAGGTTTGTTTCTTTAAATCTTTAAACTGGTGTTTGTATTATATTCGGATCTTATTTTAACATTGTTTTTTGTGAAGTAAGACTAGCAAACTCTTGGTGGTGAGGGAATTTTTTCTGATTAACGTCACAGTCATTTAATGTTAATGTTAGGAAACAAACAGACCATTAACCAAACTGCTGCTGTGGAAACCTGATTCCAGACTTCATCACAATAACCGCTTCTCTCCATCATGAGCTGCTGTTATCAGTTGCACAGGGAACACAGCACAGTGGGCGGGAACACCAGCGAACCCGAACTTAGCGGATAATTTAGTGGCGGTCGGAGAATGTAAGGCTGACTTTCTGTTGGCCGATCGAAGCGTCAGAACCCGTAGAACCCGGGAAATACTTTAAATCGTGTTTTGATCCGAAACCACGTTGAACTACGGACTCTCCTCAAATCGCTAGATAAACAAACAGAGTCCTGCTCGGCCGCGTAGTGAGCGAATATTTTTCCTAGGATGGTTACGGGATGCCCCGCCCTATTCCGCTTCTTATTGGTTTACTCTGTATTCACACCCTAACCTCAACTAATCACGATCCTCGTGCCTAAACCTAACCAATCCCACCCGCGAAGACAAAGAGTAGTAGCCAATCAGAGGCAGCGTAGGGCGGGTCATCCCATAATCGTCCTAGGAAAAGAAAAGGTTTGCGCGTGGCGAACAGGTGTTGTGTCGAAATCTGTTCCCCCGTCGATATGTGATTCACTTAAGTTAAACCTACATTTAACCTGACCGTAACCCCAACCGGTTATCTCTGCTACCCAGCCATGGATTCTAACCGCGGAGGTGGCGCTGCGGGAAACACAGTTCTAACAGCAGCGGAACATTATGTAAAGGGGAACAAACTTCGACACAACACCTCAGGGAGCGTTTAAACATATAACGTTAACCGGGGCAAAGTACCCACCGCTCCCCGGTCAGCTCACCCTTAACCCGGCTCTTTAGGAGGGCTGGGCGCCAGGTTAGCCTGTTAGCTTGGATGCTAGCTGGCTGCGCGAGGCTCATTGAGCACCGAGAACAGCGCGGCGGGCGGGATTCTCCCTCCGGACCTCCGGAGCCGCCGCCTCCATGTTGAAGCTGCAAGTGTTTTTGGGGCAACATGTCGGAACCGAACAGCAGCGGAGACAGGAACTTTGCGTCTGGCTGTTTCCACGCCGTCATGTCGGTTGACCCGCATCTTATTCCCACAGTCTATGGTCTGCATCTAAATAAACATATTAATACATAACCCGCGCTGCTGTAGTTAGCGTCACTCACCTCTGCGGGCTTCTTGTTCCGCAGCTCCAGGCTAATCCTCTTCTTCATCTCCATGTTGAAACAGAACAAAAAGAAAAAGAGAAAATAAAACAGGCTGAGGATCACTGATGGACGCCAGAAGAGAACTAAACCGCCATGTTCCCCAAACCCCACCTCCGCTGTCAGACCACGCCCCCTCCAGGAAGAATATTCATATAGTACTCAGACCGTGGCCTCTGATTGGTCCCATGACGCGCCACTCACCGAGTCCCTCCCCCCGATGCCGATTATGCAAGACACGTCTCTACTATTGGCTGGATATATACAAGTTATACTTTACTACAACCAATAAGAAAACGAAGATGAAACATTTAAACTTTGCACACGCCTCGTCTTTGTCCTCATTGGCGCCATATTTTGCTGGTATCGCCAAGTTTCGACATTCTTTTATAAAGTAAAACTACACAAACACTTGGATGTATTATAAGAACTTAAGGTCTTATAACATTAATACTAATCAATTACTCGCTGGTGTAATGTAACAAGTACATTTACTCAAGTACTGTACAAGTTTGGATTACTTGTACTTACCTGAGTATTTCAATTTCATGCTGCTTACTCCATGTGTATTTAACATTTTTAGAGCTTGCTTTAACATGTAAACAAGATTTATTTTCATATATATATTTTAAATGATATATTTCTCAACTTTATTTATTCATTTCAATGTGCCAGATAACATTGCATATGGAAGGATTTGTTTTTTTCTCTGAACACAAATACAAATAAAAAACAACAAAACAAAACACAATCTAATATACAAGTATATATTCAGAGACTAGAACAGGAAAAAAGAAAAGGTGAATACAGTGTTGTAACCTTAAAATATTACCATAAACACTATGTGTTACTATGAAACACAGTGCTGCCAACAGAAGGGAAGAAAAGCTGCAGTTTTATTTTTTAAAAATTTAATTTGAAAAAGCATCAGATGTTACAGTGTTGAAGCTTTCAAAAGTAAAACATGATAAAAGTCTGACAGAATAAATAATCAGTTCAGAGAGGACCTGAACCAGAGTAAACAGGATGTGATGTCAGAGAAGGAAATGTGTCTTTGGTAAATAATCAATAAAAATAAATAAACTGTCAAAAACGTGTAAAAGAACTGAAGTTGACATCACTCAGGAAGGTTTAACAGCAGATGTTTGGCAGGTACATTAGAATGTTTCCCAGCTGTTAATGTGACATACTGGATGCTGGTATCCATGGAAACCCATTTGAATGACTGGAAGGAAATGATGCTTTGCTGATTGTCTGAAGCCTGTGTAAACCGACCAATGAGCTGTGGTGTGTTTGTTTTCACCTGGCTGGTAGAGGAAGGGGTGGAGCTTATGGATCTTGATGGTGTCAGGTGTTTCTTCATCACAGAGATGTTACAGCTCCTTCTTCTCATTTTTCACCTGTGCATGAATACTCTGCTCTGATTGGCTGTCCTGTGAGCTAAACCCCACCCACCCGCAGCTCTCAGGTCATGGATAGTCCTGCTGAGGTAACACACACCTGTGTGTCAGAGCGTGTGTTCCCGTGGTGGTAGCGTGTGCAGCACCTGGTCAAGCAGCTGCAACGCTCGGTGCAGGTGAACCTCCAGCCAGCAGGGCGTGTCCTTGATGCTTCGCCGTGGGTAGTCACACCCCCAACCTTTAACGAAGCTCAGGCGTACGATACACAACCTGCGCAGGTCGTCCACACCAACACCTGAGGCACCTGAGCACACGTCTGATGGAGGAGGAGAGGAGGGGTCAAAGGTGACAGGAGGTATCCAGCAAGAGACACAGATACCCAGAGAGAGAGACATTTACATAGAGAGAAGGACAGATACCTGAAGAAGAGAGAGAGAGAGAGAGAGAGAGAGAGAGAGAGAGAGAGACATGTACCCAAAGAGAGATAGACAGGTAGTACTCACTGACAGCAGGGGTGACCCCCCCCACACTGCTCTGCCCAGGAATTGCACCAACAACTGCAGCTGCCTGCTGCTGCATCTGTCTGTGACACTGCCTCAGGTCAAACACCTGGAAAGAGACAGACAGGTGTGAGACAGAGAGGTGAGAGACAGACAGGTTAAACACCTAGCATGACAGCTGACCCACCTTGATATAAGCTCCAGGGTAGATCTTGTGAACTCCGTCCCCTGGCGCTCGGCCAGCCTCACGGTCCAGGTAGAAGCTCTGGACAAATACAGAGTGGTCGCTAAGGCAACGCATCCAGATGTCCCCCTCCCCCCGACACTCCAGTGTAACCCCCCGCCCGATGTGCAGCCTGCATGAAAAAGACATGCAGAAGAAGAACCATGGTTGTTAGTCACACTAAGACAAGCTGGTTAAGAAACAGAAACACCAGTGCAGGTCACCTGGCACGGTGACTGGCGGCAGTGCGGTGGACATTGCTCAGCTGTCCCAGACAGAAACGATCTCCTCCAGAAGGATCCACGTAACCATCCACCGTCACCAGAGGACAGCTGGACTGGACCTTGAACATCTCACCAACCTGAACGTCCAACTCAAAGTATGAGATGGAGCACCAGAACTCTGGACCTGAGGGGGGCAGCGGAGCAGAGAGCAGGACAAAGTGAGGACATGTTTTTGAAAAGTGAGGACATTTTGGACACATTTCATACCTGGGTGGTTGGACACAGGTTGTGGATAGGGGGCGGTGCTGTGATGCTGTGACCCTACAGAAACAAACACTCACTCAGAATGATGTACTACTGCACAGCACTACACAACAATATGAATTGTTGTAGGTTACATGATGTCATACAGAAGTGAGTGTTGGGCGCATGGTGATGATGTAAGGGAGGCTGCTGGTGGCTCCGCCCACTCTGCTGAGGTCCTGCGGGGCTGTAGGGGGCGGGGTTGTTACCTGTCCAGGTGACTGCAGAATGAGACATGACAGATCAGTATCTGTCTAATATTACTATTACTATATAACAATTTAAATACTATTGTAGTACTACTAGTACTATTGCTTCCAATACCACTGATCATGCCTGACAAGGACACAAATCACTATTAATGTGGTACTATTACCTCTGCTTCAGGAACTATCAGTATTAATGCAGTAGTACTACAACTATGGGTCATTTTCCTGCTACTATACAACAATCGCTACTGCTGCTACTGCTTCTGTTGCTAATACTACTGCTATTACTATGGCTACTACTACCTCTGCTACTACTATGTCTGCTGCTACTACTACTGCTACATCTCTTGACACTACTACTACAACTAGTGTTCTACTTTTACTGCTGCTACTACTTTGGCTGCTAGTGCTACAACTGGTACTACTACTATTGTTGTTACTACAACTGCTACTGACATTATGACATAACACTACATCTAGTGCAGCTACTACAAGTACAAATACTACTGTTTCAGGTATTACAATTAGTACTGCTGCTACGCCTTCTAACTATACTACTACTGCTCCTATCCCTGTTGTTTGTACAGATACTACAATTGCTATTAATTAATACTAGTACTGCTATTTAGTGCTTGTACTTATGCATTACCAGCTGTACTACAAACACCATACATTATCTCCGAGGTACTTCTAGAAGTGCAGATATAGTACCGGGTTTGGGGGGGCTGCTGTACTCTGGGCTCTGCTGGTGTTGGGGGGTGGGGGTGGGAGGGTGAGGAGGCTGCGGGGTGTGAGGGGGGTTTGGGTGAGGTGGGGAGGCCTGACCCCCATGATTCTGGGGTGGGGCAATCTGAAGGAGGCTCGGACCCTTGCTGCCGACACTCCCACTTCCCCCCCGACTGCAGCCGCCTGCGCTGCAGCTGCTGGCAGACGTCAGAGAGCTGCTGCCTGCAGACACACACGCACATGCACTCAAATATAAAAAACCAACACACTGTAATAAATGGTAATACAGCTGAAAGTATTAAAACGAGCAGTTAATGTATCTATGAATATAATAACTGATGTATAAACAGGTGACAACTTAAATATATGTCAGTCAGTCATTTTATACCCACTTATTCCTCACTAGGGTCACGGGGTTCTGCTGGAGCCAATCCCAGCGCGTTACAGGCGAGAGGCAGGGATACACCCACAGGGCATACACACCATTCACACACACACTCATACCTATGAGCATTTTAGAGTTATAAAATGTAAATATATAAATAAAGTGCAAAAGCTTTATTTTGTCCAGTGTTATTTTTTGCAGTGACAACATTCAGAACATGACAGGTGTGTGGACAGAGGGACACCTGGCTGAGGGGGTACATCACTGCAGCAGACTCACCTGGAGACAGAGGCATGCTGGGATATATGCTGACGGGGTGGGACTGGCTGTACGGGTCGGAGTGGGGGGGCAGGTCAATCTGCAGACAGTCCTGCATGAACTCCTCCTTTATCAGAGACTGGGGACCTGAGGGAGGACAGGGGGCGGCACGGCAGACAGACAAGGTCATTAAGGCCCATTAGACACCTGGTATTAACAAACATCCTGAGTGATCACCTGGTCTCAGAATGTGTCTCACTTACTGCTCTATAGGCAAATAAACATGTGACATAATTTCTATTTGCCACTGGTAGAGCTTGTATTATTCTTACAGTAACGTAACAATAGTAGTTGTCTCTGTCTCCTCTGTGTGGGACCCCAGGTGCATTAACAGGTGGGTGGGTGCTTACCTGTGGCAGCAGGGGACGCCACCCTCTCGTAGTGATAGGGGTTCACACACACACTGTCGTACTTCAGGTCAAAGGCAAACTGACAAAACTTGACGTGTTTGAGTTCGTTCTTGTGGAGGTCAGGCCAACGCCACAGACGAGCATAGATCACATGAGGGAAACCTTTCCTACCAGCTACCTGGAGACGGACAGGTGAAAGGCAGACAGAGAGGTGAGAGACAGACAGGTGAGAGATAGACAGAGAGGTGAGAAACAGACAGACAGGTGAGAGACAGACAGAGAGGTGAGTGACAGACAGGTGAGAGATAGACAGGGTGGTGAGAGATAGACAGGGCGGTGAGAGACAGACAGACAGGTGAGAGATAGACAGAGAGGTGAGAGATAGACAGAGAGGTGAGAGATAGACAGACAGGTGAGAGACAGACAGGTGAGAGATAGACAGAGAGGTGAGAGACAGACAGAGAGGTGAGAGACAGACAGACAGGTGAGAGATAGACAGAGAGGTGAGAGATAGACAGAGAGGTGAGAGACAGACAGAGAGGTGAGAGATAGACAGACAGGTGAGAGACAGACAGGTGAGAGATTGACAGAGAGGTGAGAGATAGACAGACAGGTGAGAGACAGACAGACAGGTGAGAGATAGACAGAGAGGTGAGAGATTGACAGAGAGGTGAGAGATAGACAGGGCGGTGAGAGACAGACAGACAGGTGAGAGATTGACAGAGAGGTGAGAGATAGACAGGTGAGAGACAGACAGACAGGTGAGAGACAGACAGACAGGTCAGTGAAGAATCAACCTCCATGAAAATTTAAATCAACTGTCAGAACAAACTGAGTCATAGTGAGCAGAGGTTACCATAGAAACACAGTGTATGTGTGTGTGTGTGTATCTGTGTGTCCATGTATGTGTGTATGTGTTTGTGCACCAGGTGATGCAGGGTTAGCTCATCAAGCCAAACCACGATTATGACATCATGTCTGACCTTGTGTGTGTGTATGTGTGTGTGTGCGTGTGTGTGGGGGTGTTAGACAGTCAGAACTCAAAACACTATAAAAAATCAATACTCTTTTTTGTGTTAAAGTTTTATTTTTTTCTTATTGTGATCGAGGGTCTAAGGAGAGTAGATGTGTGTTGCTGTACAGACTGTTAAAGCCTCCTGAGGTGAATATGTGATTTCTCTAAAAGTTAAATTTGACTTAAATTGATTTGGCATGTAATTTGGTAAATGTTCTGCTGCAATAGGCTTCAAATCAAATTTAAGGAGTTCACCTTTTTAAATATATTCTTCATTTTAATAATGAACTCATTTAGGCCTAAGTCCTTTGGGTAACCAATGAGCATTATCACTGCATTTCAAGTTAATATCTTTGAAAAAAATCCCAGAATAAACTAAATAAGTGTTAAGCTGCTTTGTTTTATTGCACCTGTTGTGTTTGTATGTTATTATGTCGAATGTGCAACACTAAATAATGCATTATGTTGCATTGAATTGAACTTTAAAGAAGGAACTATACAAATATACACAAGCACATACACACAGGCACATGCATAAGGAGAGAGCAGTGCATGCTCTGTGTGCACAGGTGAAGGGCAGGGATAAGACTGCAGCCAAAACACACACGCGCGCACACACACACACACACACACAGGGACTTATTTTATCAATATGTTTTTAGTGTTAAACACAGTAACTTAAAAAATATGGCATCCTCATGTGTGCATGTCATCTGATGAATCAATCAATTCATCAAGAAAACGATCAACAGATTGATCGATAATGACATTGACTCTTAGTTGTAGCTTGACTCAAATATGATTGAAGAGATAAAAATCCAAATCTGAGTTTAAACTCAGTAACACAGTAGAAGTGTTTTTTTACAGTGTAGAAACAGTCTGTGGTCTGAGATCCAAGCAAAAAACCTAGACGTGTACACATTCCCTTCCTCTGCATGTCTGTCTGTCTGCACACACTCACACACACACACACACACATACACACACCACGCACAGATACACACACACAGACACACACACAGACACACACATACACAGTCTGGCTTAACTTAACCCGGCCCCTTTCCTGTGTTTCAGACAAAACAAGCCAGCCAACTTGGCCTTCCTCCTCCCCCTCCACCTCCTCCTCCTCGGTCTATTCTCTTCTATCAGATTCACAGTGCTCACATGTTCCTCAGGAGGTTCTGTGGATGATTACTTCTTTGGTTCTTTAAGGGGTTCAGCAGGCTACATGTCATCCTGAATCTTTCCAGAGATTGTTGGACATTCTGAGGTATTCAGCGAAGGTCCAGGGTTTTGCAGGTAGCAGGTTTTTAAAGCTAGGTTTAGGCCGGCGTGATGTAAATGGTCTCCTCCACATTTACTTTTCCAAACAAACAAAAATAATTTGTTATTTTATTAGTTTTTATAAATAAAATATTCTATTAACAATGATAAGTTGAAGATTTAACATTGAAAATAAAAATACCTAATGCTGATAATTCTTTGGAGCCCCAGTCAGTCATAGTCCTTTATTTCATCCTTACTGTCTCCTCCTTGCAGCGTGCCTCATGTCCATGAGAGACTGTCGATGCCAAAACATGTGTGAACACATTCATACATGTAGACACCTGGTCGAGTATGAACAGTGGAACATGATGAAGCTTCTTTGGGTTCTAGACAAGGTTCTCTGGGATCCTAAGAAGGTCCAGTGGGTTATTCAGAGGGTTTCAGGTTCTATGAGAGGTTCTTGAGTTCCTTAAGGCTGTTGAGAAAGTCTCAGGGATTCTCAGGGGATCTTGAGGAGTTTCAGAGAATTCCTGAGGGATTACTCATAATTATTATTACTGAGCAGATTCTAAAAAGCTCCCAGAAGTTACTGAGGAGGCAATAGTGGCTGTTGAAGAGGTGTGAGTGGTCTTGGAGGAGTTTTTAGAGGGTTCGGGCCTGGTGGTTCTGCTGGTTCCTGGTTTGGCTCATATGAAGTTGTGAGCAGACTGATCCATGTTTACATCCTCTGGTGTGATAATTACTGTCTGACAGCCTGTGACCACACCCAGACTGCTGCTCTGACACAGAGTCTGCTGCACAGCACCATTCACACAGACCAGAATATGATGGGAATGTCATACACATGACAGGAACATCACAGACACATGATGGAAACATCACAGACACATGATGGAAACATCACAGACACATGATGGAAACATCACAGACACATGACGGGAACATCACAGACACATGACGGAAACATCACAGACACATGATGGAAACATCACAGACACATGACGGAAACATCACAGACATATGACAGAAACATCACAGACACATGATGGAAACATCACAGACACATGACAGGAACATCACAGACACATGACGGAAACATCTCAGACACATGATGGAAACATCACAGACACATGATAGAAACATCACAGACACATGACAGAAACATCACAGACACATGACAGAAACATCACAGATACATGACAGAAACATCACAGACACATGACAGAAACATCACAGACACATGACAGGAACATCACAGACACATGATGGAAACATCACAGACACATGACGGAAACATCACAGACACATGATGGAAACATCACAGACACATGACGGAAACATCACAGATACATGACAGAAACATCACAGACACATGATGGAAACATCACAGACACATGACGGAAACATCACAGACACATGACAGAAACATCACAGACACATGATGGAAACATCACAGACACATGACAGAAACATCACAGACACATGACAGGAACATCACAGACACATGATGGAAACATCACAGACACATGACGGAAACATCACAGATACATGACAGAAACATCACAGACACATGATGGAAACATCACAGACACATGACAGAAACATCACAGACACATGACAGAAACATCACAGACACATGATGGAAACATCACAGACACATGACAGAAACATCACAGACACATGACAGAAACATCACAGACACATGATGGAAACATCACAGACACATGACAGAAACATCACAGACACATGATGGAAACATCACAGATACATGACAGAAACATCACAGACACATGACAGAAACATCACAGACACATGACAGAAACAACACACACACATGATGGAAACATCACAGACACATGATGAAAGCATCACAGACACATGGCAGGAACATCACAGATACATGAAGGAAACATCACAGACACATGACAGAAACATCACAGATACATGACAGAAACATCACAGACACATGACAGAAACATCACAGACACATGACGGAAACATCACAGATACATGACAGAAACATCACAGACACATGACAGAAACATCACAGACACATGACGGAAATATCACAGACACATGACGGAAACATCACAGACACATGACGGAAACATCACAGACACATGACGGAAACATCATGTTAAATCATCATGGTAAATTGACAGAATTTGTATAATGTAACGTGCTTTAAAGTGCTTCCTACAACTCGCCAACATTCACACACTGATGCTGAAGTCATGTGAGTTGCTCCAGCTCATCAGCATCTTGTCAAGAACATTTTCAGCGGAGGACCCATGATTTGAACCACCACATCCTGATCAGTAGAAGAGCTGCTCTATCTCCATAGTGACAGTCACTCCTGATCACTGATAATGTGAATAACGGTCAGTTGACCCTTGCGTCCTACCTGCAGCCGGCCGTCCAGTGTCCTCTGGATGGTCACACACTTGCTGGGGTGGACACCGTTGGTGGTGACGGCCATGATGAGCGAGTCCAGCTCGTCCTTCTTCTCCTTCAGCTTCTTAACCAGGCTCTCGATGGCTCGCTTGGCGAAGCCCTCGTTCTCGGCACCCTGGCGGTGGCACATGAGGCTGTGGACGATGCTCAGGCAGGCGTCCGCGCTGCTGGGGGTGGGGCAGAGGACGGACATGTCTCCTGTGGGACAAAGCATTTATTTATTCAATAGTCCATCAACAGGAAATTAATCAGCAATCTGACACTATTTACAACTTCAGAAAAGTCATAATCTGCTTATTTTCTTACATGATATAAACCGAATGTTTTGGTCCAGTTTCTAATCTCGAAAACATAAATACAATATGTTGAGTATGAATATTACATATCACTTATTTATTTTACTACTTTGAATTTTTATGTTGGCATCTTACTTCTTCCATCTGTTGCACCTGTATAACTGAATTAATGAGTCCTGTAAGACCGACTGACTGAGCTGTGATTCTATTGACCTGTTAACAGATTAATTCATCCTTTATCAACACAGCTTCTGTTCATCTGCATCAGGCCTGTTTCTAGTTTCACATGGCGCACACACACACACACACACACACACACACACACACACACACACACACACACACACACACACACACACACACACACACACACACACACATAACCCTAACACTTATTGATAATGTTCCGATTAAAGCTACTATATCTAATCAAATGTCTGTACACATGTGTGTAATGTGCAAAGTGATATAATCAAGCTGCTTAGTCTGATAAACAGTCTGTCTTCATCCAAACACTCAATTACTAATTTACTAAATATATATATATATATATATATATATATATATATATATATATATATATATATATGGCATTATGTATAATGAATAAAAAATAAAAAATATATAAAATATAAAAAAGAAATATACATCACTATATATATATATGGCATTATGTATAATGAATAAAAAATAAAAAATATATAAAATATAAAAAAGAAATATACATCACTATATATATATGACAGTCGCAGTTGCAGCAACAGTTGTCACATATCAAAATACAGAATATAAAATAAATAGAGACTATAAATCGTCAGCGGGCTGTGGCAGCTTCACTCACCGGGACTCGGCTCTCCTCGCTCGGCTGTGACCGGCTCCCTGTGAGTCCTCCTGATCCGGGTCCAGACCGTCTGTGAGTCCCGAGCTAGATCCAGACTGTCTGAGTCTGCACACTCACCAGATTCGGGGGGAGGGGGGTGGCTGAGTCAGGCTAGACATAACAGGAAGTGAGGCGATGTCTGTACTTTATAAAAATAAAATAAGCCTCACAAACACAGGACACGGTCAGCGGTGTGTGTTCTTAACAGCGCGAAGAAGACCGCGAGCCCCCGCTGAAAGCACGAGACTCAAATTAATGTCTACAAGATCAAAGGAAACTTTTCTTTCAGCAGCTGATTAAGCTTTTATTTTGACGGTTATAGCCGGAAATGCGTTTTCCGTTTGACGCTTTATAACCTGCCACAAAGTTTGTTTGTACACGTGACTTGTTGTTATGCATCCCTCTGTGTGTGCGCGTGTATGTCTCTCCTTTTTTGAGTGTGTCTGCGTGTGTATCTCTCTTTCTGTGTGTGTGTGTGTGCGCGCGCGCGCGGTTGCCCCTGGTTACCGGCTGTTTGCAGGTCAGACTTTTTGCGCCATACTGTGGTGAAGAGAGCGACCTGCGCCAATTATAACATGAAATCAACAGGTGTGCAGGATCGTGGCAGTAGAAAAAAATCCAGTTTCTTTAATTATTATTAAATTATTATTTATTAATGTACCCGAAGGCGATATTTAAAGAATCCTAAAAACACCCCTCAAACATGTAGATGAAAAATATTTCGCCTGATGAATCACGAGAAAGTATTTTTTTTTCTCATGTCCCAGGTTCCTGTAAAATAACAATCTCTGCTCGTGTGTGTATGTGTGTGTGCACTGCTTTTTAAAACAGTCATAACCTGAGTCATGAGTAAAGGATCTGTGTTGTTCTGCTGCAGAAGAATCTGTCACAACATCAGCAGTTAATTATATAATTATTATATATATATATATATATATATATATATATATATATATATATATATATATATATATATATATATTCCCATTTAACTGTGTTTTATGACCCTTTTAACTTAATGTTTTTGCATCCTGGAAACTGGAAATTAATAATTATTAAATGAATTATTATTATTATTATTATTATTATTATTATTATTTTTATTATTATTATCTGTGTCCAGCAGGTGGCAGCAGAGTCACTGATTGATTAATCAGACATGAATCAATAATTCCTGTAAAATCATTTATTACAGTATAAAAAATATGAAAACATCAAATAGTCAGGTAGAGGTTAAAGTTGTCATGGTTACAGTAATGATCAGGGATATAGGGATCAGGGAGTTATTGAGGAATCAATCATCTGGTGTTAGACATTTGACCACAGTGAATGTTAGACCTCAGAGGGTTATTGATGATGTGATCAATTATTGATCAGCAGATGATGGTTTTTTCTCTGGGTTCTCTTCTGGTGAAGGTTGATCTGCAGGTGGAACAGGTTCTGTTACATTTTCATATATTTGAGATGAAAAAAAGTTGAAAACAGAACTCATGGTTAAAGTTTCTTCTCTGCTTTGCCTTCAGACCAGAACATTTATAACAATTGATTATTTAAGATGACCTTATTTGGGAAATCTGTCCAGGACATAAGAATGAAAATATAGAACAGCAATGGATGTAAAGTGCAACACTACCCCTCAATTCACTGAACAAGGGAGTTTTTATACACAAGTTTTTACTTTCTGTCTAACCCAAACACCCAGCCTCAGCCAAAGAGTCTGTTGATCCTGATGCATAAAGGCAGATTTCTACCATTTGTAATAATGGTTATGGTCCAGTAGTGGTTGATTAATCCCCAGAGGTTTTGATCAGATGATCAGAAATAATTTCTTTTGTTTTCTTTTATGATGAGATGTTGGTCATCACACCATCGTACAAACCATTTAACCTCCAAAATAAACAAGAAATATCAAGAAAATTGTATAAACAGAATGTGAGGAACGTCTGTTAATGACTTTAGACTCAGTACATTTATGTTTGACTTGAACTTCCACACCATTATCTTTTCATACTCTCCGTTACAGCAGAGGTCAGGGAAGCTGATCTATAGCCACAGAGGAACAAAAGAGTAATGATCTGTGTTTTCCTGTGAATCAACGGACAATCAGGGCCTTACACAGCCATGCTACACCACTGCCTGTGATGACTTCTGCCAATTTATTCAAATCATAAAGCGGAAGGAAAATTGCATCCCTGGTCTTAGCTTCCAGAGGTGCAGACACCAATGATTCAGACTTCCTTCTTTTTTACTTTATCACTTTCTCTTTCCTGCACATTGATGTTATTGTTGTTGCGCGCGCTTTATCGTTTTTCTTTGTTCAGCCTCATGAAAGATGTCCAAGCTTGTGCTGGAGCTTCAGAGTCGCCTGCCTCCTTCCTGCCGTAGGGAGGAAGTGCAGCTCTGCCTGAGGGAAGAATAAAAACCCATAAAGAGCTCCCAGCTCTGTACAGGAAGCAGAGCTGCTATAGCGCTGACACTTTACAGCTGTGAATGATGAGAGTCGGCTGTGCTGCTTCACCTCTGAGCTGAAGGTCAAAGGTCAAGAACTCTGCACAACTCATAAAAGTGCAAACAATGGGTTTGGTTTCAGAAATAAAAAGTGTTTTTTTCAGATTTTGTTCTTTTAGTTAAGTAAACCTTTATTTAAAATACTCCAAGTAAAAGTTCTTTCTGCCCAATTGTGCACATGCATCATCAAAATAAATATATAACTTAGAACCACTACAGCCTACTTTTATTTCTTGCATTCACATTTTTAATGTATTTTTTGCCCTCTCAGATATTTTATTTGTCTTTAGCAGCTCCTGAGCCTCTTTTTTTCGGCTCAGAATGAAACATAAGGATTTATGGAGACTCAGGCTGCAGTCGTTAAACTACTGACTTGCTCTCACCTGTCTGCAGGTGGCGGGTATTTGGCCCCGCCCCCATCAGATCCACATCCGATGGACAGCTAGTCCCAGGAGGAGCACAGGACTCAACTGACCGACCCCTGAGGCCTGAGAGGGATCACACAGAAGTCAGTGGGGAACAATCAGTCCACAGTCATTTAAGCAGTCGTCATGTTTTAGTCACAAACCGAACATCTTTGATTTTTCAGGATGTAACCATGGAGACGAAGCTGCAGTCACTCGTTCTTCACTACAGACGGACTGTTTGGAACAAACCAGTAGACTTTTACTTTGTGATTGATGTAGCTGACAAAATCCGTGTTGACCCCTGAGGCGTCTCCGGCATATGACATCAACATAGTAATATCTGTCAGAGCTGCCGTGACTAAACGAGCCAATCAGACGCCAGCAGGAAGATCAGAGTCGAGTCGTTTAAGTCAGAGGTCGCTGAAATCACTGATGTTCCTTTGTTCCATTCTGGCTCCTGAATGTGTTTTCATTTCCATCTTCAGATTTGATTGGTTTTAGCAACATGTGAGTGGACAGTATATACTTTCTTTACACGATTATTGCTTTTATTATTGAAGGCCAATTAGCAACACAAAACAGTGACACAGCCAGAAACCCTCACAGGTAGAATGTTTAGCTTGTTAATAGTGTGTTTAAATCATAATGTACGACTAAAGCTCAACAGGCAACAGATAAATGTTCCTTCACTTCTGAACTGATTAGTGATGCCTGTATCCTAAAAGATAGTCCTATAACGTAACTGTGTCCAACTTAACAGGAAAAATAAAGGTCCACAGAAACATCCCGTAAACTGGTTAAAACAGAATAATGGAACCAAGGAGGCAGGACATTATCTCACCTTGTTGTTGGTTTGTTGGATTTGCTTGATGTTGGGGGGTTGTTGGGTGACAGGTGGGGGGATGATGGAGGGTTGTGGGGAGTTTGAAGGATTGTGGTAGAGGCGGGTCACTGCAAGACAGAACAATACAATGAAGTACTGATATGCAGTAATACTGTGAATATTACTGCTGTTACTACAGGTACCAAAGTAGTAGTCGAAGGTGGCCGTGTAGTCGTAGTCTGGTGTCCCTGTCTGGTAGTCATAGTCTTCAGTGACCAACTCTTCTTCTTCACTTCCAGTGTTTCCTGTGGAGAGAAATGAAGTAAAGAAGAAACAAGAACCAGAAGAGATGACGTCTAGACTTTGTGTAAAGCTATAATAAGATTTTTATTATCAAAAAACATAATCAAACACGAAACATAATCAAAATAAACACTAAATAATAACAAACATCTTGGACATGTGATGAACATGTGTTTTGGCTCTTTTATACCAAAAGATTTTGTACACATCATGGCAACAAAAACATCATCATATGAAAATTATAATATAAATGCATATAAATGCATCATATATCGTTTATATCATTACACAAATAAACTCTCAGCATCTTGTTGACATAAGCAACTTTAAATCTGCAGCTTTAAGTGACAAATGCTCCTGTCAGAGTGTCAGTGTGTAGACGGAACAGAGCTGTTGTTTGAACTCGTGTTTCCAAAGATTAGAGAGCAGAAAGTGAGTCAGACTCAGGTTTCACCCCCCCCCCCCCCTTATGCTCCACTTCTTGTGTTTTACAGCTCATTCGCTCAGTTTTTACACCAACATGTTTCCAGTTCATAAGTTCAACACTGTGATGAACGCATAGGTCAGCTTGAAAGGGCACAAAGTGCCTGAAAACCAGCATGATTGGACTGAACCAATGACGGTGTAGCTCGAATAGCAGACATGAGGAATAGAAAAGTTTCATCTCATGTCTCTGAGAGATGAGAACTGCTGAATCTGGTTCTTCATGTCTGTATAATATGTGTTTTTTTGTTTTATTTCAGCTCTGACTATAGCTCATATCGTCTTCTTCCTCTTGTGCTTTACTGCACTCGACTGGAGAACACCAACTGACTCCAACTGTTGACTGTTAATCTTCTCTAAACAGTTGTGGATGGAAACCAATCAGCAGCTTCACATCTTGACTGTGAAGTATCTTAATCCGGGGGGTTGTAAGACACTAAGCTCTCATTTAGACCTGCTGATACTATTCCATGTCGACAAGGATCCTCAAAGTCTATTGAGAATGCTGTAGTTTGCTGCCAGGTCAGTAGTTGGCAGTGTACCGCTGCAACTTAACACCACTGAACTTCACGACATGCATCGTACTAATACTTCTGTCTACCACATGTACGCCATGAACGACAGAACATGGCATCTGGTAACAGTAAAGGAATAATAAATGAATGCAGCAAATTGGGACTTTGTTAAAGCGGCATAAATAAACTCAAAAGATTCTGTAACATTAGCATGAAAACAGCGTCTTGCTCACACAGGCTGAATATGTTATCAGGAGAATTTTCTAAGGGAAGGGCTGCCGTGTTGAAATAGTGTTGAAAGATTCCTCTCTGGATCCCGGCATCAAAGATCACATCTTCAGGAACCCGCAACGCTGTTGTCATGTAAATGAAAGGCCAAAACTAAACAAAAGCTGTTTTGTACTGAAATCGTTGCTGTATAAACGAGGCCTGAGGCGATGGAGGAGCAGAGCGACTATGTGGGAATGACACTTTACCATGGACTCAACACGGTGGAGCAGAGCATGCTACCAGAGAAGCGGGAGGCTGTATACCGACTCATAAATCTACAAGTGGTCGTCCTCCCTGGAACTCTCTTGGACCAAAGCCTGAGAGTAAATCACTTCTCAGGGAAAGGGGAGGATGAGGAACAGCTAGAGTCCAGCGGCCAGAGATCAGATCTTATGCAGGCAGAGCATCGTTCAGCTCCTGGTCCTGTAGGACACAGAGAGAGCAACGAACCTCCCAGAAATGTTCAACTGGAGAACAGAACTGCTGCCAGAACCGAGGTCTTCTTCCTCACGCAGCTAGGTCAAGACTGAGTCCTCACTAAGACCACATCAGTCCTTCGACCCCTTTTCCTGTCTGTCAAAGAATTGACTTTAAAGTCCTGCTGTTGGTTTGTAAAATGTTATTTCTGGCTTGAAGCTGAAACCTGTGATAGTTTAAATAATAATGCATTTTGTTTCTGAGGACAATTTACAAGAAATATACAAGAGAAAAGGTTACAGATAAAGATATAAAAAAATAAGTATAATAATGCAAAAAATACATTATGAAACATTTAAAATTACAGTTAAATCAATACAAGTTTTTTTTAAAGACTGGTTTTAGTGAGATCCAAGGGAGGAGGCATCTGTGCAGAAAGATCCGTCACCACAGGTTTGGTCTGAGAGTAAAGGCCGATTCAGAATCCTCACTAAGACCACATCAGTCCAGTCAGGTCTTTACTCTGATTTCCTGTCTGTCAAAGAATTGGTTTTCAAATACTGCTGTTGGTTTATACAGGTTTGTTTCTCTTATGAAGTTGAACCTGTAAAAGTGAACTGAAAAATGTTATAAACATCTTTCAGTTTCCAGCATGTGGAGACAAAACCAACAATGACACTCAGCAGGTTTCACTTCTGGAACAGAACCTGGAAGTTCTGGTTTCTTCTTTCTGTATTTGCCTAAGGTGTTAAATTCACACCTCTGATATTCTGCACAAAGCAAACATATCATTCACAGTGATGATGCTGGCGGAACAGACAAGGTTTGTTCAAGCCACTGAAATAAATCTATTCGCCACAAACACCAACAGCTGCAGTTCAGTCATCTGAAACCAGATCTGTCCAGATTAAAATATCGACTCTCCTCCTGAACACAAACTGACACCTGAAGCTGTTGGAGACATGTGGAGACTCGCCTACAGTGGGAACTCAGGCAGTCAGAACATATAGTCAGTTAGAGACCTGCAGCAACATGTTACACCATCAGCGTCTATATGTTTTATTACTGTCAACAAGTCAGGAAGACACCAAACCCACTGAACTGGCTGATCTAAAGCTCTTTGAGTAATGTGTAATATAAGTCCAGACATTTTTTATAATGAACAAATTTCTACAAGTTCACACCTACTGGAGAAACATTATTATTACACAACTGAATCTTCAGAAAATCATTAGTCACTGTAGTGATGTCCGTTACTATCAACTCCCGTTTCCTGAACATCAGGAAACAGACGATGCTGTTAAACCGCTGATGAAGAAGAAGATGAAATGATGGTATTAACACGGCATCAGTCAAAGCTCAAGTGATATTCTTCATTTTTTACAAGCCACTTACTTCATATTATTTAGATAGATAGATAGATAGATAGACCGAAATGTTGTTATATTAAATTACTAATTTTCTAAGTGATACACAGTGTGCAGGAGTTCTTTTCTCTTTTCCTGTTTCAATAATAATTTAATACAAATGTTTACTTTTCTCAAAGAAATCCTCTCATAATTGTTTACTATTTTCAAAATTTGTTTTTTTTTCATAACAACATTTTTTCTAATACGTTTCTTAATTCATTAATTTATTCATTCATTGCTAAAAGTTTTATAGCAGGGTATATATATATATATATATATATATATATATATATATATCAGCTATATTTATCAGCTGCCAAGTTATCAGCTTGGCAGCTGATAACTGTGACTGCAGCTCATCACCTCCAACTCACTCATTATCTGCTCTTATTGTCCACAGATGTTTTTATTCATCGACTGTCTCCTGACCTCTGACCTCTGATGCTGCTGAGCTCAGCGGTATCTGTTTGGGTCATGATCATCCAGCAGTTAAAAGATAATGATTCAACACAGAAAGAATCTCTCCATGTTACTTACTACAAAAATACTGAGAAAAAGAAGGTTTGCTGTTTCCCACTGTTTCTTTGTCTTTGTGCTGAAAAAATTAAACTGAAACATGTGAGGATTCACTGAAATGTTGGATTCTTCCTGCTGGCAGCAAAATACATTCTTGTCTCAAGCCCTTATAGGATCAAAACCTTATTGGGTTTTGATCCTATAAGGGCCATTTTGTGATGGAGGCTTTTTCAAAAAAAAAAAAAAAATCAATCACAGAAAATCCTCCTCTCGTCACTTCACCTTTACTCCACCTTTACACCTTTACTTCCTTTACTCCAAACTGCCATTTGCCAAATAAAACAGAATCTATGCCAACACTTGCTAATGTAACAAACATTCAGGTACTAACCTGACAGAAACCTGAATCAGTCCAGAAAACATTGCCACACTGTCTGCATTCTGTGTTGACTCAGTTTCCTGATTTGTCAGTGAGCCAGTATCCTGTATTCTTGAAGCTGCCTCTTAATTTCCTAATGCTGGAAATTCACAAAGCTGTCTCCACTGAGCAAAAACTCCCCCTTTGAGTACCATGGAATCACAGTTACTGCCCCCATGAAATTGCTTCATGGTTTTCATCATGTTCTGTGAGAACTTTATAGTCGAACTGGACACAATACTCTCAGCTATCTTTGATGATGACTCACCATTGATCCTAACGACTCAAGTGAATACTCATACTGATGAAAGCTGACCTCCTGTCACTTTTATCCTCATTTGACTTCAAATAGGGTTCCAACTCACCCACACACAGTTTGGACAATACTCTTGGTCTAATATTGACTCATACTTGCTCCACGGTGAATCTGACTGTTCAACATCTATCAGACCATTTCTTCTGTTTATCAGAACAGCTTCATATTCCTCCATATGGTCGACTTCCACCAAAACGCATTGGCTCAGCTTTCCTTGGTTCCTCATAATGAATTTTCCTCACACACCGTCAATGAAGTCCCAGACACAATCTGCTCCTCGTTAACTTCCCTTCTTAACGATCTCGGACTTTGTAGTCATCAGATAGGTTCAGTGGTTTAAGATCAATGATCACTTGAATAAGAACTGTGGTGCCACAGATGCACAGAAGGTCGTTTGCTGCTTTTAACTCCATCCTCTGCCACCAGTAACCAGATCTCTGTGCCTGACTAGAGCTGCAATAATTAATCAATTTACTGATTAGTTGCCAACCATTACATTAGTTGATAACAATTTTGATAATTGATTAATTGATTTAAGTCATTTTTAGGAAGAAAAGGACCAAATTTTTTAGTTCCAGCTAGTAAAATCTGTGTCACACCACGGTGAGGGTTGTTTTTTCTTGTTTTTTCCCCTGCCATTTCCTGTTTTATTTTGAAAATACTAACTCTCCTCTCATTTCAGAGCACTTGCCGTTCCTCATGTGCGACCCGTGCATCTGCATCTGCCCTGATTACGATTATCACCACCTCTTCCCCATTACAATAGCTTATCAGTAACTTCAAACCTATTCATTTGTCACTCTGTTAAGACGTCTTCATTTTTTTTCCCATAAACTCTGCTATCACTAAAGTCTCTGTGTCTGATTCTCGCATTGATTTCCAGCCTGACAGTCTGATTGTTTTCTCATCTCATTTTCTGGTCTGCTGGAGCCTATCCCAGCACATTACAGCAAGAGGCAGGGATACACCCCAGATGGTCGCCAGCCAATCGTGGGGCACACACACCATTCACTCACACACTCACACCAATGGGCAATTTAGAGTCTCCAATTAACCTGAGCATGTTTTTGGACTGTGGGAGGAAGCCGGAGTACCCGGTGAAAACCCACACAGACACAGGGAGAACATGCAAACTCCACACAGAAAGGTCCCAGACCCAGGACCAAGGAGGTCTTGAACCTACGACCTTCTTGCTGTGAGGCAACAGCGCTAACCCCTGCTCCACCGTGTCCTGATTGGTTACTGTTTCTTTAATTTTTTTTATTAAAAAACAAATGATCTTTGGGTTGTGGACTGTTGGTCTGGACGAAAAGACATTTCAGGTTGAATTTTCAGCTTTGGGAAACAGTGATTAACATTTTAGACCATTTTATAAATCAAACAACTAACCAATTAATCATTTTAATAATCAAAGGATTAGCTGACTATCAACATATTTGTTAATTGCAGCCGTAGACTGTAAAACTGCCAGCTAACAAGGTCTCACTTCTCCCTTTGGACCAAGGATGAAAGCTGAAATCTCCTGTCCTTTGGACCCGATCCCATCCAACTTCCTACAGACAATTTCTCCTGCCCATAACCCTGTAGTCACCCACATCATCAACTCATTGTTTTCTGCATTTATAAAATCACAGATCACTCTGTGACTCAAAAAACCTACAATCAACCCAGCCCAGCCTGAAAACTACAGACCAGTTTCACTTCTGCTCTTCTTATGAAAAGCACACAGAATATAAAGTCTCTGAATTCCCTTTTCCTATTTCATTTCTGAAAATAAGCCACCTCACTTCATGCAATCATCTCATCTGGTTAACATACCAGCATCTGTTGCTGATATCTGGACATGGATGAACAAACAACTCATCCTGTCTAAGACTGAGCTGCTGTGTGTCCCAGCTCTTCCATACAACAACAGATGATTATCCAGCTAAATTCAATCGTGTTTATACCCACAAAGTGTGTTGGACACCTGGCTGTCATGAATGATGACTAATTAACTTTAAAGGAAGGTTAGGCTCTGAGATTTCTATGTATCTTTGTCATAATATTTGCATTTGTCCACATAAATTAGTGGACAGCCATAAATTATACTGAAAAAAAATGATCAAAATCCATAACAGATGATGAGCACAGGAGCAAACTTACCTCCAACCAATCAAAACTTCGGACCCATAGGATGGATTTGCCGCCATCATCAGCCAAATCAGAATCAATCCACCTGGTGTCCTTGTTAAAAAAGCTAAACTACTGCATATAATCAACACCCAGTTGACAAATTACTGCATTGAGTGAGGACCATGGACCTAAAGAGCCTCCAGAGAACCAGCAAAAAGGTCAGAAAAAGTATTTGGTGAGAAAATTATAGTTGACTGTGTCCTTGGGGCATATTTCTGTTAGTCTATGCTTTCTATCTTTGATAATATTGAGGGTGGGCGATAGGAGGGCTATTAAATCAAATTCTCTTTGAAAAAATGATAGTGTTCGACTGAAATGAGTTTCATAAATTTATTTATTTTTTAAAGAAAAGGGACATAAAAATGGATATGTAAATATGTGAGATTGTAGCTGTGTGGTAAATTTCCATCTCTAGTCCGACACAGGCCGGTTGATGTTATAGATAATTTTCTCATTATAAATAAATCACAATAAAATCAATAGAAAAAACAAAGAAAAATAAAACAGCATAGTTGATAAGGGTCAGGGGAACATATGGATTTCACCGCTGCTTTAAGACTCACATGACCTTAGTTGCTTGATCATGAGGATTTTGCTTGTCCAACATGACGAGGATCAGAGTCTAGTAGTCTAACTCCTGCTATAAGCTGCTATCATATCACACATTGATTAGCACGACTCACATCCGATACCCCTCCCCACATGTACTTTCAGACCTTTGCAGACGATCCAGAATGTGGCAGTGTGCCAGGTCTTCGACCAGCCCGAAACAGCACATGTCCCATAAAGTTCTATATACTCTCAGCTGTTCATAATCCTCCCATGGCTCCCAGTTGTTGTCCGCCCTGACACTCCCACCTTTGCTCCATCACACACCATATTCTAGAGGTACGTGGTCCTATAGCACCACCACAGAACCCTAAGTCTCTAGTGGTGGAACAAACTCCCAAACCTCATTCGAGGTCCCTCGAAATCTTTAAAAAAAGACTAAAGACCCGATGCTTTCACCAACAGCTTTGCACCTGACTGGATGGGCTGAATTCATTTATTTATAAAAAATAAGTTTAGGTGTGAACAGTATGTCATTTTAGACAAGTGTTTGCTAAATTAAATCATGAGTTATCATCTCTCTGTGAGATGTTCTGTCTGGAAAACTGGAAACTTTTCGTGGTCAATCAAAACAGTTTTTCTAGTCTAGGGGACTTTCGCTGGTTAAATTATATGCGTATATGATTTGACTATTTTCCTAAAGGACTGACTGCAGCAGATGATGTTTTATTATATCTTATTATATCATATTGTATTTTCAGTCACCAGCATTAACTTCAAAATCTGACCAAATGACATTAATTCATAACAAAAAACGTTCAACTAGTCAAATGTGCATATGACTTTTTGTTCATATTAATGAAGAATGACTGAAAGTGAAACTAAACACTGATTTTGTTTCTATTCCGCAGAATGGTGTCAAATATAACTAAATGTTAAGTTAGTCTGCAATAATCACAAATAAGTCTTTAACGACGTAATTAATGTTCATAAATGCACCAGTCAACAACAGTAACTTCATAGGTTTAATTATAATAATTTTATTTTATTATGTCTGCTTATAACAACATCATAGTGAGTTATTAACCTCATATTAGATGCAGATTATTAATATAGTACAATGTTTATAGATTATGCATTTTAGTATAAAATTACTTTCATATTTAATTTATTTCTTATATAAATAAAAACAATGTGAACATTTGATCAAAGTGACTTTTCTTTTTAAGTGTGTTTTGTCAGGGATGGATCACTAAAAGGTCAAAGATCACGGGTCACTCACCACAGCAGGACGACATCAGCAGAGCCGACCAGAG